>CM039121.1:37316521-37716304 GCA_022036555.1 Microstegium vimineum | reverse complement strand
CAAATCTTTGAGAGATTTAGCCTCCAAGCTTGAGAAGAAGCTTCTCCCTTGGATCTTCAACTCCTACAAGCATTTTGTTTGCGTGGTGGCCGACGGTTTGAGTTCTTTACTCCTGGAGCTTTGCTCCTAGCCGGCTAGGCGTCGCCCTTGAGCTTGCCTCCTTCTTGTGGCAACCTAGGGAGGTTTGTAACATCCCATATTGCTAATACATTTCCCTCATCTCAAGAGTTCACTCTCTTGACTTGAGACCGAGGAAAGAGCCAACCTTTGTGGTGAGCTTGAGCCTTGTGTGGCGCACCTCAACAACGTGGACGTAGGCAAGCCTTGGTGGCGAGCTGAACCACGGGTCAAATCTTGTGTCAACTTGTGATTGTCTCTTTGCTTTGATATATATTGCTCTCAAATTGATTTCTAGGGTTTGGTCCCGATCTACGCCGTGGGTGTGTTGCTACCACTTTCAAGTGGTGCTGGAGGTTCACAACACCTCTAGGAAGGTTTTGATTCAAGCACAATTTCCATATTCATTACAGTTTTTGAATTGTTCGAAGGTCTGTCCAGCTGACCAACACTGCCGGCCCAGAGCCCAACAGTGCCAGGCCTGTGAGGGGCAGTGTCACGCCCTGTGTTAACAGAAACTTGCGAGTTTGTTTTAAACATGCCTATTCACCCCCCCCCTCTAGGCTAATTAGGTCCTTACAGAAAGGTCGGTCTAATCTTAGGTCTGCACATTTATAGTCTAAACTATATGCATTTAGGTTTCCTTTTCTATCCCTATTTAATTCCTGCAATTAGTTGAAAGTTTTCCTTTTGGCATAAACAAATCAACGATACTCGGAGAATCTCACCGGGTGAAATGCTACAATAGGAGAATTATCTGTGCGCTTGCGGATATATTCTAGAGAATTATTTTATAAATTATCAAGTGTAGATTTATTTCAACATTTTCTGATATCATGCTAGGGATGACAACTTAGTGCTAAATGATGTTAGAAAGTGACTCCTGCATTTCTGGTGCCATACTAAGGTTGGGGATATTTTTAGTATGTCGCTAAGAAATGTCAACAGGTAGCAAGGCATAGAATTAAAGAACAACCTACACAACTCTAGTGGAAAGGTAAGAATAAGTCTGGAATGTAAATGCGGGAAAGTAAAGGAGCTAGGGATAGAAATCAAGTTGACACGCGATGTTTTCCCGAGGTATCGAGGAGTCTACCTCCCCCCACTCTCTACGGGCTGGTTCTTCGCCGCTCCGGCTCGGTGAACCACCCACAACCGATCACACGAAGTTGGAGAAGGGCCGCCAACAATCTTCCGGCGATCACCTTCCTCCGATCACCACCAAACCGTCTAGGTGCTGTCGAACACCAAGAGTAACAAGAACAAGACCTTCACTTGACGCACTCAAGGCTAGGAAGGTGGATGGATGCACACTTATCACTCCTAATCACCCTAGGGAGGAAGAACAAGATTTGGATCTCTCAAATCTCTTCCTCACTAGACCCTTGGCTCTCCAAGAACTCTCTCAAGCTTCCTTCAGCTAAAATAATCGCCAAGAGAGCTAACTTGGACGAGATGAGCAACTATATATAGCCCCCACCTCTCCAACTAGCCGTTTTGTGCTTTTTGAACTTTCCTGCGAACCGTCGGATCAGTCTGGATCGGGTCCGTCGGACCAATTTCTCTGGTTCGGAGCTCACAAAACCCTTTGAAGCTTCACTATACCAGGGACCTCCGGACCACTTGCATTGGTCCGGAGCTAGGCATCGGACCAGGTCCGACGCGTTGTCCAAAGCACTGGTACTTACTGTACTACGCCGGACTAGCCGTCAGACTAGGCCGACGGACTAGTCCGGAGCCTCTTCAAGGGCTCGCTCCCAACTCACTAGCCACCGGACCAATCAACATTGGTTCGAAGCCCTCCGGACAGGTTGTCTGGAGCTCTTCTCTCTGCTGACTGCCTAAGACAGGTCGTCGGACCACTTGCATTGGTCCGACGCCTCAAAGGCAAACTGGTCCAGAGCTTTTCTCACCCCCTTCTTCACCTCTTTTCACTAAGTCTCTTGAAGGGGTTTTGCTCCTACCATATCAAGGGCTATTTGTAGGGTCTCTAGGACAAGTTGTGACAAATGTGCATACACCAACATTCTCAAACTCTCTTAGGTCAAGCTACTAACCTCCTACCCCCTTAATAATATGATCAAAGGAAAAAAAACAAAGTCCTAGTCTATACTTAGTGCGCTTCTCACACCTTGTGGCACTAAGACCTAGCCTAGTCTTCACCTTGTAGCTCCATCCTTTGAAACCAAAAACGAATTCCATCTTGGGGGCATGAATACCATTAATCCCATTCATCTTTCATCACATATGACCTAACTCAAATATTTTTGCCTCTACAAAACACACGTTAGTCATAGTGATCTAGCATTGTCGTTAATCGCCTAAACTAATGGGGTCTAGATGCTTCAGATGGGTTCTTGTGCCTTCCCTGCAGGAGATCGCAAGCCAACTCTAGTGGATTGTTCGTAGCTTGTGGATCCTCATCTTGTGTTCATTGTGCGGCACCCGAAGACGGGTTAGGCGTGAGATGCCTATTAGCGCGTGAACCTCCAAGTGAGTGTATCGCTACAACGAGGATTAGCTTGCCGGCAAGCAATGAACCTCGGTAAAAAAATCTTGTGTCCATCTTCTCTTTACTGAGGATTTCTATTGCTTTGTGATTGTGATTGGTATTCATTGGATTATATCTATTCGATCACGTATCTCCAAGCCGGTATAACCACTCCTATCTCTTTCTAGCATTACCTTTCATTTATTATTGCTAGTAGAGTACTCTCTCTGTCCCAAAAAAAGAGTCGCTATGGGAAGCGTGTGGTCAAACTTTTTTAACTTTGACTAGGTTTATAGAAAATATGTGCAACATTTATATCTCTAAATAAGTTTATTATTAAAATATATTCAAAGATCTATCTAATGATACTAATCACATACCATAAACATTAATATTTTGTTAAATATAGTTGGTCCAAGTTAAAATTTATTGACTTTTGGGGAAGCAGGGATGACTCTTTTTTTTGACAGAGGGAGTAGTTTCTTATATTGTATAGCTTCCCTTTGGTTGTCATTGTTATCCATTGCTTAGTGATAGATATTGAGTGTCTTAGATCACTATTAGGTTAGACTTGTTTTGGATAAGTGGCTTGCATCCCTTGTAGGCTTACGCTAACTCGCTTCGCTTATTGTTTATCTAACTAGTTGTTGAGAATAGTTTGTAGATTTTATTTTTGTATATTCACCCCCTCTAGTCATCAATCGGACCTTTTACCGTCGCGATTAACTTATTAACCGAGCCTGCGTTAAAGGCCGGATTAACCGTCACATTTGATCGTAGGCGGATGGTTTGCCCATCTCAGTTAAGGTATTTTGCCCGCCTCAAAAAAGAATTCTTAGTAGTGTTGTAACATGAGGCATACGGTAGAAAATAATGATTGAGGTAACAAGATCCCCATCTCTGTAACATGTTTGTGATGCAATGTAGGTTTAACTTTTCTAAAAAATGAATTGTCACGCACTCACATTAATCATGTTATTAGGATGTTACAGTTGCACCAAAAAAAATCAAGACGAGACGTAGCCCTCTCCATCCCATATAACTATATATACACTACGGCGCACACCAAGAAGAACCAACAAACTCTACAGGGAAACAACGTTTCGGACACGAGAGCGTGCCTGGAAACCCTGTACCAAAGAACATCCCTACTCCCTAGAACCCTGTAGCAAAGACACACCAATCAAGAAAGTTGATCGTATGGTCGCGGAAATGGAGGCTTTGATCGGTCGCCTGGTGCGGGAGGACTGGCGTAGGACGTGTAGGAGAGATAGCTTCTGTTTCAACTGCTGGTTGGCGTTTTGCCGACACTGTTGTCCCCATTGGTCTCTGCACCACCCTGCCGCCGACCCCGCCCATCCTAGAGTTGCATTTGTACATGTCCCTGCCTTTCTGGGCTAATGCCTCCTCTCCCTACCTTTCTACCTTTCTGCGCTTTCTGCTTTAATGGTTCTGCTCTAATGGTTCGTGCAGGTACGTTTGATAGCAGGTGAAGCCGCAGTGCTCTCGGAGTATCCGGTAGGATCCGGTTTCGACTGGACTCGGATAGCAAGAACCAAAAGGGATGGCCGGCAATGGATTCTATTGAACCCACACCTCGTGCCTCATGCCAATCTGCCTGGCGGTAATCACTGCGAGAACTGTAATGCAATGACTAGGCGAGGGTGTCGATTTTGCTGCGCTTCTTGTAAGGTTAGTGACTGGTTTCACTACTGGAGACGGACACTCGGCAAACGTCTTAAAACACTCGGCAAATACTTTGTCGAGTGCAACACTTGACAAAGGACACACGGTAATGATGTTAACGGTAAAGATTATTTGCCGAGTGTTTTTTTCGGACACTCGGCAAATGATTTGTCGTTGTACATAGACACTCGGCAAAGCAAAGCGACGCTCTGCAAAAAAAAATTGCACGGTAACGACCGTTGGCGCGGTGACGGAAGGTTTGCCGAGTGTCGAGTCAAACACTCGGCACACGTCACTCGTTTGCCGAGTGCCCCATGCAAGGCACTCGACAAACGACACCCCTTTGCCGAGTGTCCTCATGCAGGACACTCGGCAAATCTTCACCCTGTGCCGAGTGCCTTGACCATAGCACTCAGCACAACGTAGGCACTCGGCAAAGGTTGTTCCCAGGTGCTCTGGAATGGTTCCTTTGCCGAGTGTCATGACCAAAGCACTCGGCAAAACATGCCTTTGTCGAGTGCTACACTCGGTAAATCGATCAGAACCTAATTTTTTTATTTGTTTTTTCAATTCCATCCAGACAAACAGAAGATATATATCACAAGCAACTCATATATATATCACAAACAACACGTATCACATCACAAACAACACTGATATCACAAACATCACATATATCTCATAATATGTGACAATTCATCCATAGTTCAACACGACAATGCATCCACAGTTCACAAAACATCCATAGTTCAATCCAAAGCGTTCACGACGAGGGTCCAGGGTCACGAGGCCCACAACCTGATCCCGACGATCCTCCCAAGCCTAGCAATCCTCCATAGCCTGGCGAAGTTCCATAGCAAGGCGATCCTCCCAAGCCCGAGGGAAGGTCCATAGACCGGCGAAGCTCCCAAGCCAGCAGGTGAAGCATTTGATGCCGCCGATTGATTCTGCACAAAGTAAAAGAGGTTGTATGTGTTACACAAGTGAACTATAAATTTCTAACATTCGAAGTATGCTAGGTTACAAGTGTTATTGTGCTTTGACCACAAGCGTAAACATATAAACTAAAACATTCATACTCACAGGAGTGCCGAAGTATATAGGTCGAGGTGCAGGTGGACGTGGAGGTAGCTCCAAAGCCAGAGGAGCCATACCCTGAGCGGCGCCAAGGCTCTGCATGTACTCAAACATCTTCTGCAGACTCTGATGGTTGAGTACTCGCTCTTTCGCCATCGTCTGCCGCTCAACCTCTGCCGCCTGCCGATCAGCCTCCATCCTCGCCTCCAGCTCCTCCCGTCGCCTCCTCTCATCCTCTAGTTGGGCCTACAACATTTCATTCAAATGTTAGATGAAAACAAAGCTAAGGAAAATCAATGAACGGCGAATAAAACAGAAATAACCTAGAGTGCATGCATCTGCTGCTGTGAGGTGTTTGGGCGCTCGCGTATGACCGGGCCCGATCTGCCCCTCGCTCTAATCTGGCTGAGACTGGGCGTACTGGCTGTGTCGAGTGCACCGTCGGCAATCTAGTACCGCCCATGCTTCTTTCCGTCTCCCAACCTCATGGTGACCTCTCCATCAAGATCCTTGGTGGTCGCATCATAGTCTGCTTCATGGAGAGCCTTTACCGCTGAAGTGTACTCGGTAAGGCGGCTGTGGATGCTCGAGTTAGTGTATTTCTCTGGCGGGTCATCCGGGTTGTAGTCGATGTTCGATGACGCCGAGCCCTTTTTGGACAAGGCAAATGCCTTGAACAAATTGCAAGGCTGGTTGTCATGCTTTGCCGACTACGAGAAAACCAACAAGATGATTAGAAACCATGCAAATTAATTGTTGCACTAAATTGTTGTCATTGACGTACCCAAGTGGATGCGTATGCCTCTAGGCTCTGGCTTTCTTGGTAGTGTGTTGTGCCTGGCCTCATCAAACGCCGCTCCTGGCAAGCATTATGCATCTCCCCCCAATCGAGGGCGCACCACCTCTCCACCATCCGTTTCTAGCAATTGGTATAATGGGAGCACCACCATGGAATCGTCTACACACATCAAGTGACATATATGAATATCATATTTAGCCTACTAAATCTTAAATAAAATCAATAGTAAAGTTGTATTCTTACATCTTCGTACTGCTGTCGGGTGAGCCTCATGGTCCTTACGTCAGCTTTGGAGACCTTTTCCTTAAGGACGTCGCCGTGGTAAGTCACGATGGCCTGGACACGCACCTCGTAGTGCATGTCCGACACGAGTTTCTTGCAAACTCGACGAGCCACAGTGTCGGCGTGGGCCTCGTGTCCCTCCTGGCATCTATAGAAATCCTGCACACGTACATATAGAGAGAGGCGTGATGTATCTATTATGTATTTTAAGACTGTACAGTAAATGTGTGCGATACAACTTACCCACAGCTCGCCGATTACCTGCTCCGCTTTGTTGGGAAACGTCCTGCCATTCTGATCTGGAGCATCGGTTGCCACGGTGTAGTGGTCAAACGTGTACGGTGGAGTTACGACGCCAGCGTACTCAACTAAGCCCGGGAAGTGCTCCCTGCACAAGAGACCCAAGATCCCATTCACCGAGCGTTTGTGAGTACCTGGACTCACAAACGCCCAACTCCTGCACAAGTGATTAAGGAAGAATGTTAGTTGTAATTGTGGTTTTAAACATATTAAATGAAATAGTGACAACATACAAAACTACTTACTTTTTGACCCCGGGTCGAATCATCTGACGACCCGATAGTGGGATGGATCGCTGAGGGAGGCTCGCCGGTCCTCGCAAGTAGATAGTCGGCGGAACAGCTGAAGTGGAACCCCCTGCTGGTGCCGAGTTGTCGTCACCGTCCACCTCCTCCGCCTCACCCCCTGCTCCTGCTCGTGCTCCTCCTCCTCCGGCTGTTGTTGCTCCTCCTCCTGCTGTGCCTGCGCCTCTGGCTGCGGGGTGGGATCCGAGCCTCTCCTGCGGGCGCTCCTCCTGCTCGACGCGGCGTAAACCGAGGAGAGATCCCTCATTCCGCCATCGACCATCTTGAATTACCTGCATTTAAAATAATTAATCCAATTAGTCTAATAACATAATTATAAAATACATGCAGAATAATAAACAAAATAACAATGTATTACATGTATTAGAAATACTCTTCATGGTCAGGAATAGCGGGATCATAAGTGTCATCATCACTATCAACCATGTCCAAAGGCTCAACATTATCCGAAGGAGCGATGCTATCCTCATTTCCGTTGCCTAAACGTAATCTCTCAAGTAATTGTAAGTCCTTTGCATTTTCCACCTCATCTCCAGCATCCTCGGCAGATACCCTTTCATTGTCTATTTCCATTTCAATGGCTTCGGTTAAGTCTATCTCAAACCTACCTTCTAGACCCTCTTCTTGAAAGAACTCTCCATCATATGTGCTTGGGTTCAAATTGTAATCTTCATCGTTTGGGATAGGTACTTTACCGTGTGATGATACCTTGTGCACAATATCCCACCCCTTGAGACGAATGTCCATCTGGCATGGGTATGACATATAATATACTTGTGTGGCCTGTTGAGCAACAATATAGACATCATCTCGTTGATAGATGGAATCTCGTCGAATTTCGACTAGCCCTAGGTTAGGGGTCCGTCTTGTTAATGCAGGTTCAAACCAATGGCATTTGAAAATGACAGGATTAAGAGGTTTGCAAGCATAGAACTGGAGATCGTATATTTCTAGAATTCTTCCATAATACTTGACCCCATCAAGGTCGGGTGTAAACACTCCAGAACATGTGGACAGGGAAGCCATCATTCCATATGGATTGAACCCATCTGTTGCCAATGCAACACGTACATTTCTTGCCTCCCTGGCCTTCTCAGTGTGAATTCCATCAAAGTGGGTCCATGCCTCACCATCAGATGGATGCACCATCTTGTCAGGATTGTAACGTTTGTCGTTTTTGTGCCAAGTCATCTGTTTCGCGGATTCCTCAGTCATATATAGCCGTTGGAGCCTCGGTATGAAAGGAAGGTACCGTAGGATCTTCACGGCTATCTGAAGCTGCCTCTTCTGTCCATCCCCAGAATCTACCTCTAAGTACCTAGAGGATTCACACTTCGGACAGTACTTTGCATTCGCATGTTCTTTCCTAAAGAGGACGCACCCTTGGGGACAGGCATGTATCTGCTCATACGACATTTTTAGTGCACGGAGAAGCTTCTGTGAATCGTACATGTTCTTTGGCAAAATGTGACCCTCCGGAAGCAAGGTGCCAATAACTATCAACATACCATCAAAGGCATCTCGACTAAGGCTAAACTGGGACTTAAATGCCATTACGCGACCAATGGCATCTAGTTGGGAAACCTTTGCTTGTCCATGAAGGGGTTTTTGTGCCGCGTCTAACATGTCATAATACGCCTTTGCGGTTGCCTCTGGTTCCTCCTCCTCCCTATCTCCCTCAGCGAAATGAGCTTCATGAAAGTCATCTAACATGTCTCCTATACCAGCATCAGCATCATAATCCTCAACACGTGGCCTCACTATCTCCTCTCTCATACGTGCTTCTTCACCATGTAGTGTCCACCGGGTATAGTCTGGCATGAACCCATTCTTGCAAAGATGCCGCCCCATTATATCCTTTGTTTGTCGACGTCTGTTAGCGCACTTGCTGCAGGGACACCAAGTTGAGCGCGCTTCTTTATCCAGGGGAAAGACAAGTTCCAAGAAAGCATTGGTTTTCTCAATCCATTCATCGGTCATCGCACCTTGACTTGGGCGGCCCGTGTACATCCATGCCCGGTCATCCATCCTCTAAGATATATACCAGCGAGTAATGTAACTAGCAATTGCATGTACATGGTGTTCCTACTGTCTAATAGGTGAGGATAGGTCCTAATCCCACCCGTGGTTGCGTAGAGGAGGTTAGTTTCCATGCTCTACTCCTATCCGAGATAAAATTTCGGCAGCACCTCCCTGCTGCTCTCTAGATACACGTCCTAATACAGAGAGTGTGTATCTAGAGAACAACAGGGAGGTGCCGTCGAAACTCTATCTCGGATCAGAGCAGACCATGGAAACTAACCTCCTCTACACACACGGGCTGTCCATAGAAACGTCAACAATTCGAATCAAATATGGTTATAGATATGTAAAGAATTACATATTTCCAACCATATCTCTTTCGAACGGGAGACGCCTAACTGGTTACATGATGCACGACCATGATAAGCAAAGAGGGGTTATACCTTCGGTGGCGGGGGAGTCAGGCTAGCGGAGCCGTGGCGAATCGGTGCAGTGGCGAGGCGACGCGGTGCAGGTAGAGATCGCCTCTGCTCCTTTCTCGCCTTCCTTCTACAAGAGAAAAAGAAAACGTAAGTCAAAATTTCGACAGAACCTCCCCTGCACGGTGAGGTTTCCAAAACCTGCAATAAAACAATGGCACGATGGCCGACAACCACGTTTATGTCAAAGGCTTGATGGCCGACAACCACACATATATATAGGTTGAATCCATGCTTATAAGTAATCAAGATGGGGCACTACCACTAACTCTACCGCTACCACACTACTGCTACCGGTATCACTACCACTATACTACTAGCAGTACCACTACCACTATCACAACTACAACTACAACTAATATCTCTTCTAATTCATACCTTGGGCAGTGGACAGCGGCGACGGGCGGCAGCGTCAGGACGCGGTCCAGGGGCACTACTCCACTCCTCCTCTTCCTCCTTCTCCTTCTCCTTCTCCTCCTCTTCCTCTTCCCCTTCCCCTTCCTCTTCCTCCTCTTCTCCTCCTTCCCTTCCTCCTCCCTGTCCTCCTCCTCCTCCTCCAGGGCGCGAGGCCAGGGGCCGGGCTCCCGGGCGACGTGGACCCTTCCCCTTCCTCATCCTCCTCTTCTCCTCCTTCCCTTACTCCTCTCTGTCCTCCTACTCCGGGGCGCGAGGCCAGGGGCTAGGCTGGCGGGCGACGTGGGCTTGGCGGGGCTCTGCGGGCGGGCTCGCCAGCGGATCGGCGCGCGGGTGGCGGCGCACGGCCGGCGGGCGGCGCACGGGCGGCTGGCGGGCGGGGCCGGGCGAGGGCGGGGTAGGGCGGGCGCGCGGGTGCGCGGGGCTCGGGCGGCCGTCGGCGAGCCTCGGGTGGCCAGCGGCGGGCGGGCGGGCGCGCGGCGGCTGCGGGCGTGTGTGCGTGTGTGCGTGTGTTTGTGTGTGTAAGCGCGTGACCGAAAAAAACGGCTAAGTCCGGATAAGGCCAGATCCAACGTTTGCCGAGTGCCGCCGATCTGGCACTCGGTAAACGCCTCCCTTTGTCGAGTGTCTTAGGGTTGGCACTCGGCAAACGCCCCCCTTTGCCGAGTGTCTCCCCACTGACACTCGGCAAATGTTACATAAATAATATAGTTGCGACTAAAAATTAAAAAAATATCAAACGGTTTCAAAAATTACCAAATCTTGACATCACACCATATATATTTTGTATTGCTTGTACGAAAAGTTTTGAAGTCAAATTTGAATTTTATCTTCGATTTCAATTTAAATCCTACTCAATCCCTCTAAGTGATATGAAACATTATCGGAGATAATTGGATTTGTAAGGCACGTATGTGACAACTTTTGCGAAATCATCCCAATTTTTTATCACATGTTCTAAGTATGATATAATGGCTCCATGATAAATTTTACAATTTTTGGAGTCCATTTGCTATTCATAGATTTTTAATCAATTCTAACACAAGTTTGAGATCATGTTTCGTGCACAATATATGGAGTTCTTGTTGTACTTTACCACATATGAACTCAAATTATGCTTAATAATATGGATAATATTTTTTCAATAATTGTTTTTCATTATTTCAATCACTTGTAGTTCAAATTTGGCTTGGGTCAAATAATTCACTTAATTGAAAAAAAACTAACTAAATATAGCAAACATGTCGATAAAATTGTCATAAGAAAACATGTAGTTCTAGGTACTATTGAAGGACAGTAGAAAAAGTTTGGAGACCAAACTAAGAAGAACAAATTGTGGTTTGCCGAGTGCCAGGGAAAACACTCGGCAAACGGCTAGATTTGCCGAGTGCTTGAAGGTGACACTCGGCAAACGGCTAGGGTTTCCGAGTGTCTAACGGTGACACTCGGCAAACCACTGACGGCGTCGGCTCCTAACGTCGTCTGCCGAGTGTCGGCGTTGCCGTGTGCCCGACACTCGGTAAAGGGATGTTTTACCTAGTGTCATGCGTTGCCAAGTGCTCGACACTCGGCAAAGGCTATTCTGCCGAGTGTTATAATATGTCGAGTGCTAGACACTCGACAAACGCGTCTCCTGCCGAGTGTTATCATATGGAGTGCGACACTCGGTAAATGAGTCGTTTGTCGAGTACCCGATGGAAAGCACTCGGCAATGCGCCGGTTTCCGGTAGTGTTTGTTTTCTTGGACTGTTTCTTGGTTTTTCATTGGATTTCCTTCGCTGTTTCTTGGTTTTTCATTGTTTCTTGATTGCTACATGTTCATGTTCTTCTTGGGAAACGGCTGAATAGGCAGCGCCGATGGCTGCGGGTAGAGGCCGAGAGATGGTCGAAGCCATGGCGGGAGCAAACTATGGTGAGGAACTGCTCCACGACCGGTTTTGCACGAGGTGCAGTGGTGCACCCGAGCGTTCTCTTCGCAGTGCTGCCCCAATCATTCGCCATTGCATCACCCCGCAGGCGGTGAGAAAGACGTAGTACAAGTTTTCCATTTCGATGGATGGGCGGCTGTTCAGCCGTCCATTTCTATTCCTCTGCCTGCGCTCGTCGGCGTACAGGTAACTCAGACCTTTCCGCCATTTCCGTCACTGCTGCTATGCGTGCAAATGCTTTTGTTGTTTGTTTCCGCTGATCTATCGGTACTTTGCTAGGTTGTTGATTTCGGTGGTATGGATATCTACCCGCTGAAGAAGAGACGGGGACCTCCGCTGCAGGATGTCGGAGGCCCTGGTCATCCTTGTGCGGCAAACCGTTGCCGCCAGTTAATTCCTCTCGAGTTTCACTATTGTTCGCTCGAATGTAAGGGTGCTGTCGAGGGGCAGTGGTAGATGGTGCACCGTGCACGGTGTAAGCTGTTGATGTTCCACGGACCACGGTGTAATTGATATATTGGATTTATGTCTTTCCGTAATTCAATTCTATTTTGGACTGAATCGTAAGATTCACGCTCCACCCAATCAACGGACTCTCGTGGGCATAGCCGCAGAGGGAGGCGATCCTCGGCGGATCGGATCGGAGTGGGCTCCGGTGGGGTCTGTTAGTGATTCAGCGGTGCCAGTGGTGGCGGAGTGGAGGCCGGTGGGGTGTGTTAGTGATCCGCGGTGGCGGTGGTGGCGGAGTGGAGGCCGTGGCGACGGAGGTGGATCGGCAGCCCGAGGCAGGGCGGCGGGTGGTACCGGCGGAAGAAGCGCCCCCTGCCGGGAATCGAACAGGATCAACTTCCAGGTATGCTTCGTCGTCTGGGCTGGGAAATTTGGGGTATGCTTCGTCTGGCCTGAGAAATTTGGGGTACGCTTCGTCTGGGCTGGGAAATTTGAGCAGTTCTGAATTTGTGATTCATGCAGTTCTGAATTTTTCACTATTAGAACTTGAGCAGCTTTAGTTCAGTATAATGGCTTGATGTAAGTTTTTTTTGACTGTCAACCGGGGGGGAGACGTTCCCCACCTGATTTTTATATTAATATGCCCCAAAGGCTAATGTGAAGATTACATTTGTTCAGAAGTACATGAGGGGGTTTAAGGGGGGTGCAGAAATCCCAGAAGGACCTGTTTAGTCTAGATGTGTTGAGCTACAGAGGAAGGTAAGGAGCAGCTATCCTTGACCTTGCCTTGCCATGAAAAAGACGGAGCACCAGGCATCTCCAATGCGTTTCTTCCTTCTCGGTATTCTATATCTCCATTGATCTGCTGCTAGCTTGCAGAGGTTCAGCACCTGCTGGACGCTGTTGGTTTCATTTCTGAAGACTGTCGCATTCCTAGCTTTCCAAATCTGCCAGCACACAGAGGGCGATGAACGCTGGGAAGAGATCGTGTGGTACACCCTCCGGTGGATTGACAGAGTGCAAATGATCGATGGTGGCGTTTGCTGGAAAGGAAACTCCCAGTCTTAGCCATGTTTGCCTAGCCAATTCACAGCCCCAAATGATGTGTTCAGGCGTTTCTTCAGCCGCGTGGCAAACTTTATAGGTCGGGTTGGGCACAATGTTTTTCTTGAAGAGCAAAGTGCGGCACTGGATTTTCTTCTGCAAGAGTAGCCAGATGAAAAGCTGTACACGCGCTGGCGCTGGGGTCTTCCAGACGAAGTTGGCTCGGGAATCCTGAGCATGGTCTCTGGCCTTGCATACGGTATATAGCTCCACTGTCAAGGTTGTGGTCACCTTTGCTGAAAATGGATAGTCTTTTTTTCCGGGTACTGGGTTGGTTCATGGTTGGAGATAAGCTGACATAAAGAGATTAGGTCTGAACTGGCCTGGCCTGCGGGGAGAGCCTTGGCACCAGCGTATTGTGAATTCCCAATGCAAGCAACTCACTGACAGAGGCGTTCTTGTAGTTACAGTGACTGTACAGGGCAGGGTATATCTCCTCTAGGGCCTCATCTCCAATCCAGACATCTGACCAGAAGGAGCAAAACCTGCCATTACCGATGCACACACTGGTAATTGCTCGGTAGAGGGGAAGGAGGGAGCGGAGGACCTGCCAATGGTTACCATGTATGTCGCCTAAGAGTGTTACCACGGAGGCTCGACCCTGAACCCAAGTTGCCCAGGCAGAGGCGTTGGGGCAGTAGAGTTTGTGTAAGAGTTTCAGCAGTAGGCACATGTTTTGGACACCCAGGTCTTTGATACCCAACCCTCCTAGTTCTCTTGGGTTGCAGACCTTAGCCCACGCCACTAGGCAGCCCGAGGCAGGGGTAGTGCCCACAGAGTTTCCTGACCAGAGAAAGGCTCGTCTTCTCCTGTCCATTTGCTGGAGTGAGCTCATGGAGTATGGTAGCATGGAGTCGAGCACTGAGTTACCAAGGACTGCTCTTCCCATGGGGTTGAGCAGGTTGGCTTGCCAAGATCCCAGATATTTGTCTGCTTTGTGGACTTGAGGGTTGAAAGCCGAAAGAGGTAATTGTTGACTGACAGTGTCAGACCCAAGTATGGCTGTGGGAAGCCGTCACGCTTGCAGCCGAGAATGTTGACACAGCTTTCAGTGATCTGTTCGTCAACATGTATCGGTACAAGGTGCTTTTAGAGTAGTTGATGTGAAGACCAGTGATGTTTGCAAAACTTTCGAGAACCTCACGAAGGCCAGCTGCCCCCGCAGTGATTCCTTTGAAGACAATCAAAGTGTCGTCTGCGTACTGAAGAACTGCACAATGAAGATTCCCGTCAGTGTTGTGCTTGATCTGAGTACAGTCCTTGATCATGCCCTGCAAAGTTTCAGCAACCAGAAGGAACAGATAAGGGGAGATGGGATCTCCCTATCTAAGGCCCCGTTTACAAGAAATCCATGGGCCGGGGCAGCCATTCACCAGGACTGCTGACTGTGAGGTATTGAGTATGTTTGTCATCCACTGAATCCATCGGTGACAAAAGCCTCTGGCCAGAAGAACTCTGAATAACCCATCCCAGTTAACAGTATCAAAGGCTTTGGCGAAGTCCAACTTGAGCACAATTGTGGGCTTCTTTCTCTTGTGGCATACTTGTACCAGTTCCAAAGCATACACGAAGGTGTCGGTGATCGATCTTCCCTTAATAAAGCCAGTCTGATGGATATCAATCAGATTGGGGATCTCTTTTTGGAGCCTAGTAGTTAGGACCTTTGAAAGAATTTTGAGGCAGCAGTTTTGAAGACAGATCGGTCTGAAGCAATCCACCTCCACTGCTGTCGGTTTCTTGGGTATGAGAACCATATGTGATCTGTTGACTCTTTCCAAATCAGCATCCCCATGGTAGAAGGCATCCATGAACTGCATAACGCGGTCTTTGGTCGTTCCCCAAGTCGTCCGGTAGAAGGCCGGACCAAAACCATCAGGCCCCGGAGCGCTGTTGGGGTTCATTGAGAAAACTGCAAGCTTCGTCTCTTCTTCAGTGAAAGGGCTTATGAGCGCGCTGCTTGGTTGCTGTCTTCCCATGTAGATGGCGCTGAGGTCCGCGGGCGTCAAGTTGCCAAAGACGCCGATGATAGACTTGAAGTAGTTGGTCAGTGCTTCAGTTTTTCCTGTGTGGCTGACAATGTCTTGCTGGTCCACCCGCAGTGGGCGGATGTAGCTGCGACACATGCGTTGAGTTGCGTTTGCATAGTGAAATGCGGTGTTGTCGACTTGGCGTCACTCTCTCTGATCACCTTTTGCTTACTGCGTTGTTTCCAGTAAGCCGCTTTGGCCTTGAGTGCTTCTTGTAGCTTGTCTTGCGCAAGTCTCCGGACCTGAAATTCCTCAGGGGATAGAGGTCGCAACTCTTCGAAGTAATCAAACATTTGTATTAAGAATTGACAATTTTGGGTTAGGAGTGGTGGTGCCTTGTTACACCGCGACCAGACCTTTGCCGCCGCCCGTGCGGCCTTGATGCACGCGACCAACTGCCCAGCTTTGTCAGTGCACGCTGGAGCCTGAACCCACCTCTCAAGGGTCGTTTGGAGGAAAGTGTTTTGTCTGAGCCAGTAGTTTTCAAGGCGGAAGGTGTTGGTTTTGGGAAGGTTGGTGGATAGAGAAAGTAGCAATGGGTGGTGATCGGAGGTAGGTTTTGGCAGGGAGGAGAGGGTAGCAGGAGGGAAAGCGAGGTTGAGTTCATTGTTGGTGAAAGCACGATCAAGCTTTGCAAGGATCGGGTGGGGTTGCTTGTTGGACCAGGTGTACAGCCGATCGGCAAGGTTCACCTCGGTGACGTTCAGGTCCTGTAGGGTGTCGTTGAAGGCCCAGCGGAGCATTGAATTGACCATTGTTTTTATCGGCCGTGCAGTGCACAAGGTTGAAGTCGCCGAGCAGTATCCAAGCACCAGTGAGCAGAGTTTGCATGTCACGAAGGTGTTGGAGGAAGTGGATCGAGTGGGAGTGCTCAGCAGGCCCATATGTGTTGGTGATCGTGAAGTCCAGATCAGTGGCGTTGCAGGTAAAACTTGTAGTTAGGGAGTAAGGCCTGATGAGGTGGTTAGAAAGCATAGAAAGGGATGGATCCCAGTCGGTGATGATCCCGCCCTGCGATCCAATGGCGGGTGCATAAGCATAAGAGGAGGAGAAAGTGGGCGGAAGGAAGGATTTAGCTTTGAAGATGTCGATAGTAGTAAGCTTGGTTTCTTGAATGCATATTATAGAGGGTTTAACATCAAAGAACACATGGCGCACAGTGCTACATTTAACCGAGTCACCCAAAGCCACGCACATTCCATGAAATTACATTGAAGCAACGAGTGTTCGAGGTCATTTGGGCAAGTTGTAGCACCTAGCTAACATACAGAGTTGAAGCGAAAGTAAACGCGAGGACATCTTGAACAGAACAGGTTCAACGAGGAAATCGAAGATACAAGAGACTAAAACTTGCATGGCTCAAACGTATTCTCTTCTGCTTTGTATTATTTCTGATACATACTTATAAATATTAGCATCTTTATACATATTAGTAAGGATATGGCATAATCTTTATATTTACAAGAAGGCATCCATGAACAAAGCTAGCAGTGTAATTTAAAATACGAGGTTTAAAACAAATTTATGTCCTCAAAAGAAAAATAATAGAATTTAAAGATTTTGCCATGGCAACGCACAGGTATTGTTCTAGTGAATTGTTTATCTCAGAGGTAAATGCTCTTCCATGGGAAGAAAACTGGAAAAGTGACACCATACAGTACGCAGCAGGTGTCAATGATGGAGCAAAACTGCTGCTGCCTTGAAGAAACTGCCTCTTCTAACATGGAGACTTGATAAGCTCTCTGATAAGGTGAAGGAATAATTCCTTCTGCCTTTACTTTTCCTTGTGTCGATACTTATATGATTTGTGGTGCTAATGAAGTGTTTTTTAGGGCTGTAATCTGTTTTTGGGTGTGACTTGAGTTTGTCATCTTGTTTGAGCTTCTGACACAACTGCATCCTGCCTATTTTGGCTGGTACTTTGTCTTGGATCCTTTCTACTTTGGTCTGTACTCCAGTTTTCTAAGCTACAATGGAACTACTTTTGTCATGGATGCTCCCCAGCACGAACTACATTTGTTGTTTCGTTCTTGAAATAGTATTTTGTGATGCAGAGATCCTGAATGGAATTAATTTCCATCATGAATGCTCCCCAGCTCCAAGTAGCCTCCCAAGAGTGACACTGCTCTGACCATTACCATGAAGATATGCCTTGTAGGTTCTATCTTGTATTGAATCAATCGATCATAGTGTGAACAGAGCTTACAGACGTATGAACAGAGCGGTATTTGAATTCAGGCATCAAACAGAAAAATATGACTCCTTTTGGAGATCCACATGGTTCAAACGACTTTGGCTTGCCTGTTCAAAATTGAATATGCTTCCATTGCGAAGAAGTGTCCCTTCTCTGATTGAATCTCAGTGTCATGTAATTTGTTGTCGTCCCTGAGTCACTTCAATAATTCTTTTGTTTCATTGCTTCCAATATCAGCAAGCATTTTATGGTGTCTAAAAATAATTCATTGTTTGCCCGTGCTCTGCTCATTTCCCAGCTCTGAGTGATGCATGATTATCTCTTAATTTGTCGAAGTTATTGGGTTGGGATCGCAGCAAATGGAAAAGAGCGGCAGGTATTCAAAGTGAACCTCTCGCATTCCTGGAGTCCTGAGTGTAAAGCTCCTGTGTTACAAAAACAAGTGTGCCAGCACCTGATCAAAGTATCTCTTCTTGTGCACAGCAAGTTCCAGGTGATGGACTATCACATTTGGGTTGCCTTTACCTGCACTTATTATCGATCAATTAGCTGTTTTATCTCTTGTGCACTGTCACTGTACAATTCATTGTGGTTGGGAATATTGGTGCACAAAGTTAACAGAGTCTGTTCTGGTAATACCTTCACTTTTGTCCATCATCCTCATTCCTTTGCACACTGTGTTAGTCTTTGTAAATTCCCGTGCCAGCTGGTATTTCTTTGTGTAATCCTGTATGTCTGTATGTCACACTGCGAACACATGGTGGATAAGTACCCATGTATGTTCAGTTTTGTGATAAGTGATTGTCCAAAATTTGAGCGTTTCAGTTTGAGTGGCTTATTTCTAACCTCTTTGTGAAAGCAAATGTGTGCCTGTCTATCGGCTTGTGGTGTCCAGGTACTATGCCTAGTGACAGTGGTCAATGGCGTGGAGAAGGTCGAGTAGAGGCTTGCCGTGCCGATGGACTGAGAGCGGTGAAGGGCGGAAGCGGGGCTCGGACTGAGGGACCATGGGCGCTGGCGGACTAGCTGTGGTGGCTAGTGCCTGGCACCGGCGAGTGCGAAAAGACATGGAGGTAGACCGAGTCGACCAAGTCAAGACGGTGGACGCGCGAGTCGAGCGGAGGCTCAGGGGACTCGGAGTCCGACCGGGCGAAGACAAGGTGGCTCGCGTCGAGTGGTTTGGTGGTTTGGGCCTCAAAACCATCCGCGTCGGTTTCCGAGTTTGGGCCGCAAAACTCGGGGTTCGGTAGTTGAGCCGAAAGCTACCGGTGGCGGGTTTTGCGGGTTTGGGCCTCAAAACCCGAGCGGAGCTTCCGAGGAAGCGGGGATGGCACGTGGCGGAATCCTGGAGGTTGCGTCGAGGCGACGGCAACTCCTGGCAGGAAGCGGGGCCGTCCATTCAAATCGAGGGAGATATTTACCGGAGCTTGGACTGCAATGCTTAGGCTAGGTAGTTCACTCATTGTATCTAGGGGGGTCTTTGGGAAATAGCCAAAGCTTCTAATAAATAGAGGATGAAGGGGTATCCTCATTCCATTTCTTGAACCCTAATCATTTGCCCCAACTCTCTCTCTCTACTCTCTCTCTCTAGTTCATGAGATCCCTAGGTTGATTTCACCAACCGTTGTAAGAACTCGAGTTTGCTATGAGGAATCGGAGGCCGTAACCTCCATAAGTCATGGTGGCTTTGATTTCTTGATCGTGTCCCCGTTTTACTTGAGTTCTTCGCGTTTTCGCTTTTGCTCCCTGTTTTCCCGAGATGATTTCTCTTTGTAGGGAGTAGCTCTTGCAAATCCGTTTGAATCAAGTTGTTCGTATTCGAGAGGAGCATCTTTGCACCGAAGGATCCATCCTCAAACCTCTCGAGTACGCAGATCGGGCAATTTCTTTGTCGTGTTCTTCGTTTTCCCCTTTCTCCCCAAATCCGAGCGTTCCCGTCTATCCGACCCAAATTGAGCGATGATTTCTTCGGGATAGCTCCCCAACTGCTCAAGGATCATGCCTACAAAGTTTGGTAGCAGTTGGTGATCTTTTGGTCGAGATTTGGGAAGATTTGGCGGAGAGAAAATCGTTTTTCCCTTTTCTGCGCGTTTATCGGGGGCGTCGGACGCTCCGAGGGTTTTGCGTCGGACGCTGGTGCGTGCTGACGTCAGCGTCCGTTGCTCGGCGTGTTTGTGTTTTTCAGTTTGGCGTCGGACGCTCTTCAGAGTCCGTCGCCGACCGTCCGTCGCCTCTGCCGTTTTTCAGTCTCTGTCAGGCTCTCTGGAAAGCCGACGGACGCTCGCCTAAGCGAGCGTCGCACAGCGTCCGACGCCCTGCCTTCTGCTTCTCTTCTGCAGTGCTCTCTGGAAGGTCAACGGACGATCTCTCTGCGTCCGTCGCCAGCGTCCGTCGCCCTGTCCTGGAGCGTCCGTCGCGTTGTCTTCTAGCGTCTGTCGCCTGTTTTTCTGGTTGTTTTGTTTAGGGTTTTTGCCTCTTTCTCATAAGGGTTGAGAACTCTATCTTGGGGGTTTCCGGGGAGTTTTCCTCCACTGCCGGTGAGCTCTCATTTCTCCGATTTCGTCTGAATCCCGTTCGCGTTGCTCGGAGGAGGTTGAGCACCCAGCAACTGAGTTTGATTTTTGGGAAGAGTGGCCCGAATATTTTGAGAGAAATTTGAGGCTCCCATTCACCCCCCTCTGGTCGCCGTTCTCGGTCCTTCACACACCCTTCTTAGATCTTGAACCAAGCCTACATTTACCAGTTGTGCTTACTGTGCACCTGTTCGGCCTTTTAGTTTGAGGCTGTTACTAGAACAACATTGTCTCATTGGGAACTGTGAATAAAATCTTATGAGGCTGCCTTCTCTTCTCGTCAGCGTGTTCCTATCACGGCTAGTAAAATTTTCACAGTGAAACTCTTCTCGTCAAGTCAAATTGGTGGTTGCTTAAGTTCTACCTGTATCTAGTATGTTTAAGCTATGTCCTTTCTACACTAATCAACTGTCACATTTACTTCTGCTATGTCCATTTCACTTTTCATTTCAGATCTAACTGTACTAATGAAGATCCTTTTATTCGCCCCCATTTCTTTTGTTCTGATTTTTAACATACGTCTCAAATTTTGATTTTGCTTGTCTTTATAATTTAGGAAAGAAAGAACAATGTGCTTTTGTAATTTGTTCCTCTGCACTATTATGAATATGTCACTCGTGTTAAATCCGGCTCTGGTACTTTCATTGTTGATAAGCCCCAATATTAGTGTGATGTTGCCAAAATGCTCCACTTGAACTCTATTGCTGAACTGAAGGTCGCGCAATCTGGTTTCGCATTACCTAAGCCACTGTCTGGGGAAAAGAGTTTTAGTGACAAGGACATTTGGTTCTTGGTTTCAACTGTTATATGGACTCATTTTATGGTAGCTTAACTTATATTATTATTAGCAACTTCATTGCTTCTGTTATGCTTTATTGTACCTTGTGTGTGCATGGGGATATTAGATGATTTTGCTGCAGTACAACCAAAAACTCATATTTTCCGTGATAATATATTGCAGAAACAGGTCTCAGTGTCCCTCGATAATGAAAGAAACTGCTCCAGACGGCAGCGACATCAGAAAGCAGATAGTTGGAAGACTTGGTTGTCATAATAATCATACTTGTTAAATGGTTACCTTATTTATTTAGGGGCACTTTGTGCAATGTGCCAGTGGCGCATGTTTGACCTACTACCGTAATACATTCCTGGTAACGGCTGTTGTTTTGAATTCTCTGTGAGGTCAAGGTTTTAGAGAACATTGTCAATTTTCTTGGAAGTGTTCTTGCACGCCGTCTCCGTCTGTGGAGATGTGAGCATCAGTTGAAAGTTGAGATCAAATTTCTGGGTGGCATTCCGGGAAACTGATATTTTGTTGCAAACGTGGAGATTGAATTGCAGTTGATGTTGGAACACTCAATCCCGCGGCATCTCCAACTGCCGTTTTTTGGAAAATCAAAACAACTGTCATGAAAAAATCTCCAGATTTCTAGTAACATTTGTTTATATTGATCATTTATACTGGAGATGCTTGACGCCATCTGACTGCAAGTCACATAGAAATACAAATACACATGCGAGTGTTACGACCATGAAGGCATGGCATATGCAAAGCATGAAACTAGCTTGGAATGGGAAGATGGGGCTTTTCACACTCCCAAGCTCAGATCTCAGCTAAAAGAGCTGAAAGAAGGAAACAAAAAGCCCATCCAAAAAGTTTTAAACTCCAACAGGCGCTGAACCTGGAAACAAATCAGTCTATATATACACACATGGTGTACCTACGTTACTTATACGTGCACCCTGAAGTCGCAAACGGCTTACTGTCTGTCTGGCCGTACACACTTCTTGCTGACTTCAAAGTTTGCGACTTGCTGTTTGACAGTTTGAGCAGAGTGTATCCTCTCCATCTCGCACCTGGTTCTAGTGTTTCCCTCCGCTACGGTCTGGGCTGCTTTGTGGCCTTGTGGGCTAAACTTCTGGATGGACTTGGCCAATCTTGCCGTTGGTACGGGCAACAGATAACGGACCGGTCTGGGCTGCTTTGTGGCCTCGTTGGCTAAACTTCACTGGATGGACGACTTGGCCAATCTTGCCGTTGGACGCCATATGAACGGACGATGTCGACGCTGAGTTCTCACGGCCAGCAAACCACACGTCATAGTTTCATCAAACACACATATCTACACGGGACCTCGGTCACGAGAAATACAAGGCATTGCATAAACGCCGTGACCATAACTTCAAGGAAAAACATGTTGTAAAAAAAATTCAATGAAAATATAAACACACATAATTAAAGGTATAAAAAGGCATTTAGTGCTAGCAAAATTAACTTACCATAATGATGTCCGCTAGCACACAAATTTGTTTAGTCAGGCTTAGCTCGGCGTGCGTGTGTGGCACGCTCTTCGCCTTTCTCAACTTTAGAACAGGTGTATAGTAACCACCTATTTATTCAGTCTATGTTGTTGTCTGAGCTAGATAGATGTCTGTACCAGTTGCCTCTGCTTCAATTCACTCTGAGCAGGGTCCATCGATCATCTACATGCTGTATTTTCTGCTGCTGCTTTTTGTTCCCCCCGGCCACAAATCCAAAGATGGTAGCTTCCTCCATCGGTATTCAGCTGCAGCATGCGGCAGTGTCGGACGCTAAACGCTCTTGAATTGAACGAACATTCTTATTTGGATGCTGTGGGATCAGCTAGCTGCCTAGAGGTCGTTTGGCAGCGCTCCACGGAGCTGATTCTCAGGGAGAATCACTTCCTGAGTGTCAAACGCAATTTTCAGTGACAATAGATTCTCTGCTGATTCTGTGAAGTGATTCTCTAAAATGAATTAAGGGGCTGGGAGCTGGAAAAAATAGCTTCACCTGATTCTGTGAAGTGATTCTCCATGCTGATTTTGAGAGTTTAGACTAAACAATCAAAGAGAATCATTTTCAGCCACAGAATCACTTCACCAGAGAACCAGGGAGCACAGCTGGAGAATCAGGGAGCACAGCTCTACTAAACATGCCCTAAGCTAATGGTTGCTGGGAACTGAATACGCTATTTGTTTGGTTGGCCACGGAAAGTGTTGCGTATGAGAGACAGTGCTTTGGGAATTAAAAAAACTTTAGAAAATTACATCTCAGATTCTACCAAATCATCAAAAAGAAAACACCAGTATACAGAGATTTGTTTATGCTTTTTGGCATTCTCGCACGCCAAAGTCTCACATCTGAAGCACATAGGATAAGAGGTGATACAGGGAAGACTGCTCTCCACGGAAGATTATTGCATTCCTCCTCTTCTGGAGCTGCCAACAACAAAGCACGACAAATATGCTGTATTGTTTCTCTAGGACTCGTTGAACCTTCTGAATTGTTGTATGGATAACAGATGTGGATGTTCCATTGAGTAAATGCAGGCCAAGTTTGTTCCAGAAAGCAACCGCAAACGGGCACTGAAAGATGACATGATCCGCAGTTTCTTCTGACGACTCACATACTTCATAACTTGGGTTTATCAACAATTCTTTTCTTAAACACGTTGGCACGGCATTGGATCCTCCCTTTGGTTAATAACCACATGAACAACTGTACTCTTGGTGGCGTGGAGTTTCTGCAGATGAATTCAGAGCAAGGATCAGCTGGCTGCCCTTTAGCTTTTAGTAGTAGTCTGTATATTGAGGAGGAATCCAATTTCTCAGGGCCGCAAGCAAAGGGCCAGGGGGAGAGCCTTTGATCCAGGTCGTCAGTTAACTGAGTCTCTGCCAGGATGCTATTAACTTGTTGCAGCTGATTTCGTGATATTATATGCAGTATATAGTAGTACTTTCCGGACAGCAAATACATATAGCGCTATGAAATTGGTATTGTTTGAAGAGCAATACGACACTTCGATTGGCAAATATATTGTCTAGCTTATTAAATGGAGAAGAAATTGAGTTCTGTCGTGTGGATAAAAATATTTCCATAAAAGGTGAAATTATAGTAGTATTAATCTAGCTAGGGGTATCATTCTATATAAATTTCAAATATCATATTGGTCAAAGTTGAAAAGAATATAGTATTTACTTGGTACAAACACAGATGGACATTTATTTACGTGAATTAAGATCAGACCGACCTGCTCTTGTACATGTGTCGGTACGGTGTAGGGAGAGCGATCCGGCCGGCCACAAACGGCGGCGACCTTCCTTGGAATCTGCTTTAGTACTTGTCCTTCACTGTCCATTGTCCAAATCATTGAACATTCGGATTGCAGAATCTTGAAAGTATTATGCTGACTGACCTCACCACCATACGTACCCCAGCCCGCAGAATAATCTAGCTTGTACAAAGAGATAAAAAGTTTGATGTTGTTCCAGTATTCAGCCCGGCCGGAGCAAAGTATGACTATATATGTATGTATGAGATCATCAAAACATGCTTCTCAGCGATTTTATTTGCATTGGTACTTTGGATGTTAGCATATTATTACATGAGATGAACTCAGCAAAAATTAAATAAGTTAATTAGATTTAAAAGAAAATTAACAAGGTTTCTTCACGGCCAAAAATAACTTATTAAAATGAATAAGTTAAATCTCAAATTAATTTGAAATTAGGATACACTCTAGACACAAGAAGTTTTTATGTTCTAGATTTGTATCAGGGTTTTTGTGCTTTACCATGGTGGACAAAATCTGAGTGTTTTATAGACCACATACGTGATTTTTTTTTAGTCACAGCTAATTTATGTTGGAACTACAGTTACTTTATACTTGAGTTACAGTCACATTTTGGTGGAACTTACGATAGACAGTAAAATTAGGATACTAGGTACATTTAAAAAAACACTCCGGTATATATATATATATATATATATATATATATATATATATATATATAGACCATGCTTCCTTAAAAAACGGTCAGCGTACCAAATCCAATGAAGTTACAGTATCTAACATATCGCTGCCAAAAACAGTCGAACTCGGTCAAAAAACTCCTCAACCGTTTCTACTTTTACATTTTGAATACGAAAACGGTAAAGTCGAACACGAAAACGAACGCGAACTTATGAAATATTGAGAATTTCGAAAACGAATCAATTCAAACGAAATTCTTTCGAACACCGTCGGTATATGAAAATTCATTTCGAAATACCGACCTACAATGCATAACAATTAACAAGTGCCATTGTGGTAAATTTTGAGTGCAAGAGAGCAAATTTATCAATTTTGTTTCTTTCGCAAGAGAAAAAAAAAGAAAGAAGAGGAAAATTTAGGATGACATTATTAGGATAGAAAGGATAGCAACAAGACCCGACCCATCTAGCTCTCTCTCTCTTTTGGTCGGCTCAGTCATATGTAACGTAACAACAACGCCGCGTGAAGCCAGATGCAGTCATACAACGCTCAGGAAGGTGATGAGCCACTTATATAATACGACTCATGGATATCAGTGTTTTACATTTGCCTTTGCTTAGTTGCCTGGACAGTAATAATTGGCAACCAAATTCGGTTTAAATCATATTTTAAATTCGGAATATTCCAAATTAAAAGTAGAAAACAATCGATCAAAAAAATTATTTTCATTCGGGATTCGAGACATTTGAAATACGAACACGAAAGCGACAACGGTAAAGTCGAACAAGAAAATACGAATTCGATCAAATTAAATATAGAAAACGGTGCGGTTCAATTCGATTCGGGATATTTGTGTTCCATTTTTATCTTGCTATTAGTGACGTAAAATGAACTCTACTGCATGAGACTACCCAGAGTGTGCTCGGTGTCAAGAAAATTAATGTGCATGCATTGTGCCGTGAACACCAATACTCAAAACTCTTGTAGCTGCCCAACGTTCAGCATCGACGTGCATGAGAATGTGGGCTAAACCTGTTGCCTTCTTGCTTAGCTTATCAGCCCGTCTTATCAACTATGGTATAATATTTCTCCCATAACAAAGCAGCCCAAAACAATATTAACCGGCTTATTATCAGCCAAAAAACAATGAGCCGAACAGGGCATGAGCATGTGGGCCAAACCTGTCAACATTCCTGCTGCCCAATGTTCCTGCAAATTGTTGTTTATTTGGCAAGCATCGGGTCACCTTCTTGCCTTGATGATGCCTCTAGCTAGAATTTCGAAGTCAGCATCGCTTGCTGCAACGTGATGAATCGATGCTTGAAGACTCTCTCTTCTTAATTCTAGCCTCACAAAATTTATATACGTCACTATCAAAATGGTGGAGTTCTTCTAGTGTTTTTAAGTAGTAATAAAACACTAACACTAATTATAGCACATGAGAATTACACTAGGAGACATTTAGTAGGGAAAGTTTGTACTAAATTTTGAACTACCAAAACAATAGGAGAAACCCACCTCACTAGGAGAAGTTTAATATTTTGGTAGTGCGTTTTGGGTAGTTTGATATCGACTACGCCTATACCACATCGAGACTGTTCGGCTGCAGTATAAAGCAGCGATTGTTGTTGCTACTTTGCCTACTAAGGCCTCCTTCGGTTTTTTGGAATCATTCCTTGGAAAGATTCGCGGCCAAATGGTTAGCTAATTAATTTCTAATAAGCTTGATCAAGCCATAATGGTTCTTAAACTCGCGCTAGACTAACCGAGAATGAACTAGCCCTAAAGGGGTTTGCAGCCGTACGTAGAGGTAGGTGCAGCAAGCTATAGCAAATTAAACCTACATAGGCTACGACATTGATTTCTAGATTTGTCCATGCATCTCTAGTAACAATTACCAAAATGGTTTACCATCATCGAACTCATTTCAAGTGTGATAAAAGACTGAAATATGTGTCACGCATGCATTCCTAAAATATAAGGTCACATCGATCGATTATTCCTAAAGATAGAGGCAAAGGCATCTCCAATCTGCTACACGCATTGAAAGCAAGGGATTTATATAGACCAAAAATAAGTTCATTTTTCTCTCTATTCTGTATGAAGAGATAAATTGTGTTCATTCAAATCTTTGTCGTCTCTACATCTATATAAGACAAAATATGGTGATTTTAAGTCCGTCGTTCTTCCCCACTCCCTCAAATGCCGAAATTTAGTCTTGACACTTTCCCCTCCGTCCTTCACAAATCTTACTACCCGTGTTGACCTCGACGGGACTCACCGTGCCTAGCGCTCACCCTGGGCATTCGGTTCTCGGTTCGGTTTCGGTTCGCTTCTTCGGTTTTTGAAGAAATTCGATTATCAAAAAATAGAAACCGATCGGTTCAAAAAAAATTCTCGGAACCGACCATTTCGGTTCTCGATCGGTTATTTTGGTTCGGTTTCGGTTCTAACCGAACTAACCGAATTTTCAGAAAAGGACAAAACAATAATAAAAATATATGTTCTAAATCAATTTCTTTGCGAACTATATCTATTTTTAATAATGATAATTCATTAAGGAACATTAGCAATATACTAACACGAATATATAGCAGTTTAAATATGACACACCACACATAAAACAAACATAATTCTTACAAAATACACGTAAGTGAAGTATAATTCATGTAATTCAGTTATTTCGGTTAATTCGGTTAACCGAGAGTAAGAACCGAATTTTCTTCGGTTATTTCGGTTCCCCAATATCATGAACCGAATTTTCCGATTTCGGTAGTTCTTTTGGTTCGGTTTTTTCGGTTTCAGTTATTTTTTCCCAGGCTTACCTAGCGCCGCCACTGTCATCTCACATATCTAAAAGGTGGGTCTTATATATATAGCTCATAAAATATTTTATTTAGGGGATGTTTGGGACTTCTCCGCTTCACGTTTTTCAGATTCGCTTCACGTTTTTTAGCCAAACGCTTTCAGCTCCACGCACTCGCGTCGAGAAAAAAAACGTGGAGTTGTGAGAGCACCTAAAGGGTGCTCCACAAACTCTAGGTTTTTTGTGGGCTGCTCTACTATAGAGTTTGTGGAGCAGTCCCAAACACACCCTCAGTGAAAAGGAGAAGAATGATACGCTACTTATTATTTATATGAAGATTTAATCCCATGCGTTTTTGTATGACACATGTTTTTCTATTCTAACATGTTAGGTTATTTTAAAGTTTATATAAGCTACGGAGTATATAGTAAGTTGAATGTAAAGGAGAGAATGTAGCACGATTAGGAAAATTTCAATCAAACAGAATAAATAAAGATAGTAGAAAGAAGACGGGTAAATAAAATAACTAAATATTAGTTTAATAAACACGATGGAAGGGAACAGCTGTAAAAGAGAGAGAGACGACGGAAGAAAAATCCACAGCGTATACCAATTGGATCGAATACGGCTGTCTCGACCCGTTCTACGTTACACACGGTCGGTTTTCCCCGGTCATCGCAGCAGCAACAAAAGGACGGCCGCCGCGCTGTGATCTGCAGTCTGCAGTCTGCTGTGCGACCTGGCAATGTCGGCGATGTCGACGTGAGCCGCTGCCTTCATGAACCACTCGTTTCCGTCCAAATTAACTGTCTTTTTTGTTTTTATTTTCATCCTATAATTTAACCTCGTTTTATAAAAATATATGCAACATTATATCTCTAAATAAATTTATCACACAAATAAATTCAAATATATTTACAATAATATTATTTATTTAATATAAATATAAATATTTTATATTATATATTTATTAAAATTATTTTACGAGAAATGAAAATGATAAATATTTTAGAACAAAGAAATATCTATGTAGCTATACTGTTGCAGAAAGGGAAAGAAAGCCAGCCAAATACGCGTGAGGAAATTGGAAAAAGGCAATAGCAAGTGTATGTGTATGTGTATATAATATATAGATACGATAATGATAGGATAAGGGTCCCGTGTCCATCGTGACGTGCTCTTTTAGAATAAAAAATTCTCAAAAAATGAATAAAAAATTCCTCACACGTGGCTAATTTATTCTGCGTCTATTCTTACACTGATGTAGAACATGGTTCTAATTCCGGTAAGTCACAAAAAAAAGGTTCTAATTCCAATTACACAACAGAATTCTGGTTAGAAATCTCCTTTAGTCACGATTTCTTAACGGAATTGCTAGTCCGAAACTAAAGACTCACTCTTTAGTTCTGGTTTTGAAAACACCAGCCGGGACTAAAACATCGCTAGACATTATTCCAGAACATGCACCTTTAGTCTTGGTCTTGGTTGGTGTTTCCAATCACGACTAAAGGTGTTTCTTTTTTTCTTTTAAAACATTTCTTTTCAGTACAATTTAGTTTAGTTTTAATTTAAGTATTTGTGTATGAATTGTACACTACTAATATACATTCTGCTAATATATACATCCGACCGAGCATATGTTAGATATCACACATTGAAATATAATGTATGTGAATTCAAACTATATATATACATAAATCTTAATTTACATATGTTAATTTATACATGCATGGAATGGGATAATTCCTTGCGTGCCATCATAAAGATTGCATTTACTTCTATGTCATTGAAAAAGTTTAGTGGCCTTCAACATCATTGTTCTAAATTTTTTACTCTTCATGCCACTGCCATTAGATTGGACTCTAACAGTGTCAAACTGTAGGTGTGAAAAGTCAAAAATACCCTTAGTCTAAATATGACATAACTTTTTTTGAGCATCTTAATGAATTTAAATGAAAAAACTCAAAACTAGAAAGTTGTAGATCTCATCGAGGTCTAAATTTTTCATATAAAAGATATCTCCATTTATTTTCGCAAAAAAGATATTATTTTTTCTAAGGCATATTAATCATATCAAATCATATCTTTATTTGCAAAATTAAATGAAGATAATTTTTATATGGAAGTTGTAGAACTCAACGAGATTTACAACTTTCTAGTTTTAAGTTTTTTTATTGTCGTTAAGATGTTTAAAAAATTAATGATATATTTAGACTAAGGAGATTTTCGACTTTTCACACCTATAGTTTGACACCATTAGAGCCCAATCTGACGGCAGTGACATAGAGGGTCAAAAAATTAGTACAGTAGTGTTGATGGGCACCAAACTGTTTTAATGGCACAGAAGAAAATACAATCTTTTATAATAGCACACAAGGAAATCATCCATGTGTCCTTAGGATTCATTCAATCCTAAAGTTGGCTACAAGCAAGTATTTGTTCTTCAACGTCATAATGGTACGCGCTGATGGGAGATACTACTTGATCCATAAGAAATCCTGACAATTCCTCTTGAATTGCTTTGATCCGCTAAGGTGGCGGGACCTTTTGCCTTTATCAGCATAATGCCAAGAAATAAAGTGTGTATATTTTTTATGTACTTTGAGGTACTCTTCATTTGTTCTCATTGAGTATTGCATGAAAAACTTGCAAACGTAGTATCCACATAAGTTGTTCTCTGATCCCTGCTAAAGACACGACTTTACAAGAAAAAGACGATTCATCGTCCATTGATGAAGCAAGGCAACAAAATGATTATGTTGACTTAATAAAGATGCGGTGATCTAGCTACTAGTACTTACTTTGTTTGGACTACATTCAAAGGCGCTTTTCAATGACCATGCTAGTGTTTATCGGTGAACTTGACACAAACGTTGCCTAACAAAAATAAATAAATGATCAGTTATATCAATAAAATGACATAAGGGAGTATACAAAATTTATTGTGAGACCTAAATTACTCTTAGAGAATATCTATCATATCTTAGTATTCTTATCAGGGTTTTGTCGCTGATTCAAAGATTTTATAAGGCCCCTGATTATATCGATGACCATCAGTAACTAGTGGAAGCTGCATGTTTATAAGAATGCATAACTCATTAACTAAAACCAACATGGAGTAAGCATAATAGAATGTGCACAAAATATTATTAACATTCACTTCAATCCGAAACCAAAAGAGGAGTATTAGTGTCTATCTGCTTGTTTATCTAATATAGTGAACAAAATTCTTATGTTCATCATCTTTCCAAACCTCATATTTAGTAACCGGATCCTTGAATGCTCGATTTGGATCCACAACACCAACATCACTCATCCATTTTCTCTTTAGTTTTAGCATCTCATTTCTGCATATAGTAAACAATAATTTATATATAGTGTGAGGATAACTATGTACAAATAATGTATGTACTAACATGTACTTGAATTATAGAGAGAATCACTTATAGACACTAGCAGCTGATGCGACTTTTATTGAGAGCGTCCCTTTGTAATAGTTGGTGTAATTCATTAAACTCGATATGTATAAGGCATAGCTAAGGAAGTAATGCTCTGGTCTAACTCTGACAAAAAGAAATTGCTCTCCCCTTTCACACGCATCCATGTACCACTTATTTAACAGGTACATTGGCATACCTAGTGATGGCCAATCCCTTTTGGTCATAAGACTCCTGTCACACTCGTAGGTCCGAAATACATCATAATCAATTACTAGCATCAGTGTATTACTATGTATTTGGTCCCTTGTAAGACATGTATTGAGCATGAAAATTTCAAGTTCATCGTAATCGAGTTGACCATTGTCTTGTGCCTTTGCATCCCAAGCTGTGACAACAACTAGTGAGTCGGCATATTACTTAGATTGCATCCCGAGTTGTGCCACATCTTTCCATGGTATCTTAGCTTTCTATTGAAAGTCCTTGTTTGATTTTGGTAATTGAGTAAATACTTAATTAGGTGGACTAATATGTGTTTGATGTGAGATACTGCTCATGTCTATTCTCAAGCCACTATCCTTCATTTGAGTTTGCTTATTCCTAGCATGGGGTATGAATAATTAGATGGTCATTTAGTTAATGGTTCAAGTTCTAATGATTTTGTTGTACACAGTAATGATCTATAGGAACATACAATGCTTCTAGGAGCTGTAAAGGTCAATAACCATACTCCTGGTGCATCATCCTTAATTCCTTATAAATCAAGTCAAACTTATTGGCACGTAAATCATGGCGACAAACATTTAGAGACGAAGGGAGTTGTAAACTACTAGATTTGATATCTTGGGATCGGTCACTTTCAGAAGTAATAAAGAATAGTTGATGGACAAGGAACCTATTTATGATAACCTCTATTTACAATAATTTTATATACCGATTTATGATAAAGTGAATACATATTTACGATAGTTGTATATGATATATAAGGATATTTACCATAACGTTATAGTAAATCACATAGTAAAAAGTTACTATAGTCTCATATATTAGCATAACAAATATCATAACTCAGTTATTTTATCATAAATTAGTGTAGTATTTATTAAATAAGTTATTCTCTCTCTATATATATATCGAGCTTGCTAGCACTTGGATGTCTGGACACCTATGGTTGCAATCCATTTACCGTGCCATTTTGGGCGTCCATGCGGGGCCCATGCTGCTTTGAGCTTCTCTAGGATCAAGAAGCTAGGAGGAGCAGACACCGAAGCAATGCAGCAGAAGACAAGGATAGAGATGCAACATCAAATCTATGTTTGAAATATCTAGATACAGAATTTGCAACATACTTCTAAAGACAAATGACATACTTGAAACATGCATCTGAAACACATACAATAATACCTCAAAACCGTCGTAAAAAATATGCACAACACTTTCAACACATGTATAAAAAATAGATGAAACATTAGGAATAAAAGCTTGCAACATACATGTACAACCATTAGAACATACATGATATATCGATTTACTTTTGCATCATCCATCCGCACGACAGAACCATTTGTAACATACCTATCAAACATTTGAAACACTCAAAACATACAATTGCAGCATGCGTTTTTTGTCCTTCGTTTGATGAGCTCTGGCTGAGAAAGGGACGAGAAGAGGGGTTGGTGGCAGGAGCAACATTGAGCGGTGGGTAGAGGCACCACAGGGAGAAGGGCAAGCTTGTGGATAGGCATCATTGCTACTGCGTTGGCCGAGGCTATCCCTTGGCTCCATCGCGCTAGCTTGTGCCATAGCCATGCTTCGGCTCTATCATGCTAGATTGTGCCATGGCCATGTCCTGGTGGCTAAGGTTGCACGACTATCATTGTCACCTCCTCGTACACCCCGGACGAGGATGGGACTTTTCACTCCTCCACATGCAAGGTCACGTCCCACCTCCGCGAGTGTCTCACGGGGATGAGATGTGTTGTGCATTAGATGGGAGAGATGCACTGCTTCTTCGTGCATTAAAGAGCAAGGGGTGGCGATTACAATTTAATAACTATCTTTTTAGCTCTCAAATATTTTAGTTAATGTTCCTACCTATTGCCTGGATATACCAAGAGGATAACACTAGTAGAGAATAGACTTTCGGTTCAGAGCTTTAGTCTCAGTCATTTTTAGGCCTAGAACCAAAGAGAGTATTAGTCCTGGTTAGAACCACAAACCGGGACTAAAGTCCCCTGCCCAACGACTTTGGTGGCAAATTTTACAAGAGGGGGGCTTTAGTCGGGTGGCTTCTTTGAGGCAAACCTCCTGACTATCTTTGCACCCCCATATGGGATCCTTTTTTTATTTAAGGTCCTCTTTTCTCCATCTCATTTCAACTTTTTCTTATTGGAATGTCTATGTGACCCATACCATTAGTCCCAGTTCTAGCCATCAACCGAGACTAAAGCTTTTAATCCTAGTTCATGGCTCCAACCAGGACTAAAGCTTGTGTTGGCGCAAAAATGTTGCAACAACATGCTTGTAAGCCGGGAGGACCAAAGTAAGAATGATCAATGATCCGTGAGGCTTTTCAGCAGGTTAGTTCTCTCTATTTAACCCGAAGCATGCCAGTCAATTTGATCCTACAATTGACAAAAATGATATAATAGATAACATAAGGTGGAACGTATCGGTGTTGTTCCAGACAATTCTAAATATACGGCCCAAACAGCCAGTTTCAAAGCCTATCGATCAGATATATATTCGATATCCTAGATGTAAGCTATAAAATCGGTTATTTTTAGTATGAATGAAAGCTTAATATAAGTACCTGATCATATATATATATATATATATATATATATATATATATATATATATATATATATATATATATATATATATATATTACACCGAAATAGGTTTTATCCTGAGTTATAATAAACCAATCCTATAATTGATTCTTAGGTGTTTAAACAGGGTTCATCAAAAGCTACATCTCTAGAGATGTAAATGCAACATGTGGAAATATTAAGACACTTAAAACTTTTGGGCACCTTGTTATACCCCAAGAAAGCACATTCCTTTACGCAAAACTAAAGTTTGCTAGTGTTGAATGGACAAAGGTTTAGCCAATAGAGACACCCAAAAAACTTGAAGAAAAGAGTAAATAGGTTTTGTATGAAACAGACACTAAATAGGAGTATCAATAACTTTGGTATGTGTGTAATTTATTACAAAAAACAACATGACAATTTTCATCCCAAAATTTTAAAGGAATATGCACATGAAGAAGAAGGGACAAACCGCTTCAAGTATGTGGATGTGCTTCCTTTCTATTGTACCATTATTCTAGTACGCGTGTGGACAAGACACAAGATGTGATATCCAAGTTCACAAAAAAAGGAGTGAAGTTTTTCATATTCACCAAGAATGTTCCAGGTATCATTATTTATACTTTACTATCGGGAAGGATCTAGGACGTAATGAAGACAACAACTATAACTTTTACACACACCTGATAAGAGTTCCGATCATTACTCATGATGATAGGAAATCAATCTCATAATAAGGATAATATATAATTGATAAAGATATGTCCATGATAAATCTTAGAGCACTCCAACCTATAGCACTAGTATTGATTAGAATAGAAGATTAAAGACTAACTCCTATGTCATTCTAATTATAAGTCATAGACTACCTTAACTAGTGCAATTACATCTAGCAGTCATCATCTAAACTATATTTATATCTATACTTAAGAGACATCACTAAGACAGATTAAGAACAGAGCAAACCATGTCCCATGATTATAAGTCATGCTCGGCCTATATTCGAGGAGTGGACTACAGATGACTCAACAGGAATGTCACACCCACGATCTACCCCACATGGCCTGGAATATAGGGTACACTCGTAGATAAATAAGGTATAAGCATCACGCTTATACTATATTTACCACTCTCCCATCGATCTAATGAATGAGCGCTATACGAACATGAGTATAAATATGAATATAATCTATCTATGTTAAATATATAATGAAAGTAGACGTTGAACATTATAATTAAGAACACATAAAAAACTAAGAATGTAGTCATATCTAGAACAATAAGATCAACTAAAACAAGTACTAGAATATAAGAACTAAAAGAACAAATAAGAACTAGAACAAGAACAAGATGAACTAGATGAATAATATTGTTATTACAAGAGAGAAGTACAAGGCTTTACCGAGCCTCCTCACGACTTGATCCGGAATCCAAGCTATGCTTGTCGCCTCTAATTCTATTCTATTTTAGCTATGCCCTGATATGGTGGAGATCTAAGATTATCCTTTCAAAGGACACCTCTGAATTGATTCTATTGATTGATTGCTAATGATCCCCCAGAGGGGGGTCTAGGGTCTAGTTATATAGCCCCAAATGATGAACCGTAGTCATCGGATCAAACCGACCTCGAACAACAGCCGAGATGCGAAGGTAATGTCAGTTGTAAGCCATCACGGGAAGGAGAATGGGCTTTGGGCCCTTGACAGGCCGGCCGGCCCCACCAGGTGGCGCTTCGCATCCTCGCTCGTTCATGTGTCTTCTACGGTCCTCTAGGGTCTTCTTATGGCCACGTTGGTCCGGTTTGCGCAGATTAACATGTTGTGATAGGATTCTCCTCCATATTAATTCTTGTTTTCCTGTTTAATCCCTGTAAAACACAAATTTACCAACACTCGTGGAATATTGTTAATTAAATCCCTAAACCTATGTTAGTGATGACATTCATACCCTTTTCCATGTTTAATTGACCTTTAAATATAGTAGTGAATTAACATCAACAGTAATCCCCTCATATTAGGAATTGTTCAACGTACATAAATCATTTTCTTCTCAGAAGAGAAAAAATAAATTAGAGATTACGTTCAGACACTAATTAAGAGTTTGATCTTCCAACCATGATTAATTAAATCCACACTACACTTGTTTGCTTTACACCATACTGTATATCTGATAGAATATTGTGAAATTGTGTATGTACCATTTCTATATATACTTTAAATTTAGAGAAGGAAGAAGGGGAAATAAAGAAAGCATAATTGGCGGCTTTCACATCTGCTATCTGCAACTGGATGGAGAGTATTGATTAAATTTAAATGTGTCGATCCCATGAAAATAAATAAATACTCTCTTTATTCAGGCATTTTATGAATTTTGGAGAGTCAAAGCATCTCAAGTTTGACCAAAATTATAGAGAAAATTATAAATATTTCTGACATCAAATAGGTATACTATGAAATATATCGATTAAGAATCTAATAATACTTAATTGATACTATAAATGTTATTATATTATTATATAAGTTTGGTCAAATTTGAGATATTTTAACTCTCAAGAATTCTTGGAATGACTTATAATTTAGGGAAAATTTGCTATTGGACATATGAAGTGGTGGCTCTTTGCTGGTGGACATCCACTTTCTTGCCTTTTGCCAGTAGACACTCTGGTTTCTAGTAATTTTGCTTGTAGACACCGCGTCCACGTTTCAGGCGATTTTGGAGAAAGAATTTTTTATATTAGACGTCGGATGCCCCTAAGCTAGCCCTTGAGCCACACTTGGGTCTGCCCCAACCTGGTCTGGTTGGACCAGCTTAATATCGTCGTCCCGGACCCGGCGGTTAGGTTAAGGTTTCTCACGCGCCACTTTCCCCAATCCTGTTCTCACTCGCTGCACCACCTGTCGCTCGACTCCACTGCTCGCTCGTTGCGCTACTTGCCGCTCACTCGATCTGGCCATGTGCCCGCCGACCGCCATCCTCCCCGCTGCCGCTGTGACCAGCCATAGGGGGTTGAAGATCTGGAGTACCCCCAACGACCCGAAGATGAAGTCCTCCAGTATGAAGAACTTGCAGTGCTCTTCGTTAAGGGTAATTACTTCAAACCTGGCCAGCTCCTATAGTGTGATGAGCGGTGTGTACAAGGCCCGGGAACGGATTCACCGCCATTACGATTTCATATTCTTGTTACTAGACGTTCTATAGGAATAAGAAGAAATCGCAATAGGGCTTCGTGAATATGAACTAAATCCATTATTTTTTGTGGAAGAAAAACAATATGTTATCCATAGAAATAAAGGATAAAGAGAAACGGGGAAATTGATTTCTAATCCATATCTCTCTGATTCTTTATCTTACAAAGAAAAGAGCCTTTCTTATGGAAAGGCGGATTATCATTTATTTTTAGGATAAAAAATCGCAACATACTAGTTATGCCACTCTCACTATACCCGCATAGGATATGCGGGTATGTAGTATATGATTCCTCTATTTCTTAGAGCACGGTTCCTCAATTCAAATGGCTTATGGAAGGGTGAGTTTTTTTTAACTCATTTTCTTTGGATTTGTATGTTTGTGGATGCGTTAGAAAGTTTGCGGTTTCGAATCATTTAGTGTTGTTCTTTTTCTTTGTGTTGTTTTAGGATGGATCCGACATTTGCGTGTAGAGTGGTGATTAGAGTACCTGGATATGTAGAGCAAAGATCGGATGGGCTCGATGATTACCATGTAACTGCTAATTACATGTGTGTGGTAGACAAGGATAAGTTATGTTGGATGGGGTTTTATGAGTTGCTTGGTGAGGAAATAGTCAATGGGGATGATCAAGAACTATAGGTCACCTTCTTTGACAAAACCAAGGATGAGACAATGCACATAGATTTTGATTCTTCTCTGTTACATGCATTTGATGTGTATTGGGATAGTAGGAAGGTGCCATTGACAGTACATGTTGTTGACACTGGTCCTCGTTTGCAACAGCAGAGTTCTAATACTCGGTCTCTTGTTAGCACACAAGAGAGTCAGGTTAATAGTTTGCCAATAGCTATGATTTTGCCTGATGAAAATCCATCCCTTGATCCAGCCCCTGATCCAGAGGTTCATGGTGATGATGCTGGTAATCCTAAGGGTCATGGTGATGGTGATGATGCAGAGAAGTATGAATATGGTGATGATGACTGGGGAGAGGCTGATGAAGTGGAGTATGTAGGAGTAGATGATGAGAATGAGAAGTACAAGGATGTGCTCAATGATGATGATGGTGATGTTGATTGTGCTTACTATCCTGACACTGACCCAGAAGATGATGACTCACTAAATGTGGATGATGAGAGGGACTATGAGAGTATGATTCATGTCACTAACATAGATAACCCTAAGATAGTTGTTTGAAAGTGCAATCAAGCCCTAAGTGGGTTTTGGTGACATGACAACATATTTAGAAGACTAATGAGACTTTACAAGTATGACAAGCAGGTAAATCTTAAGGAGGTTTATGAATAGGTTGGCGGACCCCTCCAATAACAAAAGTGCATGGTAACAAGCTCAAAGGACTTTAATTCATTTTCATATTTCGAATTTGAGTTAGGTATGTCGTAATATTAAGAGGGATTCAACATGCATGCCAATAAGTGAACTAAATGCATTATCTATCCAAACATATCACACCTCCACATACATAGAAGGCAAATCAGCTAGCTATTCAAGATCCAATCCTTTGCTGTTTCTGCCAGGCCGGCAGTGCCAGGCAGTCCGGCATTGCCGCGACTTGTTCTGCCCGTTGGACAGTGGAGGGGTATTTCTTACCCCCTCACTTCTCCCCAACGGCTAGTTCTACCATTCCTTCTTTCTCACTTCGTGAAACAGAACAGAGAAGCTCTCTTCTTGCTCTCCCTTCTCCCTTGGTGCTCAACCACTCTCCTCCATTGATTTCCAATCAACCTTTGAGAGATTGAGCCTCCAAGCTTGAGAATAAGCTTCTCCCTCGGATCTTCAACTCCTACAAGCATTTGGTTTGCGTGGTGGCCGGCGGTTTGAGTTTGTTACTCTTGGAGCTTTGCTCCTAGCTGGCTAGGCGTCGCCCTTGAGCTTGCCTCCTTCATGTGGCAGACTAGGGAGGTTTGTAACACCCATTTGCTAATACATTACCCCTCATCTCAAGAGTTCATTCTCTTGACTTGAGACCGAGGAAAGAGCTAGCCTTTGTGGCGAGCTTGAGCCTTGTGTGGCGCACCTCAACAACGTGGACGTAGGCAAGCCTTGGTGGCGAGCTGAACCACGGGTCAAATCTTGTGTCACCGTGTGCTTGTTACTTCACTTTGATATATATTGCTTGCAAGGTGATTCCTAGGGTTTGGATCCATCTACTCGGTGGGTGTGTTGCTACCACTTTCAAGTGGTGCTAGAGGTTCCCTACACCTCTAAGAAGGTTTCTATTCAAGCACAATTTCCATTCTCTCTTTATATTTTAAATTGTGTTCAGGTCTATCAAGGTGACCAGCAGTGCTGCCCCAGAGAGCAGCAGTGCCGGCCACCCCGGCAGTGCCGGACCTAAGCCCGGCAGTGCCGGCCTCTGTGCTAACAGAAAAGTGTCAAGTTATTTTAAATAGGCCTATTCACCCCCCCCTCTAGGCTAATCAGGTCCTTACAAGTGGTATCAGAGCTAGGTTACCTCAGTAAGCACTTCACCGTGCAAGGTAATGGCCAAAGAGGGAAAGGTCAAGATGGTTGACCCCAAGAACATGGACTTGCACTCCACGGACAGCAGCGATGAAAGCGTGGCCACAGACAAATACTTGACCACCGCTGGCTTGCCCGAAGGAGAGAAAGCAAGAAGAAAAGAAGAGAGAAGATTGAGAAGAGAATAAAAAAGATTGCAAAAAGAAGAAAAAGCAATCAATGAAGCCAATAGCTTGAAGCTTGCCGAGAAGCTCCACAAGCAAGAAGTGAAGATACTGAAGAAGGAGCTCAAGGCCAAGGAGGAGGAGCTCAAGAAAAGCAAAGAGCAAGCCTCTCAAGTAGAGGTTAAATCAAGTAGCTCCGATGGTGATGATGATGCTTCATACCAAGCCTCCAAGATTGTGAAGAAGGATGAGAAGAAGAAGAAGAAGGATGAGGGCAGCAAGAAATACTCCGCCGTATCCTTCAACTATTCATCCATTTCTAACCATGAGCATAAACCCCTATTTCATGTTCCCGTCGGCAAGTTGCCTCATTTCGATGGGACCAACTTTGCCAAGTGGAAACACTTGATGAAGGCTTATCTTGTAGGTCTTCACCCCGGTGCTTGGGAGATTGTCCATAGAGGATGTGAGCCTCCGGTGGATCCCACAAGCCCCACCACCACCAAGCTTCGCTGCATACAACTCAATGCACAAGCAACTAGCGCGTTGCTAAGTGCATTGGATGGTGATGAGTATAACAAGGTGATGGGCTTGGAAGTTGCCAAGGAGATATGGGACACCTTGCACCTTGCACCTTGCACATGAGGGTGTGAGCAAAGTGCAAGGCGAAGGGCCACAAGAAATGTTCTATTGATGGCCAAGATTGATCTATTGATGGCCAAGCTCAACTAGTTTGTGATCAATGAAGGTGAAGGGCCACAAGAAATGTTCGATAGATTGATGACTATAGTTGGCAAGATTAGAGGTCTTGGTGGTGAAGAGGTCAATGATCACAAGGTTGTTAAGATTATGCTTGAAGCCTACTCTCCAAGGAATGAGACCGTGGTGACATTGATAAGAGACAAGAAAAGATTTGAGTACTTCACACCAAGTGATGTGCTTGGAAGAATCATGACCTTTGATCTACAAAGGGAAGAAGCTCTTGAGAGGAAGAAGCTTGGAGAAATGCAAGCAAGGATGGAAGGGATGAAGATCAAGGAGGTGGCTCTCAAAGCCAACAAGAGCACAAGAAGATCAGCCCCTAGCTGTCCTAAAAACAGCAAGCAAGCCTCTTCAAGCAAAGCTCAAGCAACCAAAGCCATCCAGCATGAACCCAAAGCTTCAACATCAAGTGATGGTAAAAGTCAAGATGAGCAAGCCGAGAATATAGATGATATGGCCTTATTCATAAGAAGATTCAACAAAGGGCTAAAGAAGAATGGGTACAAGCTCACAAGAAGAAAGTTCACAAACAATAAATCAAGAACTTGCTACAAGTGTGGTAGCACCGAACACTTCATTGCCGAGTGCCCAAATGATAAGAAAGAGAACAAGTTTGGCAAAGGCAAAAGAGAAGACAAGGGTGACCACAAGATGAGCAAAAGATATGTGGGTGAAGCACACATTTGGCATGAGTGAGACTCAACGGAAGAGACTACAAGTGAAGATGAAGAAATGGCAACAATTGTTATTCACAAGCCATCCACTTCATCAAGGCTCTTCAACAACATGTCCGATGATGATGAATTCTCCCCTCACATTTGTCTCATGGCAAAGGGTGAGAAGGTAAAACCAAAACCGAAACCGAAACCCATAACTCCTCCCCCCAAGGACATCTCTAGTAGTGATTCTAGTGATTATTCTAGTGATGATGAATCTAGTGATGAAGAAATCCATAAACTAACTAAAAACATGGATATTAAGACCAAAATCTTCATTGCTAATCTAATGGATGAACTGAGCTAGCATCTAGAGAAAAGACTCTTATCAAACAAGAGGATCTTTACATTGCTAGTGAAGAAGCTCTTGCATTAGAAAGAAGTGAGGTGAGCTCTTTGACTAAGGCTTTGGCCAAAGAACAAGAAGATCATGCTCTCACTAAGAAGGAGTGTGGTGACCTCAAGCAAAAGCATTGTGGCTTGGTTGAAAAGCATCTAGAGCTTGAGGCACAATACAACCTTCTTTGGGAGGGCAACTCACATCTTCCTAAAGAAAATGATGCCTCTTCTCCATCCACTAGCCAAGGTTGTGGAAAATGCTATAATATTGATTTGAATGAGTATTCCACTAACCTTGCCAACATGGAGGCCATGAAGAAAGAGATAGCAAGGCTCAACAATGTCATCTCGGTTTCTAGCAAGAATGACAAAGACAAAGTTGAGCCCAAGAAAATCCAATACAAGGATGGAAGGCATCCATCAATCAAGGATGGGCTTGGACACACTCAAGGAGGTAAAACTAATGGAAGAAAAACAGTGAAAGGCATTGAGTGTGTCAGGTTTGAGAAGAAGGGAAGCATTGGTGCAGATAAGCCTGCACAGACTGATGCTCTGCTGGGCTGCAGGCCGACAGTGCCGGACCTCAGGCCGGCAGTGCCGCGCCCCACTAAAGGGAAGGCTACCAATGCTTCACCTGATCAAGCTCAAGCCCAAGTCCATGCCAAGAGGGTGCCCAAGCAAAAGCAAGTTTCTCAGAAACCCAAGGACTCAATCTGGGTGGCCAAGAACAAGGTTTATCAACCAAAAGCAAGGTCACCTCAAGGAAGTTTGTCCTCTTGCTACATGTTGAAATGCGATGACCGTGGTAAAGTCATTGCAGAATTTGTGGGTGATGAGAAACATGATAAAAGAAGCATGAACATTTGGGTTCCAAAAATTGTTGTGACTAATATGTAAGGCCTCAAGATTGATTGGGGACCTAAATCTAGGAACTAAATTGTTTTGTAGGCATACTCCTCCGGTGGATCAAGTTGGGTGCTTGATAGTGGATGTACAAATCATATGACCGGAGAGAGAAGAGTATGTTCTCATCATATTCCCCAACTTCAAATGCAAGTGAGAATATCATCTTCGGTGACAACTCCAAAGGGGAAGTGATTGGTCTTGGTAAAGTTGCTATCACTCATGAACATTCTATCTCAAATGTTTTACATGTGAATTCGTTGAGTTACAACTTGTTGTCCGTTTCTCAATTGTGTGAGATGGGCTACAATTGTCTCTTTACGGATAAGGGTGTAAAAGTCTTTAAGAGGGAGGATTCCTCTATTGTCTTTACGGGTCGTTTGAAGGGCAAGCTTTACCTAGTTGATTTCAACAAAAGTAAGGCTAAGCTTGAGACTTGTTTAGTGGTAAAATCTAGCATGGGTTGGTTATGGCATCGCCGACTAGCTCATGTTGGGATGAGGAACTTGGTCAAACTCCTAAAAGATGAACACATTCTTGGACTAACAAATGTTCATTTTGAGAAGGATAGAATTTGTAGCGCTTGCCAAGCCGGAAAGCAAGTAGGTTCACCTCACCCATCCAAGAGCATTGTCTCCACCAAGCAACCATTGGAGCTAATTCACATGGATCTCTTTGGACCGGTGGCCTACATAAGCATTGGCGGTAACAAACATGGTTTAGTTATTGTTGATGACTTTACTCGTTTCACTTGGGTGTTTTTCATGTATGATAAGGCACAAGTGCAAGATAAGGTGAAGACCTTCATTAGAAGAGCACAAAGAGAATTCGGCTTCCAAATCAAGAAAGTTCGTAGTGACAATGGAAGCGAGTTCAAGAACACTCAAGTGGAGGAGTTTCTTGATGATGAGCGCATCAAGCATGAATTTTCAGTTACATATACTCCTCAACAAAATGGTGTAGTAGAGAGGAAGAACCGGACACTCATTGACATGGCAAGGACAATGCTAGATGAGTACAAGACTTCGGATATCTTTGTGGCCGAAGCAGTCAATACCGCTTGCCATGCCATCAGCCGGCTCTATCTACAGATATCTTGAAGAAGACCTCATATGAGCTATTGACCGGTAACAAACCAAAGGTGTCATACTTTAGAGTTTTTGGGTGCAAGTGTTTCATACTTAATAAGAAACCCAAAACCTCTAAGTTTGCTCCTAAAGTTGATGAAGGTTTTCTTCTTGGTTATGGATCAAATGAGCATGCCTATCGTGTATTCAACAAGACCTTAGGGAAAATTGAAATCGCGATAGACGTGACATTTGATGAATCTAACGGCTCTCAAGTAGAGCAAATTGATCAAGTGATTGTAGGTAATGAGGAACCACCTTGTACAGAAATCAAGAACATGGCCATTGGTGACATTAGACCACAAGAAGTCCAGGCCACCGAAGTGGAACCTCACGGTGAAGAAGCTACTGCCCCAAGATTTGAAGAAGAAGGGCCAGCAGTGCTTCCTGGTCAGGCCTCTGTGCCTGTGGACGGCACTGCCGAACCAGAGGCCGGCACTATCGGACCCAGCAGACAGACAACAACTAGCCCCTCACCTGCCACTCCAAGGAACCTACAACCTATCTTTGAAGAGCATGAGTATGATGACCAAGCTGAGCAACAAGAAGCCACAGAATACCCAAGATCGAGGCAAACAATTCAAAAGGATCATCCCGTTGACAATATACTTGGGAGTCTCCGAAGGGGGTAACTACTCGTTCATATTTGGCAAATTTTTGTCAATTTTACTCTTTTGTCTCCTCTTTGGAACCTCTCAAGGTTGAGCAAGCTCTAGATGATCCGGATTGGGTGATGGCTATGCAAGAAGAGCTCAACAACTTTGAGCGAAATCAAGTTTGGTCCTTAGTGGAAAGACCAAATACCAATGTGATTGGAACCAAATGGGTCTTCCGCAACAAGCAAGATGAGCAAGGCGTGGTGACAAGGAGCAAGGCAAGATTGGTGGCTCAAGGCTTCACTCAAGTGGAGGGCTTGGACTTTGAAGAGACATATGCACTGGTGGCTAGACTTGAAGCAATTTGAATGCTTCTAGACTATGCTGCCCATCATGACTTCAAGCTATATCAAATGGATGTGAAGAGTGCATTCCTCAACGGCCCCATTCAAGAATTGGTCTATGTTGAGCAGCCACCGGGTTTTGAAGATCCCAAGTTCCCTCATCATGTCTTCAAGCTCCATAAGGCGCTCTATGGGCTTAAGTAAGCACCAAGAGCATGGTATGAATGCCTTAAGGAATTTCTACTCAAACAAGGCTTTGAAATAGGCAAAGCGGACCCTACTCTCTTCATTCATAAAGTCAATAATTATATCTTTGTGTGCCAAATATTTGTCGATGACATAATATTTGGTAGTACTAACCAATCCTTTTGTGATGAGTTTAGTAGGATTATGACTAAGAGATTTGAGATGTATATGATGGGTGAGCTAAAGTTCTTCCTTGGTTTTCAAATCAAGCAACTCAAGGAAGGGACTTTCTTATGCCAAACCAAGTACACCCATGATATGTTGAGAAAGTTTGACATGGTGAATGCAAAGCCAATCAAGACTCCCATGCCAACCAATGGACATCTTGATCTTGATGAAGGAGGGAAATCCGTGGACATAAAGGTATATCGCTCCATGATCGGCTCTAAGTTAAGAGTGCCACTTAGTGGCCGTTAAGAGAATCTTGAGATATCTAGTTTTCACTCCTAACCTTGGCTTATGGTATCCTAAGGGCTCTAAGTTCGATCTACTTTGGTATTCGGATTCCGATTACGCCGGTTGCAATGTAGACCGAAAAAGCACTTCGGGGACGTGTCAATTCCTTGGACGGTCCCTAGAGTCTTGGAGTTCTAAAAAGAAAAATTGTGTAGCCCTTTCCACCGTCGAGGCCAAGTATATTGCAGCCGGCGCATGTTGTGCTCAACTACTTTGGATGAGGCAAACCTTAAAAGATTTTGGATGTCAATTCACCAAGATACCTCTCTTGTGTGACAACGAGAGTGCCATCAAACTCGCAAATAACCCAGTTAGTCACTCTAGAACAAAACACATAGACATCCGTCATCACTTCTTGAGAGACCACAAATTAAAAGGAGATATCGCAATTCGCCATGTGAGCACCGAAAAGCAACTAGCCGATATCTTCACTAAGCCTCTCGATGAGACAAGGTTTTGTGCTTTGCGTAGTGAGCTGAATATACTTGACTCTCGTAACGTGGTTTGAACTATAGCACACATTTGTTTGTCCACCTAGCGACTTAGGCAAAACTTTGAAAATTTCAATTATGTGCTTCAAAATCAATTTTGAAAGAAACTTGAATGTGTTGGTCATAGTATGATTGATGATTTGCTTACTGACCAACATATGGCAAGGGGTATGTGTCCACAATTGCATAAATATGTAGTATAAAGGTGGCATAGTGCCTCACTGCCTGACAAGGCCAGCAGTGTCGGGGTGCCCGGCAGTGCCAGGCTAAGGCCAGCAGTGCCGGGACTTAAGGGCACCGAGCCTGTCGGGCCCAAGTCCAACCTCTCGGGTCCTTTTTTTCCTACCCCAGACCCGAGGGGACTCCATCCCAAGTCATTTTCCCTCAACAGAAACACCTCTCCTCTCCTCTCTCAACCCTAAGGAGACCTAGGGAGCCTGGAGGTCTCTCTCTTCCCCCCGGCAGTGCTGCCCCTTTGGAGGTGCTGCCATTGAAGGAGGTGTGGAGGATCTTCCTCCCTGCATCAAGCTCCATTCAAGCCCGACCTTCTTCATCTCCTTCCCTCTCTTTCAAAGATAATAACTTGAAACCCTAACTTGAGTCGATCTATGCAATGTACGGATTTTGGGATGGGATTTAGGTTGTTAGTGGTTGCATTATGTATGGTGATGTATCTCCAGTAGTTAGATTTCGTCAAAACCTAGATTCCATGGTGGATTGGAAAAGCTTGCGTAGGTGCTGTCTACACCAGGCCGGCAGTGCCGGGCTCTGGGCAGCAGCACCCATGTATTTGCTTCTCCAATCAACCATAGACTCTCGTTTTTTATCAAATCTCTCCACTAGAGTTCCAGTTACTATTCTAAGTGCAGCAACTTAACCTTCTCTCTTTTAAATGCATAGATGGACGCCGATGGATCGAGTCGTGCAGGATGAAAGAGGTCAAGGACCAAGGCTCGTACTCCCATAGCTGATGATGGTCTGAATCCCAGGCAGAGGATCATTCAAGAGGAGGTATTGCAAAGGGCAGGGAGAACAATCAGAGAAGGTGTTTGCCCTAGGACACCTCCAGATTTGGGTTTGTTCAATGATTTTCATCTTGTTGAGCATCCTGAGGAGGTGCTTGTCAGAGAGCCTCAGGACACCCGTGCAAGGCAAAGGGTGAGCTATCAAAATCAGTGGAGGACTATCCAAGAGCAGAGGGCCATCTATCCCTATGATGTGCCAAAGGACATGGGGTGGATTACAGGTTCTAGAACACTTTTCACTCAGACTATTATTCCAGTGTTCTCTTTCATGCTACTAAGCCCAAGATCATCAAGATGAAGTATGTTGATTGGGAGCATCTGGAGAACAAGAGAGACCCTGTGTTTGACAGGATCATTGACCAGTGCAGATAGCTAGGTATGTATGAGTGGATGGGCTTTCAGAATGGCTGGAACACTGAGATCATCCATCAGTTTTATGCCACTTACTACCTTGATAGGGAGAATCATGTGATGCACTGGATGACAAAGGGCAGGCACTATAGGCTTGACTATGTGACTTTTGCTCGCCTTCTAGGCTTTGGTGAGGATGATAGAGCATGCTTCAATGTTCATGATGAAAGAGGGCTGACAAATGAGGAGATTTCACAGCTCTACACTGAGCCTCAGTATGTCGATGGTCTTGTGAAGGGTTTGAGGAGTAAGTATTACATCTTGAATAATCTCTTCAGGACCACACTCTATCCCAAGGTGGGATCTGCTTCAAACCTCTATGCCAAGTCAAAGAATGTGCTTCGGAGGATGAGAGGTGGAGCACCACCATTTTCAGTGGCACGTATCCTTTGGGATGAGATCTTCCTTACTGCTGATGATGCTAGGAAGGGGCTTCCTTATGCTCCCTACCTCATGTTCATAATTGAGATGGTGACTGGTCGGATCTACAACAAGGACACTGTCCATGAGCCTTTCAGAGCAGAGAAGGCCATTCACTCTTTAGCAGTTCAGGAGATAGTGACTCCTCCCAGAGATAGTACCAGGGCAGCAGCCCCTGACCTTCCTGAGTCCTCCAGAGCAGCTACCAGAGGCAGGAAGAAGGGTAAGCTTGGTAGGATGTTGAAGAAGATCCTTGCTGGCATTTGTTATGCCAATGACCATGCTTATCAGACCAGGCTGGAGATCAGGAAGCTCAGACAGGAGCAAGGCCTTAGACAGATTCCTTCTCCTACACATCCACCATAGCTCAGTGAGGAGTCTACTTATGATGAGGATGATGATGATGAGGAAGATGAGGATGAGGAGGAGGAGATCATGCAGCCATAGACTCGGAGATGCAACAAGCGTGCATCTACTCCCAGTGTTCACTTCACCGCTCCTGATGATGATGATGAAGATGAAGATGAACAAGATGATGATGATGACCATATGGAGGAGGACAACGACTAGCTTGTGCTCTTTTTGCTTGGTTCTTTTTCTCCTTTTTGGTGACTTGTTGCCAAAGGGGAAGAATTACTAAGTGAAGGGGATACAACATCTTCGACACGGTCATGGAGGAGCAGCAGCTGCTAGTTATCTTAGTTTTTAGTCTTAGCTTGTGAGATGAGAGAGCAACATGAAACTATTTTATTGTAATATTGCCACTTAAGTACTTTATTTGTGTCATTTGTGGACATGTACTCTCTCATATATATCATGCTTGTCTTAGTGTGTTTTTAGCTTATCTTTATATCTTGCTGTGTGATCGTGTGTTAGCTTCTGCAGCCTTGCTGGTGGCAGCTAGGCCGGCAGTGCCGGACTACTGTCAATAGCAAGCAACTCTGTTGAGTTGAGACAGGTTCATATGCATCACGTATATTCTTGTGACACTTTTTCAGCACCCCACAGCAGCTATGGATGTAGGGGGAGCCCTATTTCACTCCAATGTGTGAATCTTGGCTTTTTATGCCAAAGTGGAAATTCAAATTCCTATTCACACATTTAGGGAGAGCTCCTACACCCATGACTTGCATTGTCTCAGATTATTATTCACTTTTGTAAGCTCTAACTGTGTTGTCATCAATCACCAAAAAGGGGGAGATTGAAACTGCAATCAAGCCTTAAGTGGGTTTTGGTGACATGACAACGCAACTAGAGAACTAATGAGACTTTACAAGTATGACAAGCAGGTTAAACTTAAGGAGGTTGATGAATAGGTTGGCGGACCCCTCCAATTACAAAAGTGCATGGCAACAAGTGAACCAAATGCAATATCTATCCAAATACATCACACCTCCACATACATAGAAGGCAAATCAGCCAACTATTCGAAGATCCATTCTTTGCTGGTTCTGCCAGGTCGGTAGTGTCGGGCCCCAGGCTGGCACTGCCGCGACTTGTTCTGACCGTTGAGCAGTGAAGGGGTATTTAACACCTCCTCACTCACCCCAATGGCTAGTTCTGCCATTCCATTCATTCAGTCTTCGTGAAACAGACAGAGAAAGCTCTCTTCTTGCTCTCCCCTTCTCCCTTGGTGCTCAACCACTCTCCTCCATTGATTTGCAATCAACCTTTGAGAGATTGAGCCCTAAGCTTGAGAAGAAGCTTCTCCCTCGGATCTTCAACTCCTACAAGCATTTGGTTTGCGTGGTGGCCGGCGGTTTGAGTTCTTTACTCTTGGAGCTTTGCTCCTAGCTGGCTAGAGGTTGCCCTTGAGCTTGCTTCCTTCGTGTGACAGCTTAGGGAAGTTTGTATCACCCAACTATTGCTAATACATTCCTCTCATATCAAGAGTTCATTCTCTTGACTTGAGACCGAGGAAAGAGCAAGCCTTGTGTGGCGAGCTTGAGCCTTGTGTGGCGCACCTCAACAACGTGGACGTAGGCAAGCCTTGGTGGCGAGCTGAACCACAGGTCAAATCTTGTGTCCCCTTGTGTTTGTCTCTCTACTTTGATATATATTGTTTGCAAGGTGATTTCTAGGGTTTGGACCCGATCTACTCGGTGGGTGTGTTGCTACCACTTTTAGGTGGTGCTAGAGGTTCCCTACACCTCTAGGAAGGTTTCTATTCAAGCACAATTTATATTCAGTCCTTATATTTTGAATTGTGTATATCTCTGTTCTGGTGACCAGCACTGCTGCTCTTAGCCCAGCAGTGTCAGCCACCCTGGCAGTGCCGGCCTCGAGCCCGGCAGTGCTGGCCTGTGACTGACAGAAAGTTGTTAAGTTTTATAAACAGACCTATTCACCCCCCCCCCTCTAGGCTAATCAGATCCTTACAACATTGCAGCTGCCTACGCACCCCAAGCTCCGTGCGCCGCTGCTGCGCGAGCCTCCGTGTTGCTGCTGTTGTGTGGTGAGAGGAGCGAGAGATCGAAGAGGGAGGAGGGAGATGTGAGGGCTGCTGCTGCATGGTGAGAGAGGAGGGAGAGGATGAAGAAGTGGAGGCGGAGGTGGAGGCTGCGCGTGGGAGAAGTGAGTGAGGACGAGGACGAAACCCTAGTTCATGTATTTATATGTTCGCCTCGCCTATTTACCGCAGCGGGCTTCTTAAGATGTCCACTGCGGTAAATATCCTATTTACCACAGCGGACACCTTAAAATGCCCGCTACGGTAAAATCGATTTACCGCAGCGAGCATCTTAAGGTGTCCGCTGCGGTAAATACCCCTATTTACCACAGCGGACACCTTAAGATGCCCACTGCGGTAAATCGATTTACCGCAGTGGGTAATAGTGGCCGTCACAATAAGTTTTTTTGGTCCGTTGTGGTAAATCGTGGTGATTTACCGCAGCGGTTTAAAAAGACGTCCGTTGCGGAGGCCTTTTGGACAACGCTGCGGTTACTCAATTTTGACGTAGTGAAAGGGCCCTGTCCCTAGCATCTCCCTAAGCGTGCATGAGTTGCTCGCCCTCTGCGCCGCGGGTTGTCAGCAGTGCGCCTCCTTGGGAGTCCCTATGGCTCCTACGCGTGCAGTGGCGTTAGCCCTACGATGTGGACCATAGGAGACCCAAGGCCGAACGATTCATCGCTATGGCTCACGACTCAGCTGGCACGAGAGGACATACAAGTGAAAGAAAAGCTCACCGCCTCAATAAACAAAAGCTATAATACATTTCACTTACAAGTCCATAACACATCTTGTATTCTATATACAAATGATGGCTACTCCGTAGAAAAAAACTCCATATCAGACAGAAGATCCCTAGCAGCCACGCCTGCCTCCGCTTCCAAGCGACTCATATCTACCTCAGAGGTACCAGCAGCATAACCATCTCGTACCCTCTGCGGATCGACCCGTGGATAATGCGACCGAAGTATGCAAGTCCATGGGAAAGTAGCTCCTGCGCCACTGTTGACGCAAAAGATTTAAAACAATTCAAGAAACCCTTCGCCCTGGACAAAACATCAGCAATTGCCGCCTCCGATGGAGAAACATGGACGAAAGAAACGTTATCCACGTAGGCCATCACCGGGCCAACCTCTTGAACCAAGCTCCAGAAACAATCGTGTCCGACGACGATCTCGACCTCCAGGTCTACAACAAGCAGACAACTCAGCATCAAAACAGCCAGGGCAATGACACAAGCAACCAGGAAAATCATCGAAACCAACCTTTTTGTGCCTTAGCCAACTAGTCGCGAAGCTGTGAATTGTCGCGCTCTTTCTCCAAAAGAGCCTCTTCCAGTTCACGAGCCCACGCACGAGCCGCCCCTAAAGACGCCTCCAGAGCCACAACCCGAAGCTTACGCTCCCGACTTGTTTTCAAAAGCACCTACAACACACTCGACCAGCTGAAGAACAGTTCGGCCCACAAAAAATGGAGAAGGAAGCCAGTCACTCACCTTCACACGGTCCAACACACAAGCCAGTCACCGTCATCATCAGCAAAAACATCCTCCCCCGAACGAGGCAACTCACCAAGGTCACCCTCAGCGACAACTGGAGCCCGCCTTCTCCGCCTCTTCCTCGAACGGGAACCAAAAGACAACGGCACCTCATCGTCGTCGTCAGGCTTTGTCCTAGCACCAGCTTCAGCAGGGACCTCATCGATAGGAACTCGAGGGTCTCCAGAGGAACCCAGGCCGCCGCCAACTCCACAATCATCCATATCCCACGGCTCCAACCTCAATGGCTTTGGCTCGACGACGGTCGCCCCCGCCCCAGGAAATCCTTCGCCGACCAGATCCTGATTCGTGGCCCCCAGCGTGACGCTGTGCAATGACTCAATTCCATCAGACGCCGTCCAACCACATACCGTAAGCCGTTCGCCAAAAAATGAAATAATCCAAAGAAGGAAAAGCAAAGCACTCACCAAGACGATGACTCCTACCAAGAGCTCTTGGTCGCCCTCGGAGGCCTCGGCGACCCGGCCAGACCCGAAGTCCTCGGCTCAGTATACGCGCTAAGAGGAACATCTTCGTCCCCCAGATAAACACCATCACGGCCCTGCCCACTAAGTGGTGGAACAGGCGGAACTTCGCCTGAGTAGGTGGCATTGCCGAGTCCAGTCGCACCAACAGCAGTAACAGCCGCCGGTGGTGTACAGAATTCCGGTAGCAATCCAGAGGACGGCAGCAAAGCAAAATAGGTAGCACAGTGCTCGCTGTGGATCTAAACAATCGAGACATACAAGTAAAGATGGTGAACATGACACGAAGAAACAAAAGCTACAAGCATCAAACCTGAGGGGGAGGACGACTAATACAAAAATCCTTTCTAAGTTGCGCCGGAGCAGAACGCTTCCCAAGGTCGAAGATGAAGTTCAACACTTTATTAGCAACAGCCGGGTCAATACTTTCAGGCACTTCCTGTGTGCCGTCTTTTCCTCCAGCATACTCAAAAGTCGGATGCTCCCTCTCCTTGCAAGGTTGGCAACGATGGGCGATGAAACTACAAGCTACTGGCACGCCATTAAGAGTGTCACGATCAATCAACTTCAACAGTTCCTTCACCTTCTCCAAGCCGGCTGCAGGGGGCATCTCCGACCAGCTTGTCCGGACCTTTGGCATCAACGTAGGGTCACATGGCACATAGGGCTCCTCCTGATGAATGTAGAACCACCTCGACTTGTGCCCAGCAAACTTGGAGTACAGCGGCATAGAAATGTACTTTGTGGCCATACCATCCCGGAGTTGGAGATATACGGAACTAATGACATCAGAGGACCCGGTTCCATTAGGCTTGAGACGGAAGAAATATCAAAATAAATTGAAATGGAGGTAGATCCTAATAAACGCCTCGCATAGGTGAATGAAGGTCGCAATATGAATAATCGAGTTTGCATTCAGATTGCATAATGATATTTCATAGTACCCGCAACATCGGAACTCCAAGACCACACCAAAAGAATGGCTCGAACACCACAAGCTCATCGATGTCCGAGGTCGGAAACTCTTCACCAATCGCCGACCTCTTCATCCGGAAGCAGGCCACCAAACATGAGGTCATTGATTTCGTCCTTCTTCAATGTGCACCGCGTCCAGTGCTTCACCCACGATGGCACCACTACCTCCTCAACACCAGCATCATGCACCGGCGGAGCAGTAGCCCTCCTCACCGCTGCTGCCGCCCTATTCGCTGCCGCCATCGCCGCAGACGGCTTTACGACACCCCTCTTTGGCGCCATTATAAGCCTACAGGAACGAATTTCGAGATCTACTGCGGTGGAGCAAGAAGGAAGGAAACGCGCAAGCGGGAGGAGATTGAGGAAGACGAAGAGCTCTATCGCAAATGAAAGCGTGAAAAACCACCACCGCCGCTAAGTCCGCCTTTTATACCAAGCGGCGCGGCGGTTCGCCTACTAGGGTTTTTGGGAAACCGCGATGGCTAGCGCACGACCGCCACGCGGAACAGACGGTTCGCCTTACATGGGCCGCCAGTCGAACGGTTATTTTGGCCCATTTAAGTATTTATTTTTTGTTTCCATTTTTATGATCTCCTTAATTTGTGATTTGCGATTTATTAAATCCTTCTAACTCCGCAGTCCTGGGAACTAGATGTACAACTTTTTTCAAGAATTTTCTTCACAGCTACAGTACTTTTGCAACAGTAACCTGGTCGCCAAACCTCACCAACCAACAGAAGTGAGAACACTTGGGGACTTCGTCGACCCCATATACAACTCCTGCACCTGGTCACCACCTTGCGACCAGGCGCGGAGACTTCGCCGACCACGCAAACCAAGCAAGGCTCGGGTACTGCGACCACGGAGCCCACAGCAACAGCACGTCACATAAAAAACTCGGGGACTGAAACTCGGTGACTGCGAAAGACTACACAGTAACGTGATCCTAATACAAGAACCCTCGTGCTCCTTACATCAGGCTCGGGGACTACGGGTATTCGTAGTCGTTTTTTACAAAACTTATGTTTCAGTCTTTGGATATCATTTTCAGACATTTTTTATCTTTTATAAAGCTCGGGGACTAAGTGGGTACACTTCACCTTGCGGTTAATGTACTGATTTTCTTCTCGACAAACTATGTTGTTTCTGTGTTGTTCTTGCAGAGTCTAAGTGGGTACACTTCACCAGGAAAAGACTTTCAAATTTTTCTTCTTCAGCATGTCACATTCTTCCAGCAAGCAGCCACAACTCACGACGAGGAGACCTGCTCGCGGATCACGCTGTGACGCTCCCGACCGGTTTGACTGGGTCACAGGGCTTCTCCGAGCAGCACCTCGACCAGGCAGCCTGGTCGGGACTCTGCAACGACGTTCACGCATGACGGCGACCAGCTGAATGCCTCCAAGGATGACGCCGCAGGCTCGCCAAAAGAATGCAACGTGCTCGGGGACTTGTTGGGGATATTACCTCGGCATATCCCCAGGGACCTTATGGGCCTACCGACCAGGAGACAGCCCAGCCCGCGAGGCCCTACGGCACGTGACCAGCCTGTCGTGCTCGTCAGGGACTCCGAAGAGCCTTGCTCACCAAGGAATATCCTAGTAGATAGACTCGGATCCCTTGCCTTAAGGGACCGATCGTAATTTGTTAGGATATGGAAACTGTAACCCTACTCCCCGGCTATATAAGGCGAGCAGGGAAGCCCTCGAAATAATCTCATCTACACCTCATATAACCTAATACTCATATCAATCCAGCCACCAAAACATATGATGTAGGGTATTACGGCGATTTGTCGGCCTGAACCTGTATAAATCACCGTGTCTACGCTCACTGTGTTACGCTTGATCGTCGTCGCCCACACCTCCGCCTACAATCTACTAACGTAGGGTAACCCCTAGGTAGACTGCGACGCATATTTCGTCAACAATATTGGAGGAGAAGTGTTGTATCAAGGTGAGCTACTACGTTGTTTTGGACGGCAAGTAAATGGCCTTAGATGAGATAATGGGAGGCTGGGAAGACAGCTTTGTACATGTATTTTCTTGGAAGAGGGAGATTGAGAAGAGGAGTCCTGGTAGTGTTGTAGAGATTGAGTGGGATGTTGTCAATAAGAAGAGAAGATTTAAAAGGATATTTGTAGCACTGAAGCCATGTATAGATGGCTTCCTACAAGGTTGTAGACCTTATTGAGGCACTGATTCCACGGTATTAACAGCAAAGTAGAAGGGACAGTTAGCAGTTGTTGTAGGGGTTGATGGCCACAACTAGATGTTTCTAGTGGCTTATGGAGTATTTGGCAATGAGACCAAGGACAATTGGGAATGGTTCATGAAGATGTTGCACAAGTCTATTGGTTCCTCACCTGGTCTTGTTATTTCAACTGACGCAGGTATGTTTCATTAGGCAAGGATACATTGTTTTCTTGCTTTCATTAGGCAAAGTGGTAGGCTTGTTACTTGACATTGTTTGCTTTGTAACTGCAGGTAAAGGAATAGACAAGGCAGTTACCAAAGTCTTCACAAATGGTGTAGAGCACAGAGAATGCATGAGGCATCTTGTGAAGAATTTCCAGGAGTGATTTATGGGAGAAGTGTTTGAAAGGAACTTGTGGCCTGCATCAAGATGTTACAGACAGACAACCCATGCTAGGCACTGGAATGAGATGCACAAGGCATGCCCAAAGGCAACTAGGTGGTTGTTGGACAACCACAAACAGTTGTGGGCAAGGTCAAAGTTTATCCCAACAAATAAATGTGATTACGTCACCAACAACATAGTTGAGACCTTCAACTCTTGGATCAGGGAAGAGAAGTCATTGCCTATTTTAGGGCTCATGGATAAGATAAGGCAATTGATCGTGGAGAGGTTTTGCACTAGGAGGCAGATGCTGTCCAAGTTCTCTAGCTTTAAGATCCTGCCTATTGTCATGATAGAGTTGCACAATAAAAGCAGAAATCTGAACTACAACATTCATAGTAGTGGCCCAATGGTTGGAGAAGTAGGAGGAGTGAATAAAGACCTAGTCCCTTAGATGTTCATTGTGGATTTGGACAAGAAAGAGTGCACATGTGGAGAGTGGCAGCTAACTGATCTGCCATGTGTGCATTCAATAGCTTTGATTGGCACAAGAAGGATCAATTTGGAGGACTATGTTGATGATTACTATTCTGTAGAAATGTTCAAAGCAGCTTATGCAAGTGTTGTCCCTCCAATGCCAAGGAAGGATGAATGGGAGAAGGTGGACATTGGATACAAGCTCCTTCCTCCTAAATGCAATAGAGCAGCAGGAAGGCCAAGGAAGAGAAGGATAGTTGGAGTTGAAGAAGGTGGGTCAACCAGCAAGGGCAAGAGAAGGTGTAAAAGGTGTGGGGATTTGGACACATGTAAAAAACCTGCAATGAAACTATTGTAGACCCTGATGCACTAGTGTTGACACAAAAAGCGTAAGGATCTGCGAACACCTTGGGCTTTTACCCGAATTCGATTTCCGAGGGTGTGCCAGTCGATTTGACCAGTTAATCGACAAGGACGATAACTAGAACAAAATCTGAACAAGACAACGGTGATACGCCCAGATGTCAGGACTCAGACTTGATCAAGATAACTAGAGCAGAGCTGAACGAGACAACAGCGATGCGCCCGGATGTCAAAGCTCAGATTACTCCCACGCGGAACTTGCAAGGGTTTGACGGAGATCAAGGTGATGCAGCACGTCAAAACTTGAAACCTCGTAGATAAACTAAGACTAATGCGATAAAAGGGTAAATTGCATTGAAAGTAAATAAGAGTAATTGATTTGTTTGATAGATTGATTCATTTTATTACGCAGCCCTTGGGCACATATTTATACTCCCGCATGGAGAGTTGTACAGAGACACGACTCGTACCTTCCCTAAACAAAAACTCCTAACTTTAAGGAAATAACTGACTCGCGCAGGAGCCGGACCCAAATAACAATAATATTTTCCTAAACAGACATCTCTATTTTTAAGTAAATAAATGACTCGTGCAAGAGTCGGACTCAAACTTCTATAATAATACTGGTATGAAATCACCAGTTTCCTTATATCTTCTCTTCGATGAAACCTTCCATCGGCAGACTTTAATCCGCAACTTCCATCTATTGCCGTCGGCAATTTTTCTGACGTCAACTGCCACGTTATCTTGTGTCCATCGGCATCATCACTCCATGCCCATCGGCATTGGTAACACTTCCCATCGGCAACCTTGCACTTCTGGTTACTTGTCACCAACTAACCCCTATCGGCAAGAATCGCCCAACTCTCATCGGCAACATCCTTATCGGCAATACCCTTATCAGCAACCACTTCTGTTGTTCAGCTTCTATCGGCAACAAACTTATCTTAACCTGCCGATGCCGATAGAAAACAGCTATCGATCACTGCGAGCTTTAGCCCATTTGACACATGCCGAAAAACGGTGTCAACACATGCCCCCCAATTTCGGAGTGTAGAATATTTTACACGCCGAAATTTTCTCTACTGTAACCTCTCCTTCCAAGATACTTGCACGACCTCCTCGATTACCGCGCGCAAAACCGCAATTTATTAATAAAATCCCGCGACCACACAGCGCGAACAGTTGTAAGCCCAATCATACCTCCTCGATTACCGCACATACCTGTTGCATACCTCTCTACATTCCTGCTCAGTGCAAAGAAAATTCAAAAATACCCCTGACCAGGCTTATAAAAGTTACCACCATCCAATCTGTTTTTCATCCTGAGCCCACTTTTATTCACCTGCCCTCTTCTTCAACTTCGGTGGCAACTCCGAAGAGCAGTCCAGCGAACTCAAGCAGTGGCGTCTTCTTCCAGCAGAATACGAATCGCAAGGACTTCCTCAACTTCAAATGGCGATCCAGTTCGATGTCCCCAGAGTAAATCCGCTTCTTTCTCGCTTTATCTTCTGCAAATTTCTTTTCCGCATCAACCTCGTAATTCTTTTCCCCTTTCTTTCTTTGATTTTTTCTGAAACCTAGGAACTATACAATAAGGTAGTAATCCCCATTGAGCAATCCAATTTCAACTGCCTGGGCCTAATGGGAAATCCTGACCCCACCAATCTGATCAATGCCAAGACCAACCGCATCCCTTTCAGATCCGAGTGCTTTAGCCTAGGGTTATGGAAAGATGCCTTTCGTTCATGGCCTAGACCCACCAAGGGATGGAAGAACTGGTACCTTAGAATAATTAGAACATAGCAAGTTTACTGGTCAGAGCGTAACCTAGATCAGTGCATCAGGCTCTCCATTGCCGATATGGAGAAGAATGAGAATATGATGATGGCGGCTTCTTATTTCTGGTCCGATACAATGAATGCCTTTTTATTCAGACACGGACCGGCCACTCCCACTCTTGCCGATGTGCATATGCTTACCGGCCTCGACGTCTCCTCTGCCGATACCCGCGCTTTGTTCAATAGGAATGCTGAGTATAAAGTGAACACGCGCAATATCAGCGGCTGGACCGGTTACATCCAGGAATATCAAAAAACTGGATCGGTAGGTCAGAGGGAGCATGCCATCTTTTTGAATATGTGGCTAGAAAAATTTATCTTCTGTGGCAGAGCAGTTGGACCTACCACCATGCATCTCCCCGCAGCAGAACTTCTTGCCGATGGAACAAGACTCCCTCTCGGCTGATACCTTCTTGGATCGGTATACCATCTCCTGCAGCCCAAGAAGCTATTGCTAGGTGAGTCCATCGGCAACCTTGGAGGTCCTTGGTGGTTCGTGAATATGTGGTTGAACGCACACATGTACAAGGTCCTTCAATTTGATTTGTTCAATCAGCAATTCCTAAGGGATATATCGGAAGATTATGTATATGAGGATGACGAATCGGCAACTCATCCCCCACTCAATTTTGGGGAAGCCATCATAGTGCTACCAGGAACCGATGTCAATGCAGATCAATTCGGTAGGTTCTTCCAAAACTTTTACTGTGGAATCCCTGTCGCAGAACGACTTTGGTGGCCCTATGTTGACGAGAATAACCAATTCCCTATGTTGTTCAACCTTACCGATTGGAACGTGCCTCAGAACGAAGTAATCATGAAGGCCAGCATTGTTCCCCGAGCTATTCCAGTTAACATTTTCGGAACTGGGAAGAATGCTCCTCCATCCTTTGAGTTCTATTACCCATCGATAGCAGCAAGACAACTAGCATTCGGCCAATTACCGATCAAGCTCTGCTACTCTAAGGTGATAAAACCAAGAGAAATCATCTCCAACGCCATGGACTAGAACAAGGTTGTCAATCTCCCTCCCGATGCCGATACATCAGACATCGACCTATCCTCCTGGGCACCAACATCATTCATAACAGAGTTATACAAATCTTGGTGGCAAGAATGGAGAGGCCAACTGTTCGCCAAGTCATCACACTACTATCGGCACTTGATCGACACCAATCACGTCATTCCCGATGATGCAGTAAGCCGATACATCAGACATCGACCTATCCTCCTGGGCACCAACATCATTCATAACAGAGTTATACAAATCTTGGTGGCAAGAATGGAGAGGCCAACTGTTCGCCAAGTCATCACACTACTATCGGCACTTGATCGACACCAATCACGTCATTCCCGATGATGCAGTAAGTTTCTTTATTCCAATGTATTTTACTATTTACTTCTACCATCGGCATTTGACTCTCATTTACTACAGGTCAATGATCCAATTCCCCGAATGAGCAAGAGTGGCAAGCCCTTCCACCTTCAAGTGATGAGCCCTGTATCGATTATCGGTAATAAAGCTCCCACACTGGCTGCCTTCACTCCTCAGAGGGTCCCTAAGGTCACTCTCAAGCCCAAGCCGACGCCCGCAAAGACCATCACCACTCCATCGGCTGCTGCTACCATCCTGGCGTGGGCTTTTGCAGTAAGTTTTATTTTTACTTATACCGATCACAAACTCTCATCGGCAACATTTACTTCATTTATCTTACACCAAAAATTTCAGGCAGTGAGGCCATCGGCAGCTGCTCTAGACGTACAGGCTTCTCCAACTCCTGCTGCCGATGCCCCCCAAGCTTCGCAACCGAAATGGGTCGGCTCACCAACTGCTGCTCCGAGGAAGAAGAGACGTCTGAGGCTAGCCACTCCATCACCACCAACTCCAGTTGCATCACCAATTGTTGATGTGCCAACAGCAGAACCACCGTCGACGTCCACTCCTGAACAGCCGATGGACGAAAGTCCCGACCAGGCAACGATACCAGCTCCGCCGGAGCCAACCGTAGCAACAGAGACAGCATCGGCATCGGCACCAGCACCTACACCCGACAACATCCCCGATCAGAGGATGGCATCACCGCCACAGGAACCAGCCGCCGCAGCAGAGACAGCGCCAACAACAGCACCAACAGCACCGACCGCTCCTCCAACGGAAGCGTGTTCATCGGCAACCATTGCCGATCCCCAGGATGAGGCCATACCAGCCGACTTCTCAAGTCCCCAGCAAGAAATCCGCTTCAAGATGGTAAGTCGATTATCTAAAAAATTGCAGTAAACTTATGATCGGCAAATTTAAACTTTCTCTTTGTCAGGCCCAAGACTCTCCCGATAGTCTGTTCTCCTTCGGTGTCAACCTCCCTAACGAAGACGAATACCAAGAAGGCTCTGCTCCAGCAAATAGCTTATTCTCCTTCGCCGTGAACCTTCCCGATGAAGACGAAGATGAAGAAAGCTCCACTCCAGCCTTATCGGCAGAGGTCAAGTTCAAGCTCGAAACATTGCTATCTTTACTGCAACAAGACACATCCCATCCCGTCCAAGACTCCACTACAGCAAAGATAGCTTTTAAAAATATCCAAGGCCACCTATCTGCCGATACAGAAGAAACACTCTTCCAGGCAGCGTTTCTCGAGAGCAAGCAACTTCAGTATCAAAGACTCTCTCGTCGCATAGCCGATAGGACTGCTCGATCGAAGCTCGAAGAAGAAATGCTTAAGTTCAAGCAAGTTGCCGATGATAAGCACAAAAGCATCGGCCAAGTAGAAGCTTCCGATGCCAATCTCGAGCAAGAGATCGTTCACCTATCGGCAAGGAAGGAAGAGTTGCAGGCCGAACTAAGAAGAGTCGAAGAAGCCTTGAACGCAGCCAGCCAAAAGAAAGCCCAATTGCCTGACACCATTAAGGCTCTGCGACAAGAAAGAGACAGAAACGCCCGACAAGCTATTTTGTTGAAGAAGAAGATGAAACCAGTTGAAGGGTCTGCCGATGATGATGCCAGGGAGATGGAAGAAATAGAACAAATTCGCCTGCGTGCGATATTAGCCATTCAATCCTTGTTGTAATTCATCATATCGGCAAGTGTAACAGTAATACTTGATTTTGCTTTGTAATATAACACTAGTACGCTTTTTACCGATGTCGCATAACTTATCCTCATCGGCATTCGAACGAGTACTCTATGCATCTACCCAAATACTAGGGTAATATTTCTTCAATTTATTTACCGTTGATTGCTCTGGAAAATGCAACTCCTTCGAGAGTTTCTAAAATATAAGCATTACCAGGAACAGACTGTTTTATCCGATAAGGACCTTCCCAATTAGGAGACCATTTTCCAAACATAGAACTCTTAGTCCCAATCGGTAAAATCAACTTCCATACCAGATCGTCATCGGCAAATTGCTTCACCTTCACCTTCTTATCATACCATCTGGCAACCCTTTTCTTATTTTCTTCAATGCTGATCAGAGCCCTCAACCGATGACTTGCTAAATCTTCTAACTCATCCTTCATAAGAATACCATAATCATCGGTTATCAACTGATCTTGAAAAGATAATCGTCTGGAACCAGTTTTAATTTCCCAAGGCAGGACAGCATCGTGTCCATAGACTAACTGATACGGCGAAACTTTGGTTGCACCATGACACGCCATCCGATACGACCATAGGGCTTCATTTAACACTGCATGCCACCTTCTAGGGTTCTCTTCAATCTTGCGTTTGATAAGCTTGATAACTCCTTTATTAGTTGCTTCAGCCTGACCGTTAGCTTGAGCATAATAAGGAGAAGAGTTTAATACCTTGAACCTCATACTAGCAGCAAATTCACCAAACTCTCCCGATGTGAACATGGTTCCTTGATCGGTAGTAATAGTTTGAGGAATACCGAATCGGTAAACAATATGTTCTTTTACGAAATCCACCATGTTTGTCGATGTCACCTTCTTCAAAGGAATTACCTCAACCCATTTTGTAAAGTAATCGGTAGCAACGAGTATAAATACGCCCCTTGCTCGATGGTGGATAAATTTGGCCGATGAGATCAATAGCCCATCCTCTAAACGGTCAAGGCTTGATTATAGGATTCATTGTCGATGCAGGTGCCCTCTGTACATTACCAAACTTCTGACAATACTGGCACCCTTTAAAATAGTTGAAGCAATCTTCAAGAATTGTCGGCCAATAATATTCATTTCGCCTAATCATCCACTTCATCTTGAATGCCAATTGATGTGCTCCACACACACCCTCATGGATCTCGCCCATCAAATCTTTTGATTCCTCTTCACCAAGGCATCTAAGCAAAACTCCATCAATCATCCGATAATACAATTCATTGTCAAGGAGCACATACTTGGTAGCTTGGAACCGTAGACGCCTTTCAACCTTCTTAGATGGATCTCTTAAGTAATCGGCGATTTCCTTTTTCCAGTCATCGGCAACCATTACCGATGTCATGACTTCTTGAATCGGCTGATATCCTGAAGCATTCTACGCTAACTAATTGGCCTCTTCATTATGCAACCTAGGAATATGCTCAAGACGGTACTCTTTGAATTCTTTCAATAACCGTAAACACTTCTCATGGTGTGCAATCAACACTTCACTTCGGCATTCATATATCCCAGTCAATTGATTGATCACCAATATAGAGTCGCCAAAAATTTCAACAGCATCGGCACGCACTTCCCTGAGTAATTCCAACCCCTTTATTAAAGCTTGATATTCAGTCTGATTGTTTGTTGACGTAGCAACAATCGGCACCGAAATCTCATACTTCTGTCCCCGGGGTGAAATTAAGAGAACACCGATACCTGGCCCCTCTTTGCATGTAGACCCATCAAAGAACAAAGTCCAAGGGGCAATCTCTACAGAGCTTACCACATTACAATGCTGAGTAACAAAATCGGCCATCACCTGACCCTTAACTGCCTTAGCCGATTCATACTTCAGATCAAACTCTGAAAGTGTCAAAATCCATTTACCGATTTTCCCACTTAATATCGGCATCGACAGCATATACTTAACCACATCATCTTTGCAGATAATAGTGCATTCAGCCGACAATAAATAATGCCTCAATTTTATGCAAGAGAAATATAAACATAAACACAATCTCTCTATGGCCGAATATCTGGTCTCAGCATCCACTAACCTTCTGCTCAAATAATAAATCACACGTTCTTTCCCTTCAAATTCTTGAATTAAGGCTGATCCGATAACACTGTCATCGGCAGACAAATACAACCTGAAAGGCTTCCCGTGCTGAGGTGGAACCAAGACTGGAGGGTTTACTAAATATCTCTTGATTTCCTCCAAGGCTAACTGTTGTTCCTCTTTCCATGTAAACTCTTGATCGGCCCTCAGCTTTAACAATGGACTAAAAGATTTAATCTTACCAGATAAGTTAGATATAAACCTTCTAATGAAATTAATCTTGCCGATCAAGGATTGCAGCTCAGTCTTGTTCGTAGGAGCAACCACTTTATTAATTGCATCAATAGATTTTTTGCCGATCTCGATGCCTCTCTAATGCACCATAAAACCCAGAAATTGGCCTGCCGATATACCAAAAGCACACTTGTTAGGATTCATCTTCAACCCATGCTCCCTTGTGCATTCCAGGATTTTTCGCAAATCAGCAAGATGCTTTTCAAAATTTCTGGATTTAACCACCACATCATCAATATAGATTTCGACTATCGTGCCGATGTACTTATGAAAGATAAAATTCATTGCTCTTTGATAAGTAGCACCGGCATTCTTCAAGCCAAAAGTCATAACAACTCATTCAAATAAACCGACATGACCTGGACATCTAAAAGCTGTCTTGGATATGTCTTCTTCAGCCATGAATATTTGATTATATCCAGTATTACCATCCATGAAACTAATGATTTGGTATCCAGCAGCAGCATCAATCAACAGATCGGCAACGGGCATCGGTAGCCATCCATCGGTGTAGCCTTGTTAAGATTCTGAAATCAATACAAACACGAAGTTTTCCATTTTTCTTATACACAGGAACCACATTAGAAATCCATTCGGCATATCAGCATTGCCGAATAAATCCAGCTTCAATTAACTTTGTGATTTCAGCTTTAATATCGGGTAGAATAGTAGGATTGCATCGGCGCGCAGGTTGCCGATGTGGCTGGAAACCAGTCTTAATAGGCAACCGATGTTCAACTATCGATCGGTCTAAACCAGGCATCTCCGTATAATTCCAAGCAAAACAATCTTTGTGTTCCTTTAATAAATCGGTTAACTGCTGTTTACATTGGGAATCTAACTTAGCACTAATAAAAGTAGGCCTATGGTATGCCTATTTCGAGTAAATCATCGGCGGATGTGAAGCCCTGTCCCAGCTTTCCATCATCAGCAATCTGATCCATTAAAACTCTTCTCTAGGACCGAGTGCTTGGATCGGTGTGATGCGGTAATCGGCAACTTTGAGGAACTCCGTGTCCCAAGCTTCACCTGATATGCACCTGGTTTGCTCATAAGTCTCCGATTCTGCCGATGCAACGATCGATGGGGCTTCACTTTGGACGACTTCAATTTTGTCTCTGACCCACTGCACAAGGCTCTGATGCATGGTGGAAGGAATACAGCAATTGGCGTGGATCCAATCCCTTCCTAGGAGCAAGTTGTAGGTGCCCTTGCCACTGATCACGAAAAACGTTGTTGGCAAAGTCTTACTGCCGATGGTTAACTCAACGCATACGGCTCCCATGGCTGGTGACACATTGCCTTCAAAGTCCTTGAGCTTCATGTCCGTTTTGACTAAGTCTTGGTCACCTTTTCCAAGCTTCCTGAACATGACGTACGGCATTATGTTGATTGACGCCCCACCATCTACCAGCATCTTCGTCACAGGTTGTCCATCTACTTTGCCCCTAACGAACAGAGCCCTTAGGTGCTGCCTTTCATCATCAGCAGGTTTCTCAAAGGCAGCCGCCATAGGATCCAACACCAACTATGCCATTCCAGCAGCTTCCTCATCATCGCTGATAGGCGCCATGAACTCCATCGGCAATATGATGACCATATTGATTTCTGCCGATGGATCCCTATCCTTGCGTTTTGGCCTCCACTGCTTTTCCCTTGAAGGATCTTTATTGTCATACAAGTCATTTCGGCGTTCGCGCTGAATCCTCCTTTTCTGAGTTTTCGTCAGACCCTTAGGGCACCATTGAGGAAGCTTGGTTTTCCAAACGGGCTGACGCTGCCTTTCACTGCTTGCATCGGCACTTCTCCCGATGTTTGGATCTCTGGAGAATATTCCTTCATCGGGCACTCTTGCATTGGCCTTCTCCTCAAGCTCCCCTTGATCAACACGCCTGCCAAGCCTGTTATGCGCGCTGAGCTTGCCCCTCAGTCGGTCATGTGCCGATTTCTTTTCTCCGAGTGGCCTGGCATACCTGGATGCTCGATCGTCAAAACAAGGTTTCTTTTCTGAACGATCGGCAATGTAATATCCATTGCATTCGGGACAACTATCGGCAGTAGGTAGCTTGATGCCCTCTTCCCAACAGTGAACGAAGAAGGGACACTTCCAGTGGTCCTTATGCCGAAGCCATTCTTGATGCTCTTCTTCTTCCTGCCGATAGCGCTCCTCTCGTGATTGCCGATACTCTCGCCTTGGCTGCTTATGCGTGATTACAACATCAGGAGCCTTGTTGGCATTGCTACCTTCATCGGCAACTTTCTTGCCCTTTCTGTCATCGGCAAACCTCCTCTCGTCGCGCTCAGCTACTTGATGGTTAGGATCTACCGATGCATTTTTCCTGGCATCTTCCGATGTCAGCACTTTAGTTTTTCCACTAGTTTCCACAATATTATTTGGAAACGGGTGCTGATCAATCTTCATCGGTTTCTGGACTTTAGAATTTTCAAATTTGATTCGTCCAGATTCAATTTCTGACTGCAACTGCTGCCTGAATACTTTGCAGTCATTGGTACTCGTGCGAAGTCGCATTGTGCCACTTGCAATACCTGATCTTTCTGAGCTCTTCGGCCGATGGAATTACTTGGTTAGGCGCCAACTTGATTTGCCCTTCCTGAAGTAACAAGTCAAACATCCTATCGGCCTTGGTGATATCAAAGGTGAACCTTTCAGCCTCCTTCTGGCCAAACGGACAAGACACAGATTTCTTATCCTTCACCCATTCGGCAGCGCTGATGTTTAGCTCTTCATCGGAATCCTCTTCTTGCTCGATGAAGGTCACCTTCTTATTCCAAGTCTTCCTGGGCTCAAAAGTCTTGACGTCCTGATCGGCAATTCTTTGCACAAGATGGCTCGGACTTTCAAACTCTTGAGATGCATACTTATCTTTGATGTGCAGCAACAATCCTTGAAAGGCCAAATCTGCCAATTGCCGATCATCAAGCACCAAGCTATAGCACTTATTCTTCACGTCTTGCAGCATCTGGACAAAGCCCTCCACCGATTCGTCATTACGCTGCTTCAACTTGACCAAATCGGTAAGCTTCTTTTCATGTATGCCAGCGAAGAAGTATTTATGAAACTGCCTCTCTAGATCGGCCCATGTGATTACAGAGTTTGGAGGCAATGAAATAAACCATGTAAATGCCGATCCAGACAATGATGATGAGAACAATCTCACTCTTAGCTCTTCTCTGCTGGCAGCTTCTCCACACTGGATAATGAAGCGGTTAATGTGCTCCATTGTTGATGTGTCATCTTGGCCGGAGAATTTGGTAAAATCAGGCACTTTGTACCGATTCGGGAGAGGAATTAAGTCATACGACGGAGGATATGGCGTCCAATAAGAGTATGTGTTAACCTTAGGCTTAATGCTGAATTGTTCCTTCATCACTTCGGCAATCTTATCGGTCCAATATGTATCCTGCTCTTACCGACTCATTGGCTGGTTGTTGACTGGTGGAGCCGGTTGATGCACCCCTTCAGGTCTTGGTGGGAGATGATGCGTAGTTGTCACGGGCGCAGCACCAGTCATCTAAACGTTATGCATCGGCTGATTTGCCGATGGATAGTTTTGCACACTTACTAGATTAGGTTGAGTCATCATATTCATCGGTTGTTGTACCGATGGTCCACTCTGAGTGTTTGCTGGGCTTCCATAATGATACATTAGTACGCCAGGCTGTTGCACCGGCGGCTGACTAGTCCATCCAGGATTATAAATCATCAACATGTGATTTACCGATGGCTGATAGCTGACTGGCACCTGCTGCTCCTGCACCTTAAAGTAATCAACAAATTGGTTACCTTGATGTGTTGTTACTCCGGCTTGAGGGTTTACCACCAGAGGTTGACTTCCAGTTGCTATACTGTGTTGCATCGGCACAGAATTCGCCGATGGTGGCATCAGAGGTACAGTAGGAATTACCACCTGAAAATCTTTTGATGGCACTTGCACAGTTGGAACCTTCCATCGGCAGACTTTAATCCGCAACTTCCATCTATTGCCGTCGGCAATTTTTCTGACGTCAACTGCCACGTTATCTTGTGTCCATCGGCATCATCACTCCATGCCCATCGGCATCGGTAACACTTCCCATCGGCAACCTTGCACTTCTGGTTACTTGTCACCAACTAACCCCTATCGGCAAGAATCGCCCAACTCTCATCGGCAACATCCTTATCGGCAATACCCTTATCAGCAACCACTTCTGTTGTTCAGCTTCTATTGGCAACAAACTTATCTTAACCTGCCGATGCCGATAGAAAACAGCTACCGATCACTACGAGCTTTAGCCCATTTGACACATGCCGAAAAACGGTGTCAACAACTAGCACCTGCACATCCAAAGAAAAAGAGAAGGACCTACAAGGCAAAAATAGTTGAGATAATAGAAACAAAAGAAGATGCATCTAAGAAGAAGAGAAAGGCCTCCTCCATGGGGGAACAATCCAATAAGAAGAAGAAGAAGAAGAAGAAAACACCTACTGAGCCTACAATTCTTGAGCCTCTACTTCACGAGCAGTCTGTGCAGTAAGTGATCCATATGTTGGAACATTTGTTCTTAATTTAAGCCATATGTAGTTGCTAACATGTCCACTAATGTCATCCTGCAGGGTTCCAAGATCCCCGATGACTAAGAGGCAGGCCAAACAATAAGTGGCAGGTAGCCCAGGGGCACTGACTAGGAGTCAGGCTTCCTCAATGCTGACTTCTAGTCCAAGTGCCTGCACCAGGAGCAAGAGGGGAGGGGCCTGATGTAATAGAAACCACTAGTGCTTTCAATTGTTGTTCTTTTGAGCCATCTATGGTTGTATGTAAGCCACCTATGCTTTTGTGGGTTGTACTGAACTTGTGCTTTTGTATGGCTGTACTGGACTTGAAAGTTGTTAGGTTGAACTTGGTAGGGTCCTAACTTGGTATTGCAATCTAGCATGATGTTGGTAATGTGGTGAACTCTTGAATGTTGGTAATGTAGTGAACTCTTGAACTTGGTATTGTAATCTGCTATGATGTGTTGTTGTCAACTTAAGATTGTTGTAAATGCCAAAATTCAAGTTTGTCATGCTGAAAATTCAAGTTTGTCAAGTTTTCCCATATCTCAAAATTAAACTATTTTCCATGTTGAAAATTCAAGAATTGATAATGTTCATTTCACAAGGGAACCATTTGACAAGGGATTCCATTACACAAACATTACAAACCTAAGTTCATGTTTGGTTATACAATACCATGCACAAAGCAACAAAGCAAACAAAGCCTAAAAACACACTGACCCCACTCATCATCCTAACAACTCTTTGCTCTTCACCTATTCTAATCAGAGCATCCCTTTGAGCACATACAACATTGTTCGGGTTCAATACAGAATCCTCCAAAGCCTTCACTGCTGCAGCATCTACGCTACCTCCGGCGCTCGCTGGCTTCCACATGAAGAAGCTGCATTTCCCGTTGCCTTGTTCACACCAAGAACCAAACAATGACATCAACCAATGGCATGAACCCTAGATCCGAAAAATGCCAGAATCGACCAACAAGAAAAGAAAAGGGAAACACTCACCCAGTCACGATTCCTGCAAGTGTAGAACTGCTTGTCTGGATTGTTTTGGGTTCTCGATGTGCGCTCCACGACCGTCGCCGTGCGACAGAAAGGGGACAACAGTTGCCCCTCTCTAGCTCCACGCGAACCGGTTGAGGACGAAGCGCCAGAGGCTGTTGCCATGGCTCGGTCACGTGGCGGCGGGCACAGGAGAGAACGGCGGCCGGCGGGCACAGGACCGGATCGAGCGAGCAGCGGGCGGCGCAGCCAGCGAGCAGTGGAGTCGAGCGGCGGGCGGCGCAGCGAGTGAGGACTGGATTGGGGAAAGTGGCGCGTGAGTAACCCTAACCTTACCGCCGGGTCCGGGACGGCGGTATTAAGCTGGTCCAACCAGACCAAGTTGGGGCAGACCCAAGTGTGGCTCAAGGGCTGGCTCAAGGGCATCCGACGTCTAGTATAAAAAGTTCTCTCTCCAAAATCGCCTGAAACATGGACGCGGTGTGTACCGACAAAATTACTCGAAACCAAAGTGTCTACCGGCAAAAGGCAAGAAAGTGGATGTCCACCAGCAAAGAGCCACCACTTCATGTGTCCAATAGCAAATTTTCCCTATAATTTAAGATGGAATGAGTGTGTTCTAGGAAACTGAGAAAAAGGTATAAGTGACAGGAGTAATCAAGAGATCATGAAAATATAGAGGGTGTGGGGGCAATACTCTATGGGAAGCAGGGAAGTAACAACCGCTACCCGTGCTTCAATATTTTTATTTGACTTTTTTCCTAAATGGAGCTACGTAGGAGTTTCAGATCCTCGGTATCTTTTGTGTCAAAGGTGAAGTGATGAAAAATAAAATTCCCAAGGAGAGAATATATATATCACTGCTGGCCCTCTCAAATTAAAGGAGAGAATATCCTCCAGCATTCTCCAAGCTTCCAGAGTCCATGTACGTTCTATCCTCGTCAACATATTCGATACACAACTTGGTTTGCACATGCCGCACACTATAAATATCACATCACTGTGCAGCTCGTACCTTCAAACAAGGCGCACACGCACACACACACCGTACCTAGCAGTACGTCGTATTAGCTAGCACACCGCACTCCAGGCTTTCCTGTATATACACATACATAGATCATATATACAGAAACGTACACACACTGTACTGTTACACTACTGCAACTAACTGAAGACTGAAAGAGAATGGCCAGCGATTCCTTGGTTACAGCTCGTGTCATAGGAGATGTCCTGGACCCCTTCTACAGCTCCATTGATCTGATGGTGCTGTTCAATGGTATGCCTATTGTCAGCGGCATGGAGCTGCGTTCTCCCACGGTCTCCGAGAGGCCGAGGGTTGAGATCGGAGGAGATGACTATCGTGTTGCATATACCCTGGTAAGCAGCTCTATCTATTAAGGGTATATTACAATAGCTTCATAAAGTTATTATGTGCTGTTATTTTTTCTTTTTTGTCAAACATATATTTTTAATTTTTAAAATAGTTTCATAGATGAAGTTATGTTTTTCTTCCCCTTTCACAAGGATATGAAATGGGATGAAGTTAAAAAAAAATAACTTATCTTAGCTCTCTCTCTTTTCTCTCTCATATCATGCATAAAGTTGTGGGTGAAGATGTTTTGTCTAACATTTTTTTTAAATAGTTTAGCTTCACTTAAAGAGTTATTTAAACAAATCCTAATTAGTTAGCTGCCGGTCATCATCGTTCATGCATGCAGTAGTTTTGTGTGCATGTGTATATGTGTGTGGATGTGTGTGTGTATGTGCATGTGCATGGATGCAAATTTGTTGTCATATATAATTGATGACGGTAAATTGTGCTTTATATATATTTATACAGGTGATGGTTGATCCTGATGCTCCAAACCCAAGCAACCCAACCCTGAGGGAGTACCTGCACTGGTGAGAGCTAGCTATCAGCCCTAGCTTTATAGCTAGTTAGCTAGCTACGTTCAAAGCATATATCTCGAGACTGCTATTGGCTTGTTGCCAATGCACGTACATACAGCTGTGCTGGAATCACTTATAGTGGTGCGCATCATGCATGTAGCACGCGTGTCAATGCAAGTGGGATCCACACAATGCATAAAACGTACATGATCGAGTTGATCGCCGCGCGCCGTGTACATACACATGCATGTTTCATTATCATTTTGTTTATATGTGCAGGCCGGTTGTGATGTGCATACATGCATATATGTATATATATGTACCAAACGATAACCCTTTTGATCCATTCATGTCCATGCATGCAGGATGGTCACTGACATTCCAGCCTCAACTGATGACACCTACGGTAAGTACGTACGTATATATATATATATATATATATATATATATATATATATATATATATATATATATATATATATATATATATATATATATATATATGCACTGTATGTATATATGTATATAAATGTTTTGATTTTTAATAAGTAAATAAATGCTGTAAACAAAATTCGCTATTGCAGGGCGGGAGGTGATATGCTACGAGGCCCCCAACCCGACGACGGGCATCCACCGCATGGTGCTGGTGCTGTTCCGGCAGCTGGGGCGGGAGACGGTGTACGCGCCGTCCAGGCGCCACAACTTCAGCACGCGCGCCTTCGCCCGCCGCTACAACCTCGGCGCCCCCGTCGAGGCCATGTACTTCAACTGCCAGCGCCAGAGCGGCTCCGGCGGACGGAGGTTCACCGGGCCCTACACCGGCGGCAGACGTGCTGCCGGCGGCGGCGGTGCTTGAGATGCATGCATGCATGATGATCGCCGATCGACATGCACGCATTCACTTGCAGACGTACGTACGTTGTGCACACGCATGCATACATGCATGGGTGATGACAACATCGTCTACACCTGATATATATAATAAGACGAGTAGACGACGAAACTCGCTCTTATAGAAATAGTATATATTGAACACGAATAAAGTACTAGCTAGGATGCTTGGTGTGGTGTGCTGTATACAAGCAAATTAATATATATATATATATATATATATATATATATATATATATATATATATATATATATATATATATATATATATATATATATATATATATATATATATATATATATAAATATATATAACTACACATGTAAGGTGTGTGCCTTTTGTATGCAGGGCAACGGTCGGATACGTGTGTCCAATCATCATGACCTGCAAAACCTTTTGAAAATAATGATAGTATACGTGAACTCTGTAAAAGGGGACACAATCCACATGCTGCAGATGCTTGTTTATTTGTTGGTACGTACTGCACATATATATAGATCATGCTCTTCATATTTTTCACGGTGCCTCGCATGAATGCATGCGCCAACAGCTTCTAGCCGGGTGCAATATACATAGAGAGAAATTCCTTTCTACACATGACTATAGTTACTCCTATTTGTATATCTTTAGATCTTGTTTGGAACACGGAATGTTTTTTCCCATTCCTGTGTTTTTTTATGTGAAACTGATGAACTAATTCCTGTGAAGTTCTCGTGCAATTTCTACATTCCAAATAGGCCTTAGATTTATGATATATAAAGAGACGATATATGTATATAAAATATATGATTATACTAGACTATTTAAAATAATATATATATAAAGTATACATAAAGTATATGGTCATAATTATTTTACCTACTATAATAATAATATTATAATAATATATTAAAAAATATGAGCTCTTTTGGAGAAAAAAAATCGCTTGGTAGATTTTAGAGTATCTTAAAATAAGTATATAAATATACTCAAACAATAAATAAATATACATATACATCTAATATGATTTATTAAAGATTATATATATTTATAAGTGTTATTCTACACCTTAGGTGTAGAATAATTATACTACACTAAATTGTTATATTTAAAAAATTTAATATAATTTAATATTAATAGTCGTGTATTAGTATTATTTAGTATTTATAATAATGATGTACATGTCTACTGTTAACTTCAGTATTTTTAAATTAGTTTTAACTAGTATAATGCCCGTGCTAACGCAACGGTTTGATCTAGAGAAATTATTTAAAAAACAACCAATTTTCTTTTGCAGAGTTTAACTTGTTACACAAAATCATTTGAGCTTATACATAATAGATGAATCATTTTTGCATTTAAGAAGACATAGTTACATAGTATATCTTATTGGTAGAAAAAAATTATCCAGAAGGGTCTGTACAACTTATAGCCAAATTCGAATAGTATAATGTCTTATTGATGTTAAAGGTGACCACATTAGACATACCTATTCGAACAGCACAAGAGCAACTCATATATGAACCAAAAGATTAAATGTGCATAGCTCAAATTGTAGTCATAAATCCTTTCACATCTGAGTTTGGGTACTGTAATTCGTACTAAGAAGATGGCTGCAATTCAGATAGTCCACACAGGGAAAACAAAAAAAAAATCATGTTTGTTCACTCTTGCCAATTAAGAAACATTGAGAATGCAAGATTGGGATTTTTAGAACGGATAAGGCACTAAGCTACACATCTATTATCACATAATCACCATCTAAAGCTGCAACAACAGCAAGCGTAGAAATTAACAAATAATCTGCATAGAAGCTAGTAAACTACAAGCCAAAGAACAGCACAAATAGAGCTCATATGGCAGATGCTGTCACCTCACATGAACGGAAGAGCGAATGAGCAGTCAAGCTACACCACCTTTCCAAGGCCGTGGTTGGGTGCAGCAGGTGGTCCGTGGTGCCGAGCTGTTGCCGACGAGAAATAAATTTTTTTATCAAGCAAGCGGCATGAAGGCGTCGCCAGTCAGGATGCAAATGGGGCGGCGGTGGACAGCCCGCCCCACGTCCGCTGCAGCTGCACGTATTGCTAGAGCTGCTGCGGCAGCCCAAGTCTTGCCGCAATCATTTTGTGGGTTACAGCGGCGCCCGCATAATACTACTACAATCTAATGCATGCATGTGTTCGCTCGTGTGCACTGGCAAGTGGTAACAAACAAGATACACTAGCAAAGTCACTGATGTGATCTAGCGCGGGCCACAAACATGACGTTCAGCTACGTGGCGGCTCAGTTCAAATGGTCCAGCTAGAACAAGGCCTCTGGCATGAGCGGCTGAGCACCCTGTACTCCTGTAGAGCCATCCACCCACCGCCGCCGAGCTCGAACCCCACGTGATGTCCCGTCGAACAAAGGCAGCTGCTGTGCGGCGGCGACATGCAGCTCCACCAGCCCCGCGCCACGCGACGAAGCTGCCGAACAGCGCGACGGAGCAGAAGGACAGTGGCGGCAGGAAGCCGGATGCGTGCTTGTGTCGTCGGACACCGCGATTCGCCGATGCCCACCTGATGCGGGATGTGGGTTGCCGCTGGGATTACGTAGGCCGGATGCTTCAGCCCATCTGTCTAAGTGGGTTATGTTTCAATTGCATGTGGGTTGGTGGCGCACGCAGCCCAGCGGGTTAGCGCGGCAGCCCGCCCCACCTTGCATCCTGAGTCGCCAGCGAAGAGGACGACGCCGGGGCCTTTAGCCTGCAGCTACAACAGATGCCACCGCCAGTCCGCCACCCACCAGTGGCACCCACAGCACGAGGTGGAGCTTGAGGATGAAGGAGCGCAGGAAGGGGCGGTGCAGGGCAGCACAGTGCTCTCGAGCGGGACGTCGACGATGGCAGCGCTGCCGAACCTGACGGGCTCAGTTGGCCGGAACCAGTACTGCTGCTAGCCAGCTCCACCTCCATTCTAGGATGCAACAGTGACGCCTCTAACCACCTCCATCTTCTCCTTGCCGCTGGCATGCTCGTCGCGCTTCACTCCCTCCCCCGGCGCGCCGCCTGCACCGCTCACACGCCGACCGCGACTCCTTCACAGCCAAATCGTGCCATCACTTCGCACAGGGCACCAGCTCCTCGCCCCCAAACCTCCAAGCCCCCCCCCCCCCCCCCAGCAGCAGGCTCGCCGGCACGGCCATGATCGAGGCCGACCCGCGCCACGGCGGCCGGGTGCAGGGTTCGGCGTTCCGGCGGTGGGATTCGATTTGGGGTTAGCCACCTCCCTGCCCTGCACCGCACCGGCGGCCTCGCCTCTCCGCCCCACCATGGCGCCCCGCGTCGCGTCGCCCCACCCGCCCGCCCCCGCATCGCCTTGGGGCGGTGGCAGCCATGGCGGCCCGTGTCCCGCCGCCCCACCAGCCCCCTAGGGGCAGTGGCGGCCTGCGTCGCCCCACCTGCCCGCCCCCGCATCGCCTCGGGAGGCTGCGTTCGTCCCACAGCCGCCGCCGCCGTCCTCGCGCATCCCTGCGCGCCGAGAACCGTCCTCGCCGCCCGCGCCCCCGACCCCTGTGGCCGAGCTCCGCTGCAGCCTCGCGTGCACCGATGATCCCGCAAGAGCCGCCGCCGCCGGATTCGCCTTGAGCGAGGGCATCGATGCAGTGCGTTTGTTTTTTCCGTAGAAAAGAAAAAAAGAAAATAGGGAGCAGGGTGCTGCGCTGGGATTCGAACCCTGGGATTCGAACCCAGGCCAAGCCTTGCGAGATGTTGAGGGAGTGCGGGGAAGGACATGGAGGATTTGACACAAACGATCTGATTGACTAAGGAGAGAGAAGTCTGAGCTTAAATCTGGATGGTAGATTTTAATGTTGTCGTTTTTTGGTACACTTTTTTAGTGGATGGATAGGAGACTCCTCAGTGGAAGACGTTTTTTTTTGGTGGACCAAAAAAAGAAAAAGATGGTGAATTAGTAGGATAGACTACTGAGCGTAGAGTAATGAACTAATGATACAGTGTGTATATGCGCACATGTCTAACCCTTGTCCATCCAAAAGAAAAGATTGAACTGTAACTTCTCCATGGTTCCTAATTCCTCGAGAGCGCCGCCCATCATATCCTCCGCTCCTCTCATGATAGGTACGGTGACGACACTACCAATAATGTTCCACCTCGCGACGTCATCGCTAACTTTTATGCAACCGTCACCTTCCGGCCTATGAATACTAGGTAGTTTGGCGCGCTACGCTGCGCCGGCTCATGCTGGGTGAGTTGATTAGGTCATTACACCAAGCAGCATATACTGGGATCTGCATTAGCCATATTCTTGGTTGCGCCGGCTCATGCTGGGTGGGTTAATAAGACCATTACACCAAGCAGCATATACTGGGATCTGTAGTAGCCATATTTTTTATACCCTCAACTTCACAAGTTCAGTGACACCTATATAAGCTTTGCTGTCCTCACAAAATTATGGAAAATCAAAGTTATGTCAGGGTAGAAAAAAAGATCCATAATCATAGAGGTAAGTAAAAGGAGTAGCAAACTTTATATGCATCAATCTCTATATACAGTTTTGGATAATACAAACTGTAGTGTGCTCTAACTGAATACCTGCATTTGGTGTTTGAAACAGTGCTCCGAAAATGGTATTAATTGCTTACAGTATTAAAAAAACAACAGTTATGGTAAGCATGATTCAGATGAATGAAGGGAAGGATGCTTCACCTGCATGTCGTCCATGGCATCGTTCAGGCTGAGATTTTAATAGGAACAACATAGCAGACAACATGATAGTCAATCTGGCCTGTCCAGGAAGAACACATGTTGCCATTTTAGTGTGGAAATAAAGAAAAGGAAACTCACATCAGTCCAGCATTGATGCTTATCAGGCTAAACAGCAAGAGGGAACTAACTAATCTGTGGGAAAGAAGGAAAGGAAAGGAAGAAGATAACATAGAGATCATTCAAGCATTACACAAGCAGCATGGCAATCAGGCAATGCAAGATCAGAAATTATGTGACGACGGACGTGTTGCGATATTTTTTAGTCATCCGTTCAATAGAGTAGGCAAAGTATTTTACAAAATAAGCAAGTTCATATTATCCACCTTCCTATATATGATGCCTGATGACAGGACGCAAATGATCATTTTATCAACATTCCTATGCTGACATATGACAGGACACATCATTCGTAGGAGAAATCAATTACAATCATTACCCATCTCTTATTTTAACACTTTGCTATAAAAAACACGTGAAGATCGCAAAGAAACAGAAGCCAAAAAAGAAATAAGAGAAGGATGAATTAGAGAGGGTGCGAGGGGATTATGATCTCACCAAATCTAATGGGTGGAGGGAAGCAAAGGGCCAAACACCGCCATCATCCCCTGTCCGAGGTTCACTGCTGGTGCTGACATGCCTCGATGTGGCGTCGGTATAGCCAGGGCAAGGGGCAGGTTGGAGGGTGCCGATGAAAGGAGGCTCCTGGAAGGAAGATGGACGGAGAATGCAAGGTCTGTTGGCACCCCATGGTTGGGCAGCGTCACCTGTTTTGTTTTTTATGGTCGATGGAGGGGGAGAGAATGGTGCACCTGGATATTATATTAGTAGCCTATCAGGCATGATGCAATGGAAATTGAATCGATCTTTACCTTCTTGCGTTATTACATGCACACATGAAATTCTAGACTTGGTTGCTGCACACGAAATGCATTGAAATCAAAATCTGTACAGAAGAACAGCAAGCCTCAATAGAACATAGAAATGAATGGTAAATTGCATCGAACTCCAAGTAAGAAACCTTTGCTCTCCAAGTTTCAGCAATGGATCGTATTTTTCAGTCCCTGTAGTGTCCACACCAAAATTTGTACTGGTAATAACTGATCATGAAATGTATACCCTTTGATGAAACCAAAACACAAATTAGTAAGGACGGAGAGGAAAAAATGGACACACAACTAAATGTGACCATTCACATAGGTTTCGTTGGAACAGCAAGCGACAAAAATGTAGGGTTTAGTAAATTATGTCTGTTTGAACAAAAGCAAAATAAAAGGAAAGAATATATATCCAACTAAGGTAATTGTAGCAGAGTGGAATAAAATGAGCAGGTACATATTGATACTTATGCAGTGTAACCTATTGGTTGTCCTGTAAATTAAAGGCACACTCGTAGAGTGAAGCAGGTAGATGATAAGATAATATAAGTAACATTATCAATCACCAAAAGCTTGAAGCTATGACATCACATGAAGGGACAGTGCAGCATAGGCATGGGAATTAAGAAACGAAACTACACATAGGATCAGTCTGGGTAAGAATAACTGGTACCTGGACATACTGATCTTGCTTTACTTGGTCTCCAAAGGAGTGTTCCTTTCACGTGTTGAATTCCTATGAGTAAAGGAAATACAAAGCATTCATAGCTTTGAAGGGTAGGGGATTACATTTATCACATCGTATCCATCCTTGAAATGGTCTTTAGTAGCCAAGAACATATGTATTTTTTAGCCCTTTTTGTACCCCAGTAGAACCTGCGACGATTATTCATGTGAAAAGATTATGCATAGCCAATATTATAAGCTTTTACGGATACAACTCACTAAGGAAAACGGGAAAGTATACCTGAGTACAATGAAAAGCGGAAGGCGATGGATCTGCAGAGAAATTACTGTAGGGGCGCAGAATGATGCTAGGGCTGCCGAGTTGAAGGAGGCGATGATGCAGTGGGGAAATCCTGCCAGGAACAACAACGCCGTTGCAGACGAAAACCGCGGAGGTACAGGAGCCGCGTTGGCACCGGACCCGGCTTAATGTGAACCTGCAGTAGATGTTTGAGAGGCGTGGCCGTTGCCGCCTCTTCTTTCTGGCACGGCACGCAGCCGCGAGCAGGGCCTGCGCAGCCATCGGCGGGGCTAAGCGCCGCATCGGCGCGCAATGCATGGCCGTGGGAGAGTAAGTGCGGCCGCTGGGAGAGGAGAAGAGTTGGGCCGCGGATGCATGAATGCGGCATGGATGGGAGCGGAGGAGGCGAGGGGACGGAGGGGGCGAGGACGGTAGATGTGGATTGGGGAGTCGGAGTTTCCGTGCAGGCAATGGCAATCTATTTAGGAACGTTTTTTTTGTTGCAGAAATTAGCAGGCAAACGGGGCGGAGCGGTCGGCGGCGTGCAGTCCAAAGTCCAAACTGGTTGAACCGGTAGGAAGCCAGAGAAGTAACCGGTTATATACGGTAAAAGTTAGTGCGAACACACGTGGATGATCCCACTGAACTCCAATTTATCCCTCGTTGAGGGGTATTGTTATTTGCAGCCACACACTCAGGATTTTTTTTATTTTTAATCATTTTATTGAATATTTTAAAAATAATATATCTATAAAAATTTAAATCTAACTCTTTTGTCCGCGTCGGGCCAACTGACACGACCAAATAAGATTGTCTCACCAATACACATATGACATGACAAAATCTCTCACGTTGGACATGGAAAATCTTGGCGGTCACTTGCGCTGGCATGACAGTGATGCTTTATCGCGCTACAGGAGTAGCGTGACAAGGATGAACTTTAAAAATTCATAACTCTTGGCGTCAGATGAATATGAATTTTGCATGAAAATTATAGATCTCGACGAAATCTATAACTTTATTGTTTTGAGTTTTTTCATTTGGAGACATTAAGATGCTAAAAAATTATATTAAATTTCAATAATAATCACGCATTAGAGCTTGTTATATTAGAAAAATAATATCTTTTCATACTAAGTCCAATGAAGATACTTTTTAAATCAAAGTTGTAGCTCTCAATAATATTTATAACATTATAGTTTTGATTTTTTACATTTAAAGTTGTTAGGACACTTGAGGGAAAAAATATATAAAAACTTTAGCAACATATGTTGTTGAACTGTTATATTAATTTCTCCAGTGTCTTAACGACCTCAAATGTAAAACCTTAAAACTATAAAGTTTTAGATCTCATTATGAGCCACAATTTTGATATAATAAGTATCTTCATTTAACTTCATATAAAAAGATATTATTTTTCTAACACGGTAAGTGCTAGTATGCGGTTATTTTTGTGATGAAATTTTTTATATTTTTTTACCATCTTAATGTACTTAAATAAAAAATCTTAAAACTATAAAGTTATAGATTTCGCCGAGGTTTACAATTTTACTATAAAAAAACATCTTCATCGTTGTATCGAAGAGTTATGATTTTACAAAACTTCAGTCATGTCACGTCATCCCTGGTGGCGCGACAAAACAATAGTGTCACGCTAATGGGATGGCGTGACAAACTTTTCCATGTCGAAAACACCGTCCAACGTGGCATATCTTATCGTGCCACATGCATTGGCGTGACAACGCTATTTGGTCGCGACAACGAGACTCGCGCGACAAAAAAGGTCAAATCTAAAAAAATTAGGATGCAATCATAATTAAAATATTGAACAAAAATGGATCAAAATAAAAAAATATCAGCTCTCGTTTTTATCTACGTAACTATCAAGAGATGGCTAAAACTAAGATTATAAACATGACATAGTAAAAGCATCCTAAGAGAGTCTTTATATCTTTTCTAGATAGAAATTCCGGTGGAAAAAAACACCATTCAACAGTCTGTTTAATTGGATATCTAAATATTGGCATCGCCTATTCCGAATTTCTCTCTAGTTAAAGATGGAGAGCACAGTGATTCTAAACTATGCACGAGATATAAGAAAGATATTGGAGAATACAGAAATATAAAAATGATTTTTTTAAATAACTCATTAGATGACGATTTAGAGAGTAAATTTTATAAAAGCTCTTGGAGATGCTCTAAAACTCAAGTAAAATTGCTACTTGAACCCTCAAATCAAGTATACCTAGGACCTTTACTAGAGCTTAAACATGAAAAATCAAGCTCTAGTATGACCTATACTAGAGCCTTAATAATGATAGGCCCCTCAAATCTCCTCCATGGCTCGTATTCCTAGAGATCCTACTTCAGATCCTCCACGGCAATTGCAACCCAACCCTTACGGAGTACCCGCACTGGTGAGAGCTAGCTAGCTAGCTAGCTTTATTGGTAGCAGCTAGCAACTACTAAGTTCATAGCATATCTAATTGGCATGTTGCCCAGCACTACCGCATAGTACAGCCTCTAGGAGCGGCTGTAGCCCATTACTAGCGACGGTTTGGCCCGCCGCTCCTATCGCACCATCATCTCTACAGATACCTACAAATCAATTTGTAGACTTGGCACATAATTTGTAGGGATAGTTGGATATATAAGATTATTTAATCCTGTTTGTTAAGGTCACATTTTTCAGTATTTTTTGTGCGCTTCGTTGTAGCCGGGATTCGAACAAACAACCTCACTCGCGCCCGCTAATGCTCCAATTACTGCACCTCACACTCACTTATGTCTATAATTGATTTTCTTTCTTCTCATTCTATCTTCAAACCAAATTTAAATTGAATGTTTGAGACTGTAAACAAATTTAAAATACAAAAGTTGTACAACTTTGTGAGATCTACAACTTTCGTTTTTTGCTCTTTGTCCATTCGAGATCATTTTAAAAATTTGAATTTCGAATGTTATAAATTCAAACATACTTTTCTTTGACAAGATGATTTTAAATAAAAAATTATCAACTATAAAGTTGTATAAATTTTTGAGATCTACAACTTTCTTTAGTATGTTTTTTCCATACGAGATTGTTTCAAAATTTAAAATTTAAAATTTAAAATTTTAGAGATTCAAACGTAGTTTTCTTTAATATGATTTTAAATGAAAAAGTTGTCAACTACAAAATTGTATAACTTTTTGAGATGTACAATTTTTATTTTTATCATTTCTCCAACAACAAAGTGGTAGTACACATTGTTCACAACATAAATATCTCCCGTAGTTTATGAAATTATAAGAGAGATGTGTCATTGTGAACAATGTTTATTACCACTTTGTTGGATGGAGAAATGATCAAAATAAAAGTTGTAAATCTTGATGAGTTTTACAAATTTGTTGTTGATGACTTTTTCAACTAAAATCATTGATGTTTTAAAATGCTATTTGAGTTTGTTATTTTTTTAATTCAAAATTTAAAACTTTCATAAGAAAGAATGACCAAAATAATAAATATAAGAACACAATAAATTGATAGAGAATGATTTTAAAAAAATTAAAAAAACAAGTAATTTGAATTTAGTATGAGAAAGAAAGACTAGTTATAAGTTTTAGCTGCAGATTAAAAAGAGAAATCTGAGTTCTTCAACAATTTAGAAATATTATTCAAACAGTATTTTTAAGTAACAAACGAATTCAAATTAAAAAGTTTTAAATAACAAAGTTTTATAACTTTTCGATATCTACAACTTTTATTTTAGTCATTTCTCCATCAAAGGTGATTTAAAAAATCTAAAATTTTAATACTTAAATTCGATGTCTATTTATAGGGGCGGTTCAATATAGATTCGCCCCTACAAATCAGATTTGTAGCCGTCCCTATAAATAGGGTCATTTGTAAAAACGGCTCATAACACTAGCACCCCTACAAATTCATTTGTAGAGACAGCTTGTTAGGGCACGTACAACGGTGTTTTTTGAGCCGTTTGTAACTGGAAAATTTTGCAAAAACGCCCTTCGCGAGTAGCAGACGGGGGTGTCGTCGTCTCATGAAACGCCGGCTTTGGCCCGTGTTCCGAGGACTGAAAGCTTGTTCGTTTAGCTGGTTTCGATGGCTGATAAGCTGACTGATGTGTTTTGAGACAAAAATACTGTTTCGGTGGCTGATAATGGCTGATAAGTTAATCGAACCGGGCATGAACCAAAGCCGAGCGAATCTTGTGTGGCCGAGCGGATAAAATGCCGACGAGAGTGACCCAAACCGTTGCCAGAGAGAGCATATGAGTTCTGTTAGCTTTTTGTCTCCTTCCAAAGAATGTACAAATTAACTGAAACTTATAAAATTCATATACAATCAAAATAGAACTCAAAAAATACGATTGAAAATTTATTAGGTTCTTTCGTCTAGTACTATAATTTAGAAGTGATATAACACATATTACACTTTAAAGGTTCTCTATATATTTTATTTTGTGGAACCATTCGTAATTTAGATGTATTTTTTAAAAGTTGTTTTGCATGCCCATATCTGTAGGACGTACACTATGGAATAATAGAGTAGTTTTTTATTGTGTGTTGCCGAAATTACTAGTAAAAATATTTATAATCATACTTAACTTAATTGTGTTTGATCTATTTCAACTAGCAACACACTTATATACATAGATCATAGCAACTCTAACAGTTTGACAATTTTGGTTTGATAAAATATGAAATTTGTCAACTCTGAAATAGATATGCCAAAGCAAAAAATATGCAATCTTCAACAGTTCCCCATAATAACTTGGCAAAAACGGAAATTATGGACCCGGAGGTTAACTTTCCCGGCATTTTCTCCTGTTCCCGCGACAACCAGGTCGCGCACGCCCGCGCGCGTAAAGTCACGAGCCGCCGGCCAAACCCTGCCGCGTGAAGTTGGGGATGGAGGGCAGGGAGAACGAACGATGATCACAGGCGACGGCGCGATGGACATACGGCGACGCGTCGTCTTCCTGCAGGTTGTCGCGGCCGGGATGGACATACGGCGACGGCGCGAGTCTTCGCGGGAAGGAAAAGGAGACGGCGCGAGTAGAAGACTCGCGGGAAGGAAAACAACGGCGCGAGAAAAACCGGTCCACGGGCGCGAGAGGGATTTGCCTCGCCCTTTTCACGGGCGGTAAAATGTCAACTGCGGGCTCGTAATTGCGACGTTGGTAATTATGCCAAACCCAAATGTCAAGGTGTTGGCCAGCAGTTTTTTTCGTTTTTTTGGCAAAATCAAATATGTCAAGTCTAAATACTCAACTGTTGGAGTTGCTCTCATACTCATATTTAATCATGGATACATGTAAACATTAAATAACTTGTAGACGACTAAATAGACAGACCATTATATGAGCTATCTTTTTAGTTGTCTGTACGCAAATTTCAAAAACTTGCAGACAACAGACTGTCTATGGGTTGTACAGCCCTTAGGAAACCATTTGTAAAGACAGCTCTGTCCCAAAAAAAAAAATAAAGGTGTTGTTAGAAATCATTATTGTAGTAGTACGTGCACCTACCTACAGCTAGCTGTGCTTGAATCATCGATGTAGCCGTACCTCCGATCCAAGCTGCATATTTAGGGACATACAGAATGATCGAGTTGATCGCCGCCGTGTAGAGGTGCATGTAGGCATGTGGGACACAGCATCACATGATCGAGTTGGTCGCCGCCGTGTACATATAGTACATGTTCCATTATCATTTTGTTTATATGTGCACGTTGTGCATACATATATCAAACGATAACCTTTTGATCCATTCATGTCCATGCAGGATGATCACTGACATTCCAGCGTCAACTGATGACACCTACGGTATGTTCTGTGCTGCGTGCATTTTATACGGCCTGCTCGGCGGGTCTGTCGTATAGTTTTGATGCATGGTTTCCATCTCTGTGTGTTTACCCTAGTACTGGCCAGGTAAGGTAAGCCACCCAAATAGGAGGTAAGCCCTAACTAATCCAAACAAGCCCTAACTACGTTAGGAAAAGTCGTCAATCTGTAACCTGCATTCCTCGAGAGCGCCGCCCATCTTGTTCCACCTCGCGACGTCATCGCTCACTTTTAGGCAACCCTCACCTTCGTTCCGGGGAGGACGGCATGGTATGACACTCGCCATACCTTGACTTTTCCTCGTAACCCTCCTATTTTTCTTCTTCCCCTGGCTTTGGCTCCACGCTGTCGCCATGGATCTCTGTTTCGAGCTGCCAGCAAAGCGAGATGCAGGACGAAGAAAGAAGCGTCAGGCTGCTGAACCGTTATTGGGCCATCACGTTGTGTTTGTGTGGGCCGTTCAGTTGTTGTTGTTGTTGCTATAGCTCAAGCCACCAGCCCATTAGGCCTTTTGGCCGATGACGACTCACACCTTCCAAACCACCATGTCCTTGTCTGTGCAGTCCCTGAAGTGCTCGCTACCTACACACTAAACCTACCAAACGTTGTGTCGCCGGCGTCCGAGGGTTCATCATCAACGGATAGGTGAGCCTGAGGCTGCCCTGCCATGATAAGGTATGCACAGCTATAGAACAGGAGTGTGTTGTGTAGGCGGCAACTACGAGATGCGACAAGGGACACCTTCGTGCAAGACACACGTGTAAAAAAGTTTATACCGTCCTCCGCCATACCTTAATTTTATACCGTCCTCCGCCACCGTGGCTAAAACTAAAACTACAAAGATGACATACTAAAAGCATAGCAAGAGAGCCATATTATATCTCTCCTAATTTCTAGGAATAGATATTCTCGTGAAAAAAATATATTCTCCAACAAGCTCTTTAATTCAACATTCTCTATTCCAGATTTCTCGTTAACTAAAGATAAATATCATAATAGCTCTCCAGACTATATGCACAAGACACGAAAAAAGTTATTGGAGAGTATAAAAATATAGAAAATGATTTTTTACTCAAATAACTATCTAAATAATAATTTAGAAAGTAATTTTTAGATAGAGATATTCTAAATCAAATAGAACTCAAAACAAGTATACGTCAGTACTAGGTACTCCAAATATATAGGCTTAAAAATAAATAGGCCCCTCAAATCTCCTCCTCAGAAACAAGCTCTGGTAGGAGTGTAGGACCTTTACTAGAACCATAGAAATGACAGGCCCCTCAAATCTCCTCCTCAGCTCCCATTCCTAGGGATCCTGCTTCAGGCCCTCCAACAATTGCAATTATTCCTCCCGTCTCTTGCTCGTGGAATAGCACTCGCCCGGATGCCATGCCTCCTGCTCCACCATCCGCGATGAGCCCTTCCACTTGCTGCCCCTCCCCATGAAATGGCTTCCCCGCGCAAAAAAAAAACCCCTCTATTTGCCTAGCCACACACACACACACACGAGGCCCATCGCCCCATCTCTCAGTGAGGTCATATCCTCGGTGAGTGAGGTCATGTCCCCAGTGAGATCCCAGTTCCCAGTCCACCTTATCAACCAACGAGACCTCTCTACCCAACATGGCTCACTAGTACAGGATTTGATTTAGGAGACGTTGGGTTTTATAGATTGGAGGCATACACTTTTTTGGCCCGGCTCCATTATTGGTTGTCAGACCAGAGTTCGGTCGACGCCTAAACGCCCGCCTCCGTTAATGATTAATGGAGGCGGACTTTGTAATTTTCCCGCCTCCATTAATCGATTAATTGAGGCGGGCATGTTATAATGTCCGCCTTCATTAATCATTATTAACAGAGGCGGACAAATTACAAAGCCCACCTCCATTAGTCATTAACGGAGGCGGGCACTATCTGTTAATTTCCAAAGCCCAACAAAAGCCCTCACGCATCCCTCTCACACCCAAATTCTTTCACTTCTTCCTCTCGTTCGCGGGTGACTCCATCTCCTCTTCCTCCATCATCTCCTCCACGCGCGACTACCTCTCCTCCCCCTCCATGCACGACTCCCTCTCCTCCTCCTTCATCTCCTCCCTCTCCTCCTCCCTCTACTGGATGGAGGCAGTGTGTGCGGTGGGGTGCATCAGGGAGGAGGCCAACGCTGTGATGGCTCGTGAGGGCGGCAAGGTGCCTTGCCAGGTCCCGGGGTGGCTTGCGAGGACGGCGGTGATGGGTCGTGGAGCCCTCCAGCGCGGCGCCAGACGGTACCAACCGAGAAGCCCTCCACTGCGGCACTCGGTGGTGGCAGCGGGCGCTCGCTCCGGTGGAGGAACATGCCGACAGGTCAGTCTGTGGCGGATCCGGCTAGGAGGTGCCCGGATCTGGTAGCAGTGCTGCGTTCTGCAGTCCCCGGCGTCAGATACGACGATGCGGTGGCGTGGTGCGCCCAGATCTGCCGGATCGAGCTCCCCTGACGCGGATCTAGCCACTGTTGACACCAAAGGTGGCAAACGGATAAAAGACCGCAAATGTACGGTTGTCAAGTGTAGCTTTCACCAGGAGTATTCCAGGTATCGTATTTTCCACAGGGAATGAGAAGTGAATTAACTAGGAATATGGTTATGTCCTATGATGAGACAAGGGAGATTATGATAACTAGGTTGAGAGGTTCGATATAGCAAAGATATTTAACAAGGTTAAGCTGGTTATACTGGCTTTATCAACCCTTCTCTTGCAGGAGGCGATGTGATATATTAGTAAGAGGTGAAACTCCTACCGGACCACGCCATCATGTTATATTGAGGCCCTACCTTTTAAAAACTTATCTTACACACGTGGTGGAATACAAAGACTAGATAGGGTTGTCACCACCTACTAGCTACCACAAACAATCCATGCGATAAACGGTTTACAAAGGTAAGATTAAGTTTAGACACCACGTCTACACTAATATCACTACTTTAACCTTGGCCTAAGATTAAAGTACTTTACTCAGAGCAAAGCGATGAACAAGCGCGAAAAGATGTATAACAGCTAAACCAGATTTAGAATATTAAATGCTATAAAGAACTCGTAAGAATCACTTACAAGTGCTGAACTTACAAGAGATTCACATCCGCTGAGGTGCAGCTCCGGAGAAGATTCCCGACAGGCCCGGGGCTTTCTCCAGAAGACTTCTCTCACTCTCCTCCAACTAGCATAGCACTACCGTAGAGCTCCGCTAAGCTAAGTAGTTTCTCCAATGAGGCATGAATGATAAGAGAGCTCTAGGGGGTATTTATAGCTAGAGGTAGAGTAGGGGCTACTCCGGTGCCACGTCAGCGATCCGTGCCACCTTCATCAACCACCGTAGGATCAAACCGTCATTGTAACCTCCTTAAATCAATGGTGGAGATCAAGTTGATGCATGGAGGCATACAGGAAGGCGGTGGAGAGCTCGGGGAAGCTTTTGGGCAACTGGGCCAGGTCGGCCGACCTGCCTATGGCAGGTGGGGCCTGCCCCTTTCTTCTAGAAGCTGACCCACTGGTCAGGGAGCCTCTAGGTGGCCTCTGGGCCCACACTCCAGGTCGGTCGACCTGGAGTTGCGGCTTCTAGCCTCCTCCTTTCGTGTGGGGCATGGCCCACATGGCATGGACACCTTGGTAAAGTTTGATATTTTTCCGAGATACTTGTGGGCCCATGGATCCTCGTGCTTTGATTTAGAACCGTTGAGAGGTAGCACAGAGTGGATCCAAGGGTGGATCTTCACTCTAGAAGGTGTTATTCGGATCATGGGTGCATGGGAGCCTTAGTGGCCTCTTAGTCAGGTCGGCTGACCCCCTAAGTGGGCCCACAAACTCCCAAATACCCCCATTTGTCATTTCCTGCATACAAATATTCAAGGGATATGTGGAACCAATTATTGGATAAAATGTGCTCATGATGTGCTTGCATTTCTTCTATTCTGAGGGTATTGACGGTATTTTGATAGTGACAAAAAGGGTCATTCTTACCGTCAATAAGATCCCCCATACTTACCTCTTTGCTCGTCCTCGAGTAAAGGATAAAAGTAAACATAACTATGCTATTCAAAGTATAAAGAAAGCATAAAGATTCACTCAAGACATTTTGTCATACAAGCAGGATATGTGGTATTGGCTAACATATATCCTTGAGAGGTTGAGGAATGGAACAATTCTCAAGGCAAAGTCATCCTCCCAAATCATATTTTACTACTTTGAGTTTTTGATAAATTTTCTAAAAGAAATCACATAAGTCAACTTACTCCTCATAAAGCACTCTAAGTCACTCAAAGTGTATGATTCCTTAACAAGGCATAAAATGAGGTTGCCTTCTTTTGTGTCTTCCTACATCTAAATGGCTTATCTGGAGCTTAGGTAGGAATAAACAATGTAGCATATTTGCATCACTTGTATTATAAAGTCAAAACAAGGATCCAAGAAGAATAATGTCATAATCCTAGATCAAGATGTGCATGTGTATGGAATATGATAGTGGACTTTATTGTACTCTATTTAACTATGTATGATCTCTCTAACTTAATGATGTTTGAGACATGGCTATCATCATTCATTTTTTTAGAGCTTTTGCTCATCATCATTTATGATAGTCATTTCTCTTTTGAGGACTTTTGAGAGAGATCATATCATTTCTCTAGAGTATTTATTTGATAAGAATGGAACACATGAATGAAAGCCATGTTTTGCGTACTTCCAGTATAGAAGTAGCGAATATATATGGTGTGTACGTGATCTTGATCTTTGAACTATGACAAAGTTCTCAACAAGGGTCACAAGGGTTGACTAAACTCAAAGCAAAACAAGAAGCTTATGAGGAAGGTTCTGAACATGTATAAACATTTATGGCTTTGGTAGGACTTTTCACTATAGAGGAGTAGTGACATTATGGTTTTATGACATTTTTCAAAAATTAATCTCCAAGTACTTTAAATAGATAGGGTATGAATCATAAGCCGAGACTATATCACATTAATCAACAACTGAGTTAATATGATTTTCCTATCAAAATCTTTTCCCACTAGCATAAGCAAAAGCAAGAAATTGTCTTTATGACGCTTTTGTCCTTTAAACGTCATAGATCATGTCACTTTTCAAATTTTAAGTTTAGATGCAACCTTGTTTTTATTCAATATTAAGAGGGAAATAAACTAAGTGATTAATTTCATGAAGAAATTATTTTATTTTATTTTTATGTTTAGAAGGGAAATGAGTTAAACAAATAAAAAAGTAAAGGAAAGAGGGGAGAGACGTGGCAAACCAGTCAGGGTTGATGAGGATGTTATGTGGAGGCTAGTTGGTGGGCCTGGAGATCCTTGGTGGTGTCAACCGACCTCACTTCGGAACCATTTGGCCACTTCGGTCTCTGAAATAGACCCCTTACCTTCTGAATGTTCTTCTGCTCTGTCAGTTCTGCTTTTTGGCCTCTAAGGTGCATCGGCCGATGCAGAAAAGTGTCCGTTGAGGTCCAATTTATTCGTGGAACGTGTCATGATAGTGTACAACATGATTTAGTGGTCGATCTTGTGAAATGGTATGTTGGGGTGTCGACCGATACCCCCCATACTTGTTTCAGTGCATACTGTAACACGGGACAGAGAGAGAGAGATCAAATGCAGGGTTCTGCTGGGGTAAGACACTAGCAGAACCAAATCTTTATTCAATTCAAATTTTCATTCTAGGCACAAGTTACATTTGATGAAGGGAAATAATTAAAAAAATCTAAGTGCCTAAATTATTAGAGGGACTAGAAATCTATGGAGAAGGAGGGGCAAAGAGATCCTCCCTCTCTATTGCCTTGGCTAAGCACTTGATCTTCGCACTAGTGCTAATGCGAAGATCATTGAAGCTATATTCTAAGTCTAAGCGCGCCATTATTTCTTCCGCTGCCCTCTCCGCTAGCTTGGTGTTACTCTCCCTAAGCCTAGCAACTATGCACAACAACTTCTTCATGTCGCTCTTCTCGTCTTCCTCTTGGAATTGGCCTGGAGGGCCAGAGATGGAAGGAGGGTTGCTAGTCCTCCAGACAGTCTTGTGAGACACCTCGGACTCAAGAGAGTTACATGTCTCCCTCTGCTCCTCGGAGGTAAGGGGAGGAACAAGCACCTTGCCCATCCCCGGTCCACCATGGGCCCTTTGGAGGCGCATCCGTGTGGGTGTTGATGGCGAGTATGAGCTGGTGTAGTCCGTGCTTGTACCGTTGTCGGTGGTGGAGATGATGGCCTTCTTTACCCCCAATTGGCCGGTGGTCGGCCTTTTGACGTGCAGCCGGCTTGTTGAGATTCCAGCGAGGAGACATTGATCGGGTAATGCTCCTGGCCCTCTCTGAGGACCAAGATGCGGTCGGCCGACCCCCCCTCCCCTTGGGGTGCCTGGCTGGGCTGGCGGCGGCGCCATGGCGAGGGGAGCAACATCGAGAACTTCGACGGCCATGGCGTCGATGTTGATGGGATCTGATGAGGACATCCTCCATTATTACCCGTTGGCAAAGACGCAACAAATAATGGGCCAAGTGGCCCAGTTGTAGTCGGGCGGTGAACGTGTGAGCCTCTGAATAATCCCACCTTGCTTAGCTTGGGAGGAGGAAGCCACCTTAAAAGGGAGAGCCACCCTTCCCTTATCAGACTAGTCTTTTAGGGAGATTGGGCCTTTCTCCGAGTGGGTGTGCCTAAGAACTGTTGGGCTCCGGGCAACCTCAATTTATCGGGCCTCGGCCAACCCTACCTGGGCCGGATGTATCAGGATCTTGAGAATTGGATGGGCTTCCATTGAAGGGAATGAGTGGCATTTTTGGGTTGCTTCTTGGTGGATCCATGGTGAGGATCAATGGGGTGAGAATGAAGGCAAGGAGTGATGGAGGTTCTGTTGGTTGTGAAGAAGAGCAAGGTGGGAGGAGGAAGAAGAAGAAGAAGAGGGGGTTAAGAAGATGGATTCCAACGTTCAACGCCTTCATTCTCGCTCGGATCGGGATGAAACAGAAGGGGAACGTTGGTCCAACGTTCACGTGCAATGGGCACGTTGAACGGGCTCGAACCTAGATCGGCCGACCACCTTTGGAATGGTCTGGTCCGACCGAGTCAGTTTTTGAACTCCCACGAGTCAGGTTAGGCAGGCTGTGCAACCTCGGGCTGAAAGGCCTTAAGCCGAGATCGGCCGATGCCCTTTTGGGCCAAATGGGCCAAGATTTTTCATGGGAGGTGACAAGGCTAAATCTAGGCTAAGTCTAAGGTCAAACATGAAAAAGGAACAGAAAATTTAAAACATGTAAATTTTAGTTCTAAGTTGGATTAAGAACAAAATCTATCATGTCAATTTCTTGTTTAGGTGTTTCATGCTCATGGAAAACTTTAAGACGTTGGCCATTTACCTTAAAGATTTTGCCATACCAATGTTAGCATCCAAAGGAGTCACTTCATCAGTGGCCTAACAACTTTTCAATGCCATCTGCAAAAGATAAGATACTAGCATCAAAAGAAAGCTTAATATGAGTTCTGATACAATTAAACAATTCTTCTAGCTAAATATAATTATTGATTCATATTTATCATGAAGAGAATCATTAATATCGAAGTTGGATAAAACTACATTGTTCTTCATCCAAAATAGATTTGTTTCAAACATGTGTGTTAATTTTCTCCAAAGTTCCTTGAAAAAAAATACTAAAAATTATTACCTTCCAATTGAATAACATGAGTTTTTCCCTGTAATTTTTAGGTCTATTTCATGATTTCATCTTTCTTTTTTCTAGGTACTTGAAAATGCACACCATCTTCTGAGATACCTAGCAATTGCAGTTGCCGTGAAGAATAAGCTTCAAGAGTTGATTAAGGGAGCAATATTGCTAAAAGGATCCCATAACTGAATTCCAGGAATGCTTGTTTTTTTAGCAACTACAGGAATGCTTGTATGTGAACTATAATTTTGATGGTGCACAAAAGAAACCGAACTGATTTTATCTTTTTAATCTTTAGTCCCTGTAACATGGTTGACTTTTATTAAAATTGCATAATGAACCGTGTAATTTTATGTTTTTTTACTCCTGGAGTGTGATTGCTCCATGAGTTGCGGCGTTGACGATGAGGTATGGCCCTTCCCATTTGCTTTTCAGTTTCCCATGACCAAAGAGCTTGAATCTTGAGTTGAATAGCAAGAACTTGTCTCCTGGGTTAAACTCTTTGATTTTGATTCTCTTGTCATGCCATCTTTTGGTTCTCTCCTTGTATATTCTGGCATTATGATACGCTTTCTCTCTCCACTCTTCTAATTCGGAGATTTGCATTCTCCTGAATTTTCCAGCAGCTCGCAGATCCATATTCCACTTCTTGATTGCCCAATGTGCCTTGAACTCCAATTCCACAGGCAAATGACATGTCTTTCCGTATACAAGTTGGTATGGTGTCATACCAATTGGTGTCTTGTATGTGGTCCAATATGCCCATAATGCCTCTGGTAACTCGTGCTTCCAAGTCGTACCCATCTCATCCACGGTCTTCTGCAGAATGTTCTTGATTTGTTTGTTGGATGTTTCTGCTTGACCACTTGTTTGAGGATGGTATGGAGTTGCAACATTGTGTCGAATTCCTTGATCTGTGAGGAACTAGTGGAAGCCTTTATCAACGAAATGAGATCCCCCGTCACTTATAACTAACTTTGGAGTTCCAAATCTGGGGAATATCACTTCTTGGAACATTCTTTTTGAATTGGCTGAGTCTGCTTTACGGCAGGGTATTGCTTCTACCCACTTGGACACATAGTCCACCGCTACTAAGATGTACTCACACCCCTTCGAAGGAGGGAAGGGTCCCATATAATCGATGCCCCATGCATCAAAGAGCTCGCCTTGTAGGTTGTTGGTGAGTGGCATAGCATCTCGGGCATTGATGTTCCCGTGCTTCTGGCACCTTGCACATTTTCTAACGTAATCTTGGGTATCCTTGTACATGGTTGGCCAGTAGAAACCACTTTGCCAAATCTTAGCGTGAGTTCTGAATGCTCTATAGTGACCTCCGTATTATGCTCCATGGCATCTTTCCATGATCTTGATTGCCTCCTCCATAGGTACACATCTTCTTATCAATCCATCATTGCATACTCTATAGAGGTATGACTCATCCTAGAGATGCACTCGACTCTCCTGAACTAGTTTCTTCTTATTTACCACTAGTGGGACATGGCCTGCGACCATAGAGTTGACTATATTTGCATACCAGGGGTTGGATTCTGTTACCTTGAGGAGTGTGTCATCTCTGAGGAAGTCGTCGATGGGCAAATTCTGTGCCTCTTTGAATTTCATTTTGGACAAATGGTCGGCTACAGAATTTTTTACTCCCTTTTTATCTTTTATTGCAAGATCAAATTCTTCGAGTAGCAAGATCCATCTTATTAAGCGGGGTTTAGCATCTTTCTTAGTGAGCAAGTACTTTAGAGCAGCGTGATCAGTGTAGACAATCACTTTTGCTCCAACTAAGTAAGATTTAAACTTGTCTATAGCAAAAACCACGGCCAAAAGTTCTTTTTCAGTTGTTGCATAGTTTAGTTGTGGCCCTGTTAAGGTTTTGCTAGCATATGAAATTGCATGATGTTTCTTATCTTTGGTTTGGCCTAAGACCGCACCAATATCATAATCACTTGCATCACACATTATTTCAAAGGGAAGCATCCAATCAGAGGGTTGAATGATTGGAGCTGAGATGAGTGCTTTCTTAAGATAGTGAAAAGAATCTAAGCACTCATCATTAAAGTCAAAGGGTGCATCCTTAGCTAGCAGGTTTGTCAAAGGATGGGCGATTTGAGAGAAATTTTGTATGAACCGCCTATAAAAACCTGCGTGCCCAAAGAAGCTACAAATTCCCTTGACATTCGTGGGAGGCGGAAGCTGTTCTATGACTTCAATCTTAGCCCTATCCACTTCTATCCCATGTTCGGACACTCTATGTCATAGCACTATGCCTTCGCGAACCATGAAGTGACATTTCTCCCAGTTCAGGACTAAGCGCTTTTCTTCGCATCTTTGTAAGACTCTGTCCAGATTCTCAAGGCAATCATCGAAAGTCTTTTCATAGACAGAAAAGTCGTCCATGAAAACTTCCATGATTTCTTCGATCATATCAGAGAAGATGGAGATCATGCACCTTTGAAAAGAAGCAGGAGCATTGCATAGGTCAAAAGACATTCGCCTATATGCATATGTTCCATAGGGGCATGTGAAGGTAGTCTTACTTTAATCATCGGGGTGGATTGGTATTTGATGATATTCCGAATAACCATCAAGGAAACAAAAGAAGGAATGCTTTGCAAGCCGTTCCAACATCTCATCGATGAAGGGTAACGGGAAGTTATCTTTCTTTGTAGCCTTATTAAGTTTTCGGTAATCTATATACATCCTTCAACCCGTGACGGTTCATTGAGGAATCAACTCATTCTTTTCATTTTGAACGATCGTCATACCTCCCTTTGTAGGCACCACTTGCACAGGGCTAACCCATTCGCTATGAGGAACATGGTAGATGATCCCCGCGTGTAAGAGTTTCAAGACCTCCTTCTTTACTACTTCTCTCATCACATTATTTAATCTCCGTTGAGGTTCTCTAGATGGAAGAGCCTCAGATTCTATAGGAATACGATGTGTGCAAAGAGCGGGATTAATGCCCTTGAGATTTTGAAGAGAGTAACCTAAGACTGATTGATGCTTTTCTAAGATAGTGAGGAGCTTAAAGGACTCTTCAGGAGAGAGTTTGTCGCTTATGATGACAGGAGCCTCACGATCGTTATTTAGAAAGGAATATTTTAGACCAATAGGAAGGGGTTTAAGTTCTATAGAGGGCTTAGATGGAGGCTCATATTTCTCCAGATCTATGGTCTCTTCTAGGTCGTCTTCTTATTGGATGAAATCTTCAGCGTCTTCTTCTAGATCAGGATGAGATGATTCTAGAAGAGATGCAACCATCACTTCCTCTATGGGGTCATATTCTGGGAGCGATTCCATCATGGTGTTTATGGAGTTGGTAATCGGAATCGAGAGCTTGATACTACTCCCAAGACGACCCTTTAGGCTTCCATCAAGAGATCCATCAAGAAATTTCATGAGTGGATGCCCAATTAACAAGTCAAATTCCTCTATATTGAATATAAAGAGAATTAAGAGGATATTGACTTTTAATTATCGTAGGAATGGTCTGTGCGATCCTACAACTCTCAATCAATTGTTCTAAAGGAAGCTTCAAGAATTTATTGGTGGGAGTCAGAGTTATCTCACCTAGGAGAGCATTAGCTAAAGACTTAGACATAACACTTACTCCTACGGCAGGATCATAAAGAGGGTCTAATTTTGCTCTATTGATTTGGCAAGGAATGGTTGTGGAGGAAGAAAGGATTCAAATTGGCTCAAATGAAGATTCGGTCTCTTCTAACCATTCGTTGCTCATGATAGAAGCTAGCTCTTGAACTGTCTCCTGGAGGTAGACTTCCTCTAGCCGACTAGGAATATGAAGGTTAGGAGCTTTGCGAGCAGAAGACTTCTTTTGCACAGATTGATTCATGACATTTTCAAAATCAGAAAACAAATCAGCCTCGATATCAAGGGGAAATTCCAAAGGTTGAATTTTGCGACAGAACCGCCCAAATTATAAGAGATCAAGTACTAAAGTAGCCGAATTAACTGCCACTAAGAGCACTTGAGCTCATATAATCCGGGTAGTCCGCCGAGTGTCCCGAAGGACCTCGGTTAAATCAACGTCACACCAAGGATCACTAGATTAAGTAAATACAAATCACTAAGCTCAGAGTTTATGATGGAATAAAATTACATTTGAGTTCACAAGTAAATAATACAAGTTTGAGTTCAAAGACCTTTTAGTAAAACAACATAGCTTTGAAATGATTGGAATAATATAAGTTGAAATATATTGCTAGCTTAAATCACATCCTCTGACAACAACATAGAGATGAGAGAATAATATAGAATCACCGTGCCCACCGGTGGTTAGCCACACCTTTAGCAGTATGAGACCTTCACCTGCAACAAGGTGGGATAAACCCTGAGTACTCGAATGTACTCAGCTAGACTTACCCGTCTAACTGAAAATAAAGACTCCAAGGATATGCATGACTTTATCTGGAGTTGGTTAAGCTTTACTTTGCAGAAATGCTTAATTAAAGGAGTTCACTTTAATGATTAAATGAGCAGTCATATTTTTATCCTACTATTTATCTCTAGGTTATTGCACCTATACTAGAGCACTCACTTGATCTAATCAAACAATAGAATAATACCATATCAAGTTCATTATCAATATTTTAGTAGAACCATTATTGATGTCACATGGAGTTGTACCGTGGTGAAGCTCAGCATAATCCCCCACTATCCGGTGGGAGGCGGCGACTCGAATCAATATACAACCAGCTGGCAAGATTACCTTTAACACACTTCCCCCATTGGGTCCATGCATTGGGTTACCGCTCATCAAAGTCCAAGTAGTACCGCCGCAATCTTAGAGTAGTGCACCCAATTGGAGAAATCAGTTGGCCACCACGGGGCAGGTCGTATCTCCAAACTAGAGGGTGCTAACAGTAGGTTGAGAATCGGCCCGGACAGTGTTTACTCGGCTTCGGGGTCGATACTCGCAACGGCCCCTATGTGAAAGGGCGCATTCAAAGATGTAAGAGGGCCACCATCGTATACAAACCTATACGATCCAACGGACGGACTGTCCCCAGGTCTAAACCACTTGGTGCCCTTGCATTCCAGTTGACTGCACTTCATTACTATCATTGGTTCTTTCCCACGATAGCAAAATATAGCCAAGCATGATTGGTACTATCCCCATGGGATAATACGAACATAAATATAAATGTAACCATTTATTCTAAGCAGGCTAAGCGGTTACTTTTACTTTTATTAACATGGTAACAAGGTAGGTAATTCAAATATCAAGGAAGATAATGCATCAATTGGGCTTCAATAAACTCCTGTTACCTAATGCATCACAATATAAAATACTTAAGTAGATTAAATGTAAATACTGGGAGGCTTAAAGATGCTCCGGGGCTTGCCTGAGACCAACACTAGGTTAGTGTTTGTTAGAGGTCACTTGTTTGGCGAGCACCTACGAAGACACTTCGATCTTCGGACTTCATCCTTCAACAACACCTTCGGTTAGTTCCAAGCGTCATGTCCTTCACGTATGTACTTATCGTACCTAAATGAAATGCTGATGCATGTGCATGAATGCGAGGAAAAGATAACACGAACTACATATATAACCATTGAGCACAAGCATAAGATCAAACATGACATACACATAAGCACTTGGAATTATTTAGCCAATTATCACCCAACTTAACATAAAAGATAACAAACATAAAGAACATGGTATATTATTAATATAAAGCCACACCATGGCAAGTATTCATCCAACAAGTTTACTTAACACATTTAACTAGTCAAGAACAAGTTAAGATAACTATCTTAGATATGTAATTTCGGGACAGCACACCGCATTCACGGTTTCAGCCATAACTGGAGTTATACTAACCCGATAAACATGATTCTTACATATTTGGAAAGCTAATTAAGTTGTCTACAACTTTATTATAAACATACAAAGGTGATTTAATAGTTAAGCAACTCAAAATAAAAGAAGTAGGCATCTCTGTCCAAAAGTGGACAGATTTGGCAACCCTTCTTTAAACTACGATAACTCAAGATCTAGACATCTTAAAAATATGAATCTTAACAATCTGGAAAGCTTATGAAAAACACTATAAATTATTCAACATTAGCAATTCATGATTCACAACTTAACTTAGTTTAAAACCACTTTGAATCAGATCTGTCCAGAGAATAGGACAGATTCAACTTGCAACTTAATAAATGCATATCTGTCAACCTACTGGAGATATGGCCATGAAATTTTAACACAAGATAGGTAGTAATATTATCTACAACTTTGGTATTCACCATAACAACAGAAAACATCATTTCATACATGATAACATTTATTTTCTAACAACTACGCATGCAGCCAAAACAGAAATATAACAAACTTGTTATTTTTATAAATTCTAAACCATTTAACAAACAACCATGAAACTTTAACCAAACATCAATCATCAGATAAAGGAACATACCAAAATTATTTCATAAGTTTTAGAGCAATTCTCAAGTGCGATAAATATTTAACTCACATAACTATGCTTCTAAAACAGCAGCACACAAAAGCATTTTTTTATCACAATTAATTTGAACTGAAACATAGCATCCAACAGATTCCAAAAAGTCCGAAACCACTATCATACGATTTTTTGTTGATTTTATACAGATTAGTAAAGTTCATGCAAAAGTTGAATGGCCGGGTTGGCCAAATATTTACTTAGCTGGGGCGCTCTTATCCAAACAACCCACTATGCTTCACTTCGGGTTGTAGACTTGTAATCAGCATTGTCCTTTAGTTAAATCAAGTAACCACAAACTGACAAACCTAATTCCCTACTTGAGAACGTACCATCAAGTGAATATAACGCCATAACGGGTAGACCAAGGGTTAGCATATATCTATACTGTAGACTCATCGAACAATACCGGTACTCCAAAGCAATGATGAACGAAAAGCAAAAGCAACTACAACTTTGAGTACCAGAGCCATAGCTTGTTATCATTCCAGATGCAGTAATAATCTTCCCCTTAATTTGATGCGTCCGGTTCAGGGAATTTGAAATCAAGCATAGCATTCCAAGCGTAGTCAGTTAGTCTAGCTATAAGGCCATGTTTGGATCCATATAACTAATAGTTAACCGGTAATAATTACCCCCTTTGGATCTAAATGGATCTAGCTAATAGTTTAGCTAATACATATCATTTATCGGCCATGAGTGAGATTACCACTGAACTCCGATTATTGTTGATGACGGATGGAGTTTGCCTGTAGCAAAGTGTGTGTCCATGTTCATGTAATAAAGTAGCAGATGCCCTTGCGGCTTATGGGTGTAAGTGTTCAAGTGAGATGCTAATCACTTGGAATGATATATCTTATTTTCTTGAGGATTTGGTGACCAGGGATTCCGCTGGAAGATCGCATTTCAAATAAAAAAATTATTAGCTATAAATGTCAGACTAATAATTATCTCACTAGTTATAACCAGCTAATAACAGCGAATATTTAGTAACTATGAACTATTCGTTAGCTAATCATTCTAGCGGTTAATGAATCCAAACACGACTAAAACTCTAATTTGGGGCCAACCCATCAAAATCCGAATCCAAAATTCGATTTTGAAAGCTAACCCACGCGTGACGTGGAAGCTGAGCTGGATCACGATAAGCCCGCCCACACGGGCGACTTTCACCTTCCCCCGACTCCAAGCAGAAAATCACGTCAATAAACGAGCAAACGCGTCGAATTGCGCGAAGCCAAAGCGTCCAAGCAACCACCACTTCTGCTCTTCCTCCCCTCTCTGGTCTCTGCCTCTGTCCTCTGCTCGGCCTGCTGCTCCCTTCTCCCACCGACCAACTCGATCCCGCGCCGCCGCGCCATGGATCGCGCCGACCCCGCGCGGGGCCGCCTCGCCGTGCTCTCCTCCCACCTCCGCGCCGGTGGCGCAGGTGCCGGGGAGGCGGCGGGGCTGGAGAGGTCTCCGGTGTCCGCGCCGGCGCCCGTGCCCCGCCCCGGCGCGCTCGCCGTGGTGGACGGGAGGACCGGGAAGCGGCACGAGGTCAAGGTCTCCGAGGACGGCACCGTGCGCGCCACCGACCTCAAGAAGGTACTGAGCAGCGAGCGCGAATTGACGGTTCCGGCGGTCGCGCCGTGCCGTGATCTGCGGGGGGTCTTGGCGTTCTAGCCTTCTAGTCTAGGAGGCGATTGCTGCTGTCGTGTAGGATGGATTACTGCCGGAACAGGCTGTGCGAATTGTCAATTTGTAGGAATCATCATTATTGATGACCCAAGTTCGTTGAATTAGGTGCTGAATGTTTAGGTCTGTCTGAAGTTGCTCTGTAGCCTGTAACGTAGTAGAAGCCTAGGAGAAACACTGTACTTTCCCCCCGACGCTTCGTTTGCGATGATAGAACAGAGGACCGGCTAGAAACTAAGATGTTTATCTTTTCCGAAATATGCTCCAGATTACGACAGGAAAGGATGACAAGGGTCTCAAGATTTATGATCCCGGTTATCTTAACACTGCCCCTGTTCGCTCGACCATCTGCTACATCGATGGGGACGAGGGAATCCTTCGCTACAGGGGATATCCAATCGAAGAGTTGGCTGAAAGCAGTTCGTTTGTTGAGGTGGCGTACCTTTTAAGTAAGTGATATTGACTCTGCTGTCCTGTTATTCATCATCGTAACCGACTGAAATCGTTTGGTTATTTACTTACATATTGTATTCAGTGTATGGGAATCTGCCTACTCAGAGCCAATTGGCAGGCTGGGAATTCGCTATTTCTCAGCATTCTGCTGTTCCTCAAGGACTGCTGGTATGCTTTATTACCCTTTTTCCCTATCAAGACAGTTTTTTTTAGTTTGGCATGCATTCAAATGTAAATGTTCTAATTGTTTTTAATGTGCTCAGGATATCATACAATCAATGCCCCATGATGCTCACCCCATGGGTGTCCTTGCCAGTGCAATGAGCACCCTTTCTGTCTTCCATCCAGATGCAAACCCTGCTCTTAGAGTAAGTACTGCCTAAACGCACCAATCGAGCCAGATGATTATTCAACTAGATTAGCTTTCTGTGACACAATTAACCGGAAAATTGAACTTCCAGATTTTTATATTTGAATTTAATGTTTTGAACACATATTTTGCTCATGAAGGGTCAAGATCTTTATAAGTCGAAGCAGGTGAGGGATAAACAAATTGTGCGAATACTTGGGAAGGTATGCCTGATTATCTAGTTCCTTTACAACTTTTAGGATATTCATCCAATCAAGTAATATGTTCCTTTACAACTGGAGATCTTGCAAAATTAAAATTATGGTACCTTGATTTTTATATGCATTTTGCTTGTTCAGGCACCAACAATAGCAGCTGCTGCCTACTTGAGATTAGCAGGAAGGCCTCCCATCCTTCCTTCAAATGCTCTATCTTATTCAGAGAACTTCTTGTACATGCTGGACTCTTTGTAAGTTGTTTCACCTTGAATACTATGAAAATATGTTTTGATTATGCCATATATAATTATTTCCATGCATTCATATAAATGAACAGTTCAATTCTGTGACTGTACGTTGATTTATGTTTTCTAAAGAAAATCAATTTGGCAGGGGTGACAAGTCATATAAACCAAATCCTCGACTTGCTCGAGCTCTAGATATCCTATTTATTCTACATGCTGAACATGAAATGAACTGCTCTACAGCTGCTGTTAGGCACCTTGCTTCAAGGTAAATCACTTCCTCATTTTACCTCCAAACAGTGAGTAAGGAACAATTTCCTAATGAGCTAACTATGTCTATAGTGGCGTGGATGTCTTTACTGCTCTTTCTGGTGGTGTTGGAGCTCTATATGGTCCTCTGCATGGTGGTGCAAATGAGGTAAGTCATAGTGGAGCATAAAAGCTAAAAAATTACTTAATTTACTTAATCTGTAACTCTCCCCTATCATCAATGATATAAAGGTTGACTTTGCACAAAGCAAGTAACAGCTAATATGAAAAGAGGGATTACCATTAGTGGCATGATGAATCTCCCTCTGTTTCATATTAGTTGTCACCCTTGCTTTGTCCAAAACGAAACCTTTCTATCTTTGACCATCAACTAGAAATTCATATAGCTTACATCATAAGGTTTATGTTTTTTGATTGACCATGGGAAGTACTTATAATTTGAATGATGTTAAAACGATACAAATTTATAAGAATTCATGGCACCGGCGGAGCTAGGGGTATACAAATTTAGCTCAAAATTTATAAGGTTTTGGTAAAGAAAATAAATACAAGTATACTATATATGTTTCCTTGGAATACTACCGGCAATTATATATATTAAAATACATAAATATTTATGTTAAGTAATTAGTATCATTGAAAAGATCTTTTTGTCTAGTTTTTTAATAAATTTATTTGAAGATATAAATATGACACGTATTTTCTATAAATCGAGTCAAACTTGTGGCACAAAAACCCAAAACGACATAAATTTTGGTCGGAGGGAGTATTTGTTTCGAAAAGTTTTACATTTGGCAAACCCAGCAGCAAATTCCTGGCTCCGCCACTGATTGATGGCCAAAGATAGACATGTTTGATTTAACTTCAAAAGAGGGATTGTCCTTTTTGAGCTAATTTATAATTTCCCTTCTTTTTGTATATAATCAAGCACGATAGTCTTTTTACGTCCTTTGTCAAAATCAGAAGTCCCAACATGCTAGCAATAGGGTGACATTTGACTACCTGTTGCTTTTAGAGATTAAGGGGTTCTTGCTTAACCTGTTCACTAAGAAAATGTTATCCTCTATGCCAGGCAGTACTTAAAATGTTGAATGAGATTGGAAGTGTGGAAAATATTCCAGATTTCATTGAAGGAGTAAAGAACAGGTAACATATAGGTCCCACACCACCTAATCTATATTCAGGTGGAGATACTCTTGTTGCCCTTTTATATGTTCTGACATTGTTCTTACAAGATTCATTTGTTCATTTTCTAGAAAGAGGAAGATGTCAGGTTTTGGGCACCGTGTGTACAAGAACTATGACCCTCGTGCTAAAGTCATCAAGAAATTGGCAGAGGAGGTGTTCTCAATTGTTGGACGAGATCCACTTATTGAGGTTAGCTTTTCCATGGGCTTTGGTCGTAGATAGGAAATGTCTTCTGGATTTAACCTTTTTTGAGTTAAGTTGTATTGTGGTTTGAGATTTCTGACAATGTGTAAGAGTTTCTGACTGTACATAGGGTGGTAAACAGTTACTTTGTCATGTGTAATCTTGCAAACGATGCAATATAAAACTTTTTTCTAAGATAGTTGAACTTATAGAATGAGTAAGATATATTGCAAATTACTTTGCATTGAAGTTGAAGCTCTAAAATAGAAAAATGTTGAACCTTTTAGAGCATCTCCAAGAGTTTGCTATATTTTACTTGGCAAATTTTGTGATTTGCCAACTCCTAAAATAATATGGGGAGTAAAAAAAGAGGCTATCTCCAACAGTTTGCTATTTTAGATTTGGCAAAATAAAAAAAAAAATCCGACGACATGTTTTTTTTCTCCCGAATGGTATTGTTTTCACGTGAATCCTTCATCCCCGTTGCGAAGGCCGCCGGCGCCATCTTCGTGCAGTCGCATCAGTAGTACAGCACTACAAAGAGGCAAGTACAGAAAATATTGGATGCCATACACGCCTATCAGTATCAGGTACTACCACACAGGATCAAAGCAGCAGGATCTGCCACACCAGCACTTTCACCGTCCCATCCAAGCAAACACAGCAGGATCAGAGCAGAGCAGCATTTCCCGGCCACCAGCACAAGCACGGTGCACGGCAGTTCAGCACGGGAAGGGGACCAAGTTCTGGCGCGGGAAGGACAGAAGTCCTTGGCGCGCGCACGCGAAGGAGAAGTTCAGCACGGGAAGGGGACCAAGTTCTGGCGCGGGAAGGACAGAAGTCCTTGGCGCGCGCACGCGAAGGAGAGGCCGGCCGCGATGCCAACTCTGATACGCACGCGCAAATTTACGCGCTGGAGAGCGAAATATACCAAGTTGGCAAAAATGCCAAGCTAGGATGCCAAACTGTTGGAGACTAGTTTTTCTTATTTTGTCAAAAAATTATAGATGCCAAGTTGATTTAGCAAACTCTTGGAGATGCTCAGTTCCCTAGTGTCTGATAGATGGGCTGTATGGTCATTTTTTTTTAAATGATAGAACCATTCACAACAGTATACTGACCGCAAGCAATGCTGGTATACTCTTAAGTGGTTACAATTTGGACATTTTGCTACTTAATTATTTTCCATCTCATAAATGAAAATTTCTGCTCAAGGAAAAGAGAATTCCAAGAATTCTGCAGTAAAATGGGGATCATAGACAATCTGGCTGTGCATCTACAAGAGTGCCTTGGCAAAACTAACTGGGTCGTCTTACATTTTATTTTTCCTTATGCCATGTCAGGTGGCCATTGCTCTAGAAAAGGCAGCACTGTCAGACGAATATTTTATCAAGAGGAAGCTGTATCCAAATGTGGATTTCTACTCTGGGCTAATTTATAGGTACATTGGTTGGGAGCTTCTCCTGATTTCCTTTCTTTCCTCGTCTTGGTGTTATGGTAGTTTTCATTGTTATACTGTATTGGTTTCCAGGGCGATGGGATTCCCTACAGAATTTTTCCCTGTGCTGTTTGCCATTCCTCGCATGGCTGGCTGGCTAGCGCATTGGAAAGAGTCACTTGATGATCCCGACACTAAGATTATGAGGCCTCAACAGGTCAGTAGAAACTAGAAAGGGAAAATAATATCTAGTACTGTTACTGTTTCTCTATTTGTGGATCAGTGCAAACTCTCAAATTCCTGCATCACCAAACTTCATTTTTGTCATAAACTTCAAAACTATTAGAGCGAATATTCCTGCTCAACATCTATGCTGTCATGCTGGTGGTTAGAAAAACTGTGGTACAAGTCGCTGCCTGAGACCAGATTTTTGCCTACTTCTATATCATTTCTTCAGCTGACGATGCTCTGTTATTTATCCAGGTATACACTGGTGTCTGGCTGAGGCATTACACCCCTGTCAGAGAACGAGTACTGCCAAGCCAGAGTGAGGAACTCGGCCAGATTGCCACCTCAAACGCAACTAGGCGCCGCCGTGCTGGCTCTGCTCTGTAGAATAGCTGTTGCATATAAACACACCGGCACACTCAATAAACAGCGACCAGTTTTGTGCTTGAAAAGGCCACAGATGCTTAGCTTGGTTGGAGCTGTAGGCTTTCTGTTGTCAAAGTATAGGCAATAATGCCGTGAGAACACCGTACCGTTACAATGTAAAACTGTCATAACTCATGACTTAACTTTCCTTGAGATGAATGAAGAGGTATGATCAAGTTCCTGGGTTCTTGCCTTGACACCATTGCTTCGTTTTGGTGATCTTTTGTTGCTCGTTTGCATGGAGATAAGTGAAAACAAGATTACGTTGTTGGCGTATTTGTGTCGTGGATATATTGAACATAATTAATTACGTCCATGCTGTTCATTCATATTCAGCAGTAACATCGTGCACCATGCAGTCGGGATTGATGTGCACAAGCTGTGCACGCCCTGTTCGCTTGGTTTATCGACCACCGAAACAATGTTTTTGTCTCACAGAAAAACAGTCAAAAACGACATCAGCCGGCTTATCAGCCACAGAAACGGTTTTTAGTGTTATACATATAGAAATCGGACTCTATACCCATACCTATATACCCATACGTTGCAACAAAACCCAAGTATATAGAAATCGGACTCCGTAGTTTGTCCGGTAGTTAGGTGAGTCCAACCAAAAAATAGGGGAGAGAAATTTTATTTCTTTATTATTAGGTATAATAGAGTATAGATATAGATTAATAGGAGTTCAAGACTATACAAAGGAACCGTAGATATTCTCTTCCCATTTTGTGTTTTTAATGCTTGGTTCCCACTTGAAATCTAGTAACACGTATTAAACTTGGTGCTGTTTTTTTTTAATCTAAAGTTGGCTGCAAACACTGAGGCTCATCTTTTCTAATCTAAACCTTAAAAGGCTTGAGCAGTACATACGAAACATGAGATGAACCCTTAACAGGCGCACCAAAATTTTGAAAAACCCGGTCCTCATCAAATATAAGTAAGCTATATATAAAGACAACTTTTCTTAACGATGATTGGGCAACAGGCGGACCACAATTTCGAAGAAAAAAACTGTCATTCATGTCTGTGCCACAACACATTACATATTGGAGATTTTGCTCTTTTTGCGTAATAAAAACAAAAGTATGATACAAACAAAAGCAAAGTTTAATGCTACAACGGGGGAACTGATGGGTGGTCTTGCTGCCGCAGAAAAGATCTAGGACTGAAACTTATGGGTGCGAACAGAGAATAAGTACACCTAGAACGGGTATTCTTCAAGATGCGTTCCTCTTCCAATACAAGGATTACCAATATGGCTGCACATAAGGCAGAGTATGGTGAGATAAATGTATATATATTTGCATAATAAGCAATTAATTTGACACAAACAAATGGATGGTGTACCAAAGTGTAGGCATGTAGCAACCAAAACATATTAGGAGTTCGTAACATACACAGATATTGCACAACCAATAAAGCTTCTAAAACATACAGCCTACAGCTCAATGTATACTGGTTGTATGATTTGGTAATATAACAGGAGCTTATCTACAACAATGCTGGCACCAGGTATGTCAATGTGAGTTACGGTGGGGTGGTTGATATACCTTACATTTAGTGGCGCCTTCTGTCTCTATGTTCATCTCTAGAATAGCGTTGTTCATAATCCCTCCTTGAACGGTAATGTGAGTCGTCATCACGCCTTGACCTTTTCGAATCATGACTATCCATATATCTACTGTGTCGACCATGATCTTCCTGCCATCTATTGTCATCTCTGTTCTGACGGTCTTTGTATCCCTCTTCTCTACTTGAATTTGGATCATACCGATCATCTATCAGTTTCCTTTTGTTGTCTCTCTCCACATCATTTCCACCTTTACTTCCATATTGCTCTCTCTCCATCTGTCTCTCTTCCTCCCTCTCTCGCTGCCTTTTCTTCTCCATCTCCATCCTCTCTTCCTCCCTTTGCCTTTTCTTCTCCAGCTCCTTCCTCTCTACCTCTCTTTGCTGTTGCTTCTCAAGTTCTTTTCTTTCCTCCTCTTTCTGCCTTTGTGTAGTTAGCTCATTTCTTCTCCCTCCAGCTTGACTCCTTTTCTGTTCCTCATAGCTATCTGCACTCATGTCAGAATCACTGCTGCTGAGGCTGCTGCTGAAATCCGAACTCTCACTTGAACTAGCTAGGTTTTTTTTCTCTTGCACATCCTTTTTCAACACTGCAGGATTCAATTGCCTTTCTTTATCATGGGGATAACCATCTGAATCTGAGTCATAGCGAAAACTTTCCTTATACTTTCTAGCCTTCTCAACGTCAGAAGCCCGAGAGCCATAATTAAACTTTCTCTGTCTAGGCTTCTCATCCTCAAAGTCATGACGAGAACTTTGCACTGGTTTCTTGTTTTTCCCATTATTATCTGTACCAGAGTCAGAATCATGACGAGAGCTTCTCACCGGTACCTTCTTTCTCTCATCACGAATGCCCGTCGCATGTTCTATTTTCTTCTTCCTATAGTCAATATCTGTATCAGAATCAGAATCATGACGAGAACTCTTCACGGGTACCTTCTTTCTCTCATCACGTTCATTCTTTGCATATTTTATTTTCTTCTTGTCATAGCCACTATCTGTATCAGACTCAGAATCATGACGAGAGCGCTTCACCGGTACCTTCTTTCTCTCACCGTGTTCATTCTTTGCATGTTCCACTTTCTTCTTTCCATGGCCACTATCTGTATCAGACTCGGAATCATGACGGGAGCTCTTCACTGGTACCTTCTTTCTCTCATCGTGTTCATTCTTTGCATGTTCCATTTTCTTCTTTCCATATCCACTATCAGTATCAGACTCGGAATCATGACGAGAGCTCTTCACCGGTACCTTCTTTCCCTCATCACGTTCACTCTTTGCATGTTTCGTTTTCTTTTTGCCATATCCACTATCTGTATCAGACTCGGAATCATGACGAGAACTCTTCACCGGTACCTTCTTTCCCTCATCACGTTCACTCTTTGCATGTTTCGTTTTCTTTTTGTTATATCCACTATCTGTATCAGACTCAGAATCATGACGAGAGTTCTTCAATTGTATCTTCTTTCTCTCACCCCGAACACTCTTTGCATGCTTGTTTTTCTTCTTGCCATAGCCACTATCTGTATCAGACTCGGAATCATGGCGAGAGTTTTTTCCATGCTTTGCCTTCTTCCGATCATTTTCAGAATCATCATCTGAACCAAGACGAGGTTTCTTGTTGTGTTTCTTTTCCTTCTTCTCATCATAATCAGTCTCTGAATCATCTTCTGAATCATGGCGAGAACTCTTCTTCATTTTTGTGTCATGATCGTGATCTGAGTCTGAGTCATACTTGATCTTTCTTGAACTTTTCTGTTGACTACTTTTGGCATTCTCTTTTTTCTTCTTGCTCTTCTTTGCATCCTTTGAATCCTTGATATCCTTTTTCCCAGCAGTATCAAGATCCTCATAATTCTTACCAGGAACAAGCTCCCCGGATTCTACATCACTTTCTACATCCCCCTTCTTCTTTGCATCCTCAACGTCCAGCCCCAAAGCAGCCCTTAGAGTCTCAAGCTGTTTCTCCTTCCTTGCAGCAACATGGTGGCTCTGTGTGTCTGTAAACCTGAGAAAAATATGGCAACCTAGGATCAGAATTTAGATAAAAAAAACACTCGAGACTAAATGTTCATCAGAAACAATAATTCATTTTCCAATGGCGATACAATCTCAGAGACTAAATGGGGGCATATACAACTATAAAAAAGAAAAAAAAAAACTACATCAAAGTATTGTGGCATGTTCTATTGTCTATTATCTGCATCAATATGCCATCCCAACAGGAAAAGGTCTAATGGACAGCCATTATAAATGACAGACTATCCCACATCTGCACAGGAATGGATGAAATCATGGCCATATCCAAAGGTAGAAACTGATGAATCAGACCATGAACAGGGCAAATCCACTAATATTCAATTCGCATATAGAACCAGCTGCAAGCAATAATTTTGTTTCTAAAGTGTAGGCATCCATCTATCATGGAAGAACTGCAAGAATCTTACCATCTATCCACTCGATCAATGTGCAATTCTATGGGGTGTGTGTGTGTGTGTGTGTGTGTGTGGTGGGGGGGGGGGGGGGGGGGGGGGGGGGGGGGAGGAACGTATAACAGACAGAAAGTAAAATACTCTAGAAAGGCAGAATTCTCATATGTGCAAAGCTAGGGACTGATAAATGATTATATGTCTTAAAGATGGACGACAGAATGCACAATTCGAATATGGGATCGCACTTTAAGCACTAACTTTCAGACTTCAAATATGAAGAAGTCTCCCAAAACTAATACAGAAGCCATTATATCGAATCTAGGTCTTGCTAGATAATTGACATCTGGCCTTCTCTATGGCAATCTGAATGCCAACATGAAAATGGACGAATTATCAAAACCTATGACACACCATAAGTCTGACATCGAACGCGAAAATCGAAAACTGACCAGAACCTATAAGATGTCAACAATTCCATACCCTCTGCCGCCGGGTAGAGGGTAACCGCTCCCTGCATCCTCGGCCACGGCGGCCGCGGCGGCCTCTATCTCCGCGTCCTTGCGCGCCTCCTCGACGCGCTCCTCGATCTCGCCCTCGGTGTAGCCCTGCTCCTCGAGCGCGTCCCTGAGCACGAGCAGCTTGAGCTCGACCTGGCGCTTGCGGTCGTGCTCGAGGATCTCCTTGTTGGGCTTGCGCATCCCGCCGAGCCCGCCGCCATCGGCGCCGTCGGCGTCGGCGAACGGCGGCCTGTGGGGTCCGCCCGGCCCCCCGCCGGATGTGGAGCGGGGCCTGACGAGGAACTTGTTGGTCTGGACGTACCCGTTGGTGCCCGACCCCCGCGCGGTCTGCAGCCCGATGCCGTTGTACATCGCGGCTGGCTGGCGGGGAGACGCCGGCTGGATCGGCGGCGGAGAAACCCTAGGGAGGTCTGGCTAGGTTTTGATCGGGTTGGGGCCGCCGGCTTTGTGCTCGCACGTCAGATCCCCAAATCGGGTCGGGGAGACGGCTGGGTGACAAACGAGGGAGGAGTGTTTGGGTTGATATTCTTTTCTTTTTTTTTTGGAGCAACGTGTTTGGGTTGATATTCGGATTGTGGGCCCGTGACTTCGAGTCAGTTTGGTGGGGCCGTGCGTCAGTTTGGTAGGGTTGATGCATATTGCTAACATTTATTTTATATTTTTATTTAAATTCAAATTCAAATATAAATAGTGTTACAAATCAATATCAACATTACAAACACACAGTTTGAGTATTCAGACATGATACGTCATCAAATGTTGAATATTTGGACTTGAGTACAAATGTGCCTAAACTCCTTTAAAGGTACGTTTGGTTGCTTGGATATCCATAGATGGGACGAGATCATCCATTACTGGACAAGAAAATACATGAATAGGCGGGAGTATATTGAAAAGATGTTGGATTTTTAGGTTCACATAAATCTCAGGGACAACTATTTATGTCTTTCTAATCTTTATTATTAGCAAATAAATCTTTACGGAAATTTGTAGACCCATGGTGCTCTTTCTCCACTAGACGAACATGAGTATGCAACGTTCTCGAGAGCTTCGTTGGCGATTGGACTACCCAAATGTCTTTGGTGTCAATTCTAATGGTCTTAGTGTGGGCTTATGGGTGGCGTGGTAAATGAAATTTCTTTGGATATTAAATCATAATAAATAAATACCATATTCATACCTCAACTCCTGGACAGTGGGAACTTGGCGCTTCATAGGCTTTTGCAACGATCCAAGTTGTTCATGCCATAGAGTCTCGTGGAGAATGATGTGTTTCTTGGGCAATGAGGCTGACCTTGCAGCCAAATGGCTATGCGAGGGCGTCGGGCGACTTTAATGAAATCCTCAATGATCATGAGCAGTTTGGCGACGACGAACATGGTGAATGGTTGATGGAAGGCTTTCATGACGTTATGTCCTATGGGGGCTTTGCAGATTTGGGGTACAACGGTCTCCCATATACTTGGGACAACAGGAGAGGGCAGCACAAATGTTAAGGTCCAACTAGACAAGGCAATTGCAGATGATGCGCTACTTGATATGTTTGCTGACACTTGTTCAAATGGAGAGTGGTCGTCAATAATGGCTTCAGCGCACCGGTTGGCTACAACGCCAAAGGCACGAAAGAAGTTTTGGTTATGAGAATATGTGGAGCGCCATGAAACTTAGGCCATGTTCTATGCAACTTTCATGTCTAAGTTTGAAATGTATATTTTTGAAAATAGTGCATGATTTTATGAAACTCTCTTTATTCGACTATTCCTATGAAACTTTTATCATTTCTCTTCATTAATATAGTGACACGTCAGCATATTTAATGTCCATGAAACTTTAATAAAACTCTATTGAGACTGACGATGGTATCCACCAACAACTCATCCCTGGAAGCAGTACATTCAAACCTTGAGAGGCATGCAGCATGCCTTCAGTTCATGGGAACGGAGCAGCTCGGTCGTTTGCGCTGAGAACTGGAGAGTACCAGATCCTCCTCTCTTGCGTTCAAGGGCTACTAGGGAGGACCGGGAGGTGACGCACCAGCTGTCTGAACTAAGGATGCAAGTGGCAACCCGTATAACCTGCATATAGGCTTAATTTTGTGGGTTGTCGCTTGAACCCGCAAAAATTAAGCATATATGTGGGTTCGCGGGCTAGCTCACTTGCATCGCTAGTCCGAACTACTATATGAGACAGCTCAGTCACTGCAGAGGTAAATGAATTACAAAAACCGAGCTCTTCCACCCAACATACAGCTCAATATATTCAAATTCTGAAGGAGCAAACAGAACATAATTTTTTTTGACTGTCAACGGGGGGAGTTGATCCCCACCTGATTATATTAAAAGCCTTGAGGCTGAATTGTTGTTACAAAGAGTTGTACAGGGGGTGCAGGGAGGGTTATAGCACATGAACAATGTAAGAAGAAGTAGAAGGAAAGCAATTAGAAGACATTATCCTTGGCCTTGTCTCGCCATCAAGAAGATGGAGCACCAGGTGTTGGCAATGTGTTTCTTTTTCCTTGGGAATCGATGTTTCCATTGATCCGCAGCCACCTGACATAGGTGTAGAACCTGCTCAACACTGTCGATCTCATTTCTGAAGATAACTGCACTTCTGGTCTTCCATAGCTGCCAGCAGATGAGGGCGAGGAAGGCTGGGAAGAGGTCCCGTGGTATACCTGACGGAGGCTTGCTGTTCAGCAGATGAGTAATCTCGGCATTGGCAGGGAAGGAGATCCCAAGACGTAGCCAAGTTTGCCTAGCCAGGTCACATCCCCAGATAATATGTTCCGGTGTTTCATCCGCCCCATGACTGATTTCGCAGGTTCGGCTGGTGACAATATGTTTCTTAAGCAGTAGAACACGACACTGGATTCGCTTCTGCAGGAGCAGCCAAACGAAGAGTTGGACCCGAGGTGGAGCTGGCGTTCGCCACACGAAGTCCGCGCGAGTGTCTTGGGCGTGGTTCCTGGCTTTCAGCATGCGGTATAAGGCCCCGTTGTCTAGGTTGTGATCACCTTTGCTGAAGATGGACAATCTTTTGTCCGGCATGTGTGTGAGTTCAATATTGGAGATGAGCTGGTTCAAGGAGAGCAGGTCTGAATTTGCTTGCGGGGGAGTCTTGACACCAGTGCATTCAGAGGGCCTATCTCCAGGAGCTCTCTGACAAAGGCATCTTTCCGGTTGAAGTGGTTGTACAGAGCCGGGTAAACATCCTCAAGGGCTTCGTCACCAATCCAGACATCAGACCAAAAAGAGAAGGCATTGCCATCTCCGATGTTCATAGTGGTGATTGCTCGGTAGAGAGGTAGAAGGGACCGTAGAACTTGCCAGTGATTTCCATCGATGTCGCATGTGAGTGTAAGCACTGAAGCTCGACCTTGCACCCAAGCAGCCCAAGCTGAAGCATTTGGACAATAGAGTTTATGAAGGAGTTTGAGCAGCAAGCAAATGTTCTGAACCCCTAGATCTTTGATGCCCAGGCCACCAAGGTCTTTCGGGTTGCAGACCTGTGACCAAGCCACCAGGCAGCCCGAGGCTGGGGTAATGCCCGCAGAGTTGCCAGACCAAAGAAAAGCCCTTTTGCGTTTATCCATCATCTGGATGACCACCGGTGGCAGCTGAAGCGAGCTCATCAAGTAGGTGAGCATTGAGTCGAGCACTGAGTTCACAAGTACAACCCTGCCCATGGGGTTCAGAAGGTGAGCTTGCCAGGAACCCAAATAACGGTCTGCCCTCTGAATCTGAGGGTTGAAAGCTGAATTGGGAAGTTTGTTGATTGAAAGAGGCAGGCCCAGATAAGGTTGGGGGAAGCCCTCCCGTTTGCAGCCAAGTATGTTGACGCGGGAGGCAGTGGTTTGGGCATCAACATGAATTGGCACTAAGGTGCTCTTAGAGTAGTTGATGTGCAGGCCTGTGGTGTCCGCAAAGTTCTCAAGAACCTCCCGAAGACCAGCTGCCCCCTTCGTGGTACCTTTGAAAACTATCAGAGTGTCGTCGGCGTATTGAAGAACCGCGCACTGCATCTATTCGTCGGTGGGGTGCTTGATTTGGTCGCAGCGCTTGATCATTTCCTGCAGGGTCTCAGCTACAAGCAAAAACAGGTAGGGCGAAATTGGGTCCCCTGACGAAGGCCATGTTTGCATTGGATCCAAGGGACAGGACATCCATTCACCAAGATGGCTGACCTCGAAGTGTTGAGCAAAATGGTCATCCAGCTGATCCATAGTTGAGAAAACCCCTGGCCGAGAGCACGTTGAGCAGACAATCCCAATTGACAGTGTCGAACGCTTTGGCAAAATCCAGCTTGAGTACAATTGTAGGTTTTTTTCTTTTATGGCACACCTGCACTAGCTCCATAGCATACACAAAAGTGTCAGCGATTGACCTGCCCTTGATGAAACTTGTCTGGTGGATATCGATCAAGTTTGGGATCTCCTTCTGAAGCCGGGTTGTTAGCACTTTTGAGAGGATTTTCAAGCAACTATTTTGCAGGCTTATCGGTCTGAAGCAGTCAACCTCTACTGTTGCAGATTTCTTGGGTATGAGCACCATGTACGACCTATTGATCCTTTCCAAGTCTGCTTCCCCAGCGAAGAAAGCATTCATGAACTGCATTATCTGTTGCTTGGTCGTGCCCCACGTCTTCTGAAAGAACGCAGGTCCAAAACCATCTGGCCTGGGAGCACTGCTGGAGTTCATGGAGAGCACTGCGAGCTTCGTATCTTCTTCGGAGAAGGGTCTTGTAAGGGCGCTGCTTGGTTGCTGCCTCCCCAGGTAGATGCCAGAGAGATCGATCGGCAATGACGACCCTGGAACACCAACAATTGACTTGAAATAGTTGGTCAGTGCCTCTGTTTTCCTAGCATGACTGACCACGTCCTCTTGATTTACTCTTAGCAAGCGGATGAAGCTGTGACGCATGCGTTGGGTTGCACTGGCATGGTGGAAGGCGGTGTTGGAGTCACTCTCCCTGATCACCTTCTGCTTGCTTCGTTGCTTCCAGTAAGCAGCTTTGGCTTTCAATTCTTCTTGCAGCCTGTCCTGAGCAAGCCGCCAAACCTAAAACTCTTCAGGGGAGAGTGGACGCGATTCTTCGAAGTAGTCAAACATTTGAATTAGGAATTTATAGTTTTGGATGAAGAGAGGGGGTGCCCTATTACACCGAGACCAAACCTTCGCCGCCGCCCTTACAGCCTTGATGCAGGCGACCAACTTCCCTGTTACATTAGTGCAAACCGGAGCCTGAGCCCAGCTATTAAGAGTCATTTGCAGGAAGGAGTCTTGTCTTAGCCAATGGTTTTCATGACAGAAAGTGTTGCCCTTTGGGAGGTTGGTGGATAGCGACAGCATGAGTGGGTGATGATCGGAGATGGGCTTAGGCAGGGAGGATAGAGTGGTGAGTGGGAAGGCTAGATTCAGTTCATTGTTAGTGAAAGCACGATCGAGCTTAGCAAGAATCGGGTGTGGTTGCATGTTTGACCAGGTGTACAGCCGGTCGAGGAGGTTGATCTCGGTGACGTTTAGGTGTTGGATAGTATCGTTAAAAGTGGTTGCCAGCGGCACATTTAACTAACCATTGTTCTTGTCAGTTGCAAAACGAACAAGGTTGAAGTCCCCAAGAAGTATCCAAGCACCAGTGAGCTAAGGTTGAAGGTCGCGTAGGTTCTGTAGGAATAGGAGGGAGTGGGAATGTTCCGCCGGTCCATAGACATTGGTGATCGGGAAATCCAAGTCGGTAGCGTTGCAGGTAAAGCTAGTTGTTAATGAGTAAGGTCGAATAAGGTGGTTTGTGAGGGTGAAGAGGGATGGATCACAGGCAGTAACAATTCCCCCACGTGAGCCGTCGGCGGGTGCAGATAGCCAAGAGGAAGACAAGTTTGTGGGGAGGAAAGTTTTAGCTTTAAAGGTACTGATGGAGGCGAGTTTAGATTCCTGGATGCAAATTATGGAAGGTTTAACATCAAAGAATAAATTGCGCACAGTGCTACATTTATCTGAGTCCCCCAAACCACGCACGTTCCAGGAAATAACATTGAAACAACGATTGTTCGAAGTCATCTAGGCCGATTACAACACCTAGTACACAGAAAAGGAAGGGAGAAGGGGTAACATGAGGAGGACAGGACACGGATAGACTCAAGGAACAAAGAAAAATTACAAGGAACTATTAAGAAACCGATAAGTGCACTACCAGGATCAACCCAGCGACCATTGGGTGAGTAGCACAAGCCGCCGAAGAACAGTAGAGCGCGCGCGATCATTCTGCCGCAATCGACACCTCGCCGACCACGTCCATAGACTTGCATTTCAGCCTTGCAGCCTGAACCAGTTTGTGGAGATCAGGACCTCCGATGGGCAGCAGGTTGCGCGAGAGGATGTTCCGCTTTGAGACATGCTTTTTGAGCGTCTTGGAGCATCCAAAGAGAGAGAGAGAGAGTTGAGCAAGGCCTTGCGTTGGACAGCCAAGGCGGACATGTCAACGAATTTGCTGGGTGCCTTGGCAGCGAGACGGGAGCTGGTGCGCTGAGGAGTGGGTGTGTGGTGTGGGCTGGAACGCCTAGGCGCAGAAGGACGAGACGCGGTGCGCACGCGGCGGTGGTAGTAGGTGATGACTTTGGGGCTAGGAGTGCGGCGCGGCAAGCTAGTAGGCAGGGAGAGAGCAGGTGATGGCGGTGGAGTCGGCGGAGTCGGGGGGATAGCTGCTGGTGACAGGCGAAGCAGGCCAGCGGAGAGGATTGCAAAGCCCAGGAGCATAGGCAAGGTGGATGGCAGAGGTGCAGAGGGCGGAGTGGCACCAAGCGGGTCGAAAGCATAATGAAGGTTGTGAGTGTTGGAGGAGGTGTTGGAAGTAGGGTACATGCCTCCGTAGAAATGTGGTGGTGGGTGCGCTTGCTGGAGCTCCTCGAAGGTGCCCAAGGGACCCAAGCTGAGACCATGGGCGGGAGGAGCTGGCGGGCCAAAGAAGCAGGCGATGTTGCCACGACTATCCAGCTGGAACTCGCGAGGCCAGACGCGAATAGGAATGATCTTGGCCACAGCACCGAAGCGGCCAACGCCACACTTGCAGGCAATACGAAGTTCTTTCGGGAGCTCAAGGCGGTCATTTAGCTCAAGAAGCAAGCGCAGTGGCCCAAAGTGCTCTCCAGTAAGGCACTCAGGGTCAATCTCAGCGACCAAGATGAATCCACTGAAGCAAGCCCGGATCTTCTCCTCATACCAGTGCTCAAGAGGAAAAATCAGTGACCGCAACGAAGGCTAGCCAAGCCGGCACGCGGTAGAAGCGGTTGGATGTGTCATTGGGCAGCTGGAGGTGGAGCTGGGAGCCTTCCCAAGGGATGGGATCAAGACGAAGAAGGGTTGTCCCGATCAGCGATGGTCTCACAGCGCAGAAGCATTGCGTCGCGAGAGGAGGGAAGAAGATCGATGGGTGAGGTGTGGTTGGCCGAGCGTAAGGCATTGCGGATGAAAGCACTCACTTCGGTCATGCCGACAGGGGGCTCGATAAAGGCGAAGAGGAAGCACTCACAGAGTGAGGCTCGCCCCGGCGACACCCAGGCGTCGGCATGCCTGGGGCGTCCTTCCTGCCAGGAGGAGTCATCCGAGTCGCTGTCGGAGACGACCATCTCACCATCCGACAGCTCATTGACGTAAAGGTCGAGGTCGGTGGAGACGCCACGGTGAGCCACGGACGACAAGGTCGGTGCGAGGTTCTGCGAAGTAGGGAGAAGCACCGGCAGAGGAGCAGAGCGGGTGACGGTGTTCTCCACGACGAGCTTGTCAATGCACGGCAAAGCGGTTGGAGGAGGTGTGTTGGCAAGTAGTTGGAGTGTGTTACTCACTTTGGCACTAGGAGTGCTGTAGTATCTCTCAACAAACTTATGGATGGTTGGATCAGCATCGAAGGTAACTACTACAGGGGAACCAGACACCTCAATGATTTTTTTCAAGAGCATCTGTATCAAATTCCTGAAAAATATATCAAGAATGGTGTTTTCGTGCTAGTGTGTTCAGTCTTGAATTAGCATCGAATGCATACATGAAAAAGGAATGTAGTAGTGATTCAGCAAAGAGCTCATCGAATAGTTTGTAGAGACGGGCCTGATCACCACGTGGCAGAAATACATAATGATTGCATCTGAGGTGTGAAAGAACTCAGTCTGACCGTTTTTGTCAACCATGGAATTCATAGTGCACACCAGCAAACTCGGGGAAAACTCCAACGTGGAATTCTCTGACACTACGGGCAGCGGCGGGAGGTTGCCAGTGCCAAGTGGAGGAGCGAGGCCTAAATAGAGTATTGAAGAGCGCAGGAAGGAGGCAGAGCACGGGGCGAGGGCGTCGATGGTGGCGAAGAGGTGCCTGGCGGCAATGTGGTTGGAGATCGCGGACAGCGTTGAGGTGGCGGTGGACAAGACCACGAGCCCGCGATGTTGGTGCTAATCAGCGAGCTTAACCCACTGGCTCAGGCGAGCGCTTCGCTAGCGACAGGGGGCGTTGGGGCGGTTAAAGAAGTTAAGATGCTTCTAATTCAATTATTTGGAAAGTACTAGTAACTTGCAGGTTTTCATTCAGGAATCAGGATAAAATATTCACTAAAGTGGTCACAAATAGGATTAATATGGTAGCTAAAACTGTGGTGAGGCCATCGCAGACTGCCTTTATACCGGGTAGGAACATAATGGAAGGGGTCGTCATCTTACACGAAACCATCCATGAACTTCACACAAAGAAGAGAGACTGTGTCATTTTCAAAATCGACTTTGAAAAGGCATACAACAAGGTGAAGTGGTCTTTCTTACAACAAACGCTACGAATGAAAGGTTTCTCCCCCAAATGGTGTCGGTGGGTTGAAACTATGGTCACTGGAGGAAGTGTGGGAATCAAAGTTAATGATGATGTAGGACCTTACTTCCAAACCAATCGAGGACTCAGACAGGGAGATCCCATGTCACCGATCTTATTTAACATCGTTGCAGATATGCTAGCTCTTCTTATTAATAGAGCAAAAATCGATGGTCAAATAAGAGGTGTCGTCCCCCACCTCATAGATGATGGTCTGTCTATACTACAATATGCAGATGACACCATTATCTTTATGGATCACGACCCAGAACAAGCACAAAATCTGAAACTGTTGCTTTGCGCTTTTGAACAACTATTTGGGCTGAAGATCAACTTCCACAAGAGCGAAGTTTTCTATTACGGTGCAGCTAAAGAGATGGAATCCTTTTATACCAGTCTCTTTGGATGCAACGCAGGGGAATATCCCTTCAGATACCTAGGGATCCCAATGCACCATAGACAACTCCTGAACTCTGAATGGAGAAAGGTGGAAGATCGTTTCAAACAAAAACTCTCTTGTTGGAAAGCGAAATACCTGTCATATGGCGGTAGACTCGTTTTCCTCAATTCGGTCTTAAGCAGCCTACCCATGTTTATGATGTCTTTCTTTGAGATCCCTAAAGGGGCCATTAAAAATCTGGATCATTATAGATCAAGGTTCTTTTGGCAAGGTTCCTCAGATAAACATAAATATCGACTTGCCAAATGGGACATCCTTTTCCGTCCTAAGGACCAAGGGGGATTAGGTATCCTAAATTTACAATTGCAAAATAAATGTCTCCTAGCCAAATGGCTGGTTAATCTGCTAAACACAGAAGGTATATGACAATCTCTTTTAAGGAATAAATATCTAAGCTCCAAGAGCCTAACTCAGGTGGCAGCCAAGCCCAACGACTCTCACTTTTGGAGAGGCCTCATGCATATCAAAGATGAGATGCTGGCTAATGGTTCTTTCGATATTAAAGATGAAACCAACACTAGGTTTTGGGACGACATATGGGTAGATGATAAGCCTCTGAAAGCTAGCTATCCATCCTTATATAATATAGTGAGAGATCTCACGCAACAGTCTCAAAAGTGATGACTACTAGCCCACTAAACATATCTTTTAGAAGGGCCTTGGTGGATAATAAACTTACAGAATGACTTAGTTTAGTAGCACGGATCTCCCGAGTCAAATTGGTGGATGGTTCAGATTATTTCAGATGGAGTTTAAACAAATCCGGTTTTTTCTCTGTCCGTTCCATGTATCTTTATCTTATAGATACACAAACATCTTTTCGTCATAGGAAGATCTGGAAGATAAAAGTTCCTCTAAAGATTAAAATCTTCCTTTGGTTCCTGCAAAGGGGTATCGTCCTAACCAAAGACAACCTTGCTAGGAAAAATTGGAAAGGGAGTCAGAAGTACATCTGCTGTAATGGGAATGAAACTATCCAACATTTATTCCTAAACGGTCCCCTTACCAAAATAATATGGAGGGTTATCTTTTTTTGCTACTAGTTTGACCCTACCAAGATCAATCAGCCACATATTCGATACTTGGCTAACTAATCAAAATATAAAAAATTCGAAATTTGATTTGGGTGGGGGTGACTGCCATGTTTTGGGCTATCTGGAGATGTCGTAATGATATTGTCTTTAATCAAATGAGATCTAACTCTATTATGCAGGTCATTTTCAGGGGAGCGTACTGGTTACGCTCTTGGAACAGCTGCAGCGTGATAAGACAGCTAAGGACGCACTCTCTGCAATGAGCAAGACTTTGAAAGTAATTACTTTAGAATTATCTAATAAAGGATAGAATCATTTGTATTGTTTGAACTAGCGTCCTGATCGATATATAAGACTTTGACTTTTTTTTTCTTATTCAACACTTTATAATAATGGGTTGTGTACATCTCTGGATGTAGATGCCGGGTATTTTTATCCTTTATTAAAAAAACATACTGCAACGATGGGTAATAGCAAATAGCAATGCATCGGTATCCTTGCGACGATGGGTAATAGCAAATAGCAATGCATCGGTATCGTTTAATTAGCGGGGGCAGGTGCAATTAGTGGGGTCAATCGATACGGGGATTCCACGCTCTTTTTTCTTGCCTTCTCTTTCAGGCTTGTTTAGATGGGCATGCATTTCTCTCGAACTACATGTGCACATGTGTTGGAATATATTTAAATTAATTTTCACTTCGATCCACTCCAAACCATATGGTTTGAGTTAGATACATGTGTATCCAAACAATGTCTCATACGGGTGATTCCGTGATTCTTTTTCCTGCTTCGAGTTAAGATTTCCTTGGACAGTCACCTCTAAACTTTACATTTCTTAAAAGTTTTAAAGCACTTTAGCTCAGCTTGTTTGAAGACTAAAGTCTATAGTTTCGATGAGAAGATCTAGCACGTCCTTTGGACTTGTTTGGATGAGGCCAGAGCTAGTTACTACTCCCTCTTTCCCTTAGAAAAACCAATTCCTCAAATTCATGGCACTCAAACTTTTTAAACTTGAACTAATATTATAGAAAAATATAACAACATCTATGACTTAAAATGAGTACCATATGAAAATATGTTCTACGATAAATCTAATGATACTAATTTGATACTATAACTTTTAATGATTTTTCTAGAATTTGGTCAAAGTTTAAAAAATTTGATTTAGAACAACTCCAAAAATCTATTTTTCAGATAGAGAGAATAGTTGACTATAAATCAGCTCAAATTAGTTAAGGTTGACTAGCTAGTTGGCTAACAACTAGTTAAAGTGTCTACAAAATTAGCCTATCTATTAACCCTCTTGTTTGAATGCACTAGAGCTAATTTAAACTAAAATTAACTAGCTAGTAATTAGCCCATGGTATCCAAATATACAATGGCGGAGGGAGGGAGGGGCTGAGGGGGCCTGGCACCCCAACATGGTGGTGCCTCCACAATACTCCATCCTTATTTAATTATTAGTTAACCATTCAATTAGCAAGGTAACAATGCTAATTAGTGTTTTAATTGTTTATTTTTTACATAATTATCTTGGATTAACCTTTCTATTGTCTTTTTTTTATTTTTTTTTCACTCTCTATGTGGTACAATTCTATAGCTAGTTAACAGGTATAATTAGTTTTTGCTTGTTTATTGTCACTTTATATTAATCTCCAACAACATCTATATTATTTAGGACTTTATTTCATTACCATGATATTTTTTCCTAAAATTAGACTGATTAAGTGGAGTTAGAGATCTAGTGCTAATTAAATTTTATTCACTTTTCTTTTTTTTGTAATATTTACCGATTTTATTGTATATGCATTTTATCACGTATGATTGTTATCGGACTGACCCCCTCTATGCTTAAATCCTGACTCTGCCCATGTAAATATACCCTTAACTTTGTGCCATCTCTTTCGTCCCGGTGGGTAATAGGAGTTCAGAGGTATGAGTTCGTAGGATTCCATTACTTAAACACTTGTTAGTTGTAGTGAGGAAAGGTTAGAACGAAAGTAATGTTGTTTCCATTAACAGTTATTTGGACACTTAAAAAGGGAGAGAGAAGAATTCAAATAAACACACTGCAACCTGCAATAGTAGCACGGTTGGTTAAGGGACGGAATGGTGTAACACCCTAAATTTTGCACTTTTTGAAATAGATTTAAAATATTTTAAATATGAATTTTTGTGCTCATGAAACATAGGAAAAATAAAAGTTTTCATTAAATTAAAATTTACCATAGAGTGTATAAACATGTTTGTAAATTCATGCCTTTGCATTTTATTTATTGAGTTGAGCGGCTTTCACAAAAGATCAAAATGAATTCAAAATTTCCTTTGAAAATGCATTTCAAAAATAATTTGAAAAATGAAAAAAAGAGCAAAGCTATCGTCTCAGTCTGGCCCAAGGCCTCGGCCTTTCCTTCTCCCTCTCGCTGCCGACCAGGCCCTGGGCCAACTCCTTCTTCAACCTCCCTCTGCTCTGCGCGGATGAGCTCGCAGCGACCGAGCGTCCGGCAACCTCTCGCCCCGCTCCCGCATCCCACGATGCCGCAACCGCCCTCACTTCTCTGCAGGATTAAAAAAAGGCATGCCCGCACCCTTCTCTCCTCTTTGCTCCCTCTCCATTCGCTCCCGCATTACACCGCCATTGGCTCCAAGAACTGACAAGCGCCGCCGCCGCCGTCGATCTCCGCGGCCACAGCGTTTTCACTGTCGTTATCGCCGCCATAACTGCCTGGTCAAGATCCTGCCGCCACGGACGTCACCGCCTGCTGTCGTGCCGACCCCTTTCAATCCGCGGACGAGCTCCGTGTTCAGGTTATGAAGCCGCCGAGCCCCTTTCCTCGCTCTCTCTCGCTCTTTGCCGCTCTCACGACGTCGCCGTGCTTCGCAGAACATCGCCGTCCGCCATTCCGTATGATCGCCGTCCCTGAGTCGCTGTTGTCTCCGCCTCCCGATGTGACCTAGCTCACTCGCCGCATCGTTATCGCTGTAAGGACCCTGGGGAGTTTCGGTTCATGGCTGCGAAGCCTCCAATCCCTTGCTATCCATATTTTCCGCTTTGCCTCGCTCAACCGAGCTCACCGTCGTTTTGCAGAAACTCGCCGTGCGCCCCTCCTCGACGCCGGACACCTCAGCGCACCTCTGGGTTCCGTTTTGGTGAAAGGTGAGATAGCCTACTCCTTCTCTTGCTCCCCATGCAATTCCCTAGCTCAATTGCAGTCGGTATCTCTGAATTTGGAAGCTCCGGCGAGCTTCTTGCCGCCGGCGATGGAAACCACCGCACCGGCCACTGTTCTGGTCGGCGTTCTCTCCTATCTCCCTCCCTACATTTCTCCGTGCGCAATAGTGGCCTCTAGAGCCGGATTTGCGTGCGTCCATGTGCTCCTCGCCGCCGGCAATGGAGGTCGGCCGTGCGCGGCACTGTTTCGGCCAGCATCGCTTTCCCTCTCCCTCGTTTTCCCACTCTGTTGTGTGTGCCGCCTCGCTGTTGCAGTGCCACCGCCACCTCGGCGTCATGCCCAACCCACCGACGAGACCTTGGCATAGCTCCACAACGCTTCCTCCGCCCGCAAACTCAAGGGGTGTACTCGTGTTGAAGCATCGGCCATGCACCGTGACGAGTACTGCTCTACTATGCAGCTTTCGATTCCTAGCTTGATGACCTCACTTGACGTCATGAATGTATTTTGTGGCCATTTTCCTTTACCAAAACAAATCCATAAATACAGTGGAAAAACACATATACATGCAAGCAATCATCCGCATCCACGATTGAAACTTTGGCCTAGATTTGTCGGCCCCTTTCCCTTGCAGCATTAAGCCTAGCTTCCTCCATATACAAATATATTTCCTATCTTATAGATATTTTTCTTATCATAAATAACATTTTAAAAAACTAAAATAAATTTGATAAATAGTTTATAATTGTTTAAAATAATAATTAATGCTTTTCTATGTTTCAAAGACCAATAAATCATAGCTCTATTTTGACCCGTTCAAGTTGCGTTAGATTCGTAACGACGTAATCTACATACATGATCATAAAGTTATTTAATATGTTGTGTGCTTCCAAATAAAATGATAATTCCATAACAGATAAGCAATGGTTTTCTAATTAAAACAAACTTAGGCCTTTTCACCTTAGTCTTTTCTACAATTCGATTTACCTTGTTATCTAAACCAAGTAAAGTTATGATTAACTTATTTTTGATATATCACCGAAGTATCTCATTCATGTTTCAAAACTATTAAAATAAATTAAGCCTATAGCTTTCTTTTATAAAAGTGGATTTTCCGGTAAACGTATCTTTAGCACTGTAGCTCCATTTAGAGTGATTTTCGCGTCGATGTGATCGTAGTGATGCATAGGTTCTTTTTATAAACCTTTAATTTGTTTTATCACTGCTGGTGTACTGTTCTCATGAATGTGTGGATGCTTGTGTAGTGCATGATATGTCCAGTCGGTGAGTTTTGCGTGGTGATCAAGAAGAAGTCTTTGGAGCTACAAGTCAACTTAAGAGCTACAATTCAACAGAGGATCTATGTGAAAGGCAAGTATAGCATGGGACCTACCTTGTTATCCTATTCACCATAATCATGCTTACATTTGCATGTGTTTAATTTGATACCCGTAGTATGCTTCCCTAGTATTGATACCTTTACCTTGACTCCTATGAGTTATGCATATGGGTAGTTGGCTAGTGCAATTTGAAATGATACATGATCCCTGCCAAATGTTATAATACTCTGAATGAATTGGTGAACCTGTTTATGGCAATCGGAACATAACCCTTTTATAACAACTCACTATTGGTAAAAGCTGGGACTGACAGCACAACCATGAGGGCTACATGACTCTGACTTTAGTTCAGTATGAGGATCTTTTCTAGCTTGTTAGAGGTTACCCGAAAGGGCGCATTAGGCTCTTGCCGAGCTGGGTATAGTGCGTCCTCTGTCCAAATGTGTATAGGTTGCGCGTCATTGTGCTATTTGGAAGGGGGGCTCTACATCCCCTTGCCAATCCTAGCGGCCCTAACTTGTTAGACGAAATCCTTCGAAAGACTTCATAGTGAACCCTGCCGACCTTCCTTGAAAGTGGGTCAAAAGGCTGATCACCTCGGGCGAAAGGGTAAATCACGACTCATGGGTAAAGATGTACAATCTCTGCAGAGTGTTAAAAACTGATATATCAGCCGTGCTCACGGATACGAGCGGCCCAGAAAACTGACGGATTAATCGTAATTAACTTGATGAACCTTTATGTTCCTATTGCTGTCATAATGATGATGCTTATGATTCACTTAACTTTGACAATGATATAAGTGGGATCATTTGGGGCTTAAGCAGAACCTGATACTACTTAATAATAAAATCTTGATTAACTAAAAATGTCAAACGCAGTAAGCCAGGGTCATCCTTTTGAGCCTCATAACCCCATGTTATATTGCTGAGTACAATATGTGCTCACGCTTGTTTTATTTTTCAATCAATTGGATAAAATCTCGGATGGGTACCAGATTGCAAGAATTTGGAGAAGTTAGGCTTGTGATCAACCAGTCAGTGGTGTCCCTGTGGAGCTAGAGTCTTCGCCTGAAGATCAGAGTTGTCCTTCCGTTGTTTCTGTCTAAGGTTATTTTCTTGATCTAATACGTTTATGTAATAAGTATTGTCTTTTGATATTGTCTTTATTTGTGGCTATATGTGAGATTTGACTTCCTAGGCTCACATATAGTGTGTATCTGGTTTTGTCTTTAAAACCGGGTGCTACAAATGGGTAGAGGTAGGAGTTAACAAATCTTTTGCTTGTATCTGTGAGAGAGAGTTTTGGAGCGAGCGGAAATACGAATAGAAGCTCAGAGGGATTACTTTCGTTAATCAATTCCCTTAGCTAAGAGTAATGAATTCCTATAGGAGAGGAGTGGGAATTGTGCTCCTAATGCCCGTTTGACACAACTTTGGCTCCGGCAACAATTTGTGTGAAAGAGCTATAGCAAACATTTTCCGGAGTTTTTTTTGTTGAATAGTAAGCTCCGAGCAAATGATTTGTATTGGATATAGACCCGTGAGCAGAAATGGAGACTTGATATCATCAGATAGAGATACATTGTAGTCTTTTATAGTTGTAGAGATAAATACCTTTCACCAACAGGAGATATAAATTCCCTCTTAACTTCCTCTCTTATTTTCCTCCACAAACCAAACAAGACATTGAGACAAAATCAAAATTCTCATTTTAACACCTTTCATCAACTCTCATCATTAAGGGTCTCTAGCTTTGATCTATTAGCTGCTAATAGTTATAGCTATAGTTTGGTTTAACTAGTGAAATAGTTAGTAGTTAGATATTTAACCAATAATTGATAATTAGTTAAACTATTAGCTAGATCTATTTGGATTTAATTAAGAAGCTAATAATTATTAGCAACCCCTTGGATCCTAACATGATCTTAGGGGGTGTTGTCTGCTAGGGACTAAAGTTTAGTCTCTATCATATCGAATGTTTAGACACCAATTTAGAATATTAAATATAGATTATTTATAAAACTAATTATATAGATTGACACTAATTTACGAGATGAATCTATTAAGCCTAATTAGTTCATGATTTGATAATATAGTGTTACCGTAAACATGTGCTAATGATGGATTTAGGCCTAAAAATTCTTCTCATGAATTAGTCATGAGTTCTGTAATTAGTTTCAAAACTAGTTTATGTTTAATTCTTATAATTAGCATACGAACAATCGATGTAACAATAACTAAACTTTAACTCTGGATTCAAACACCCCTTAATTTTCATGTCCCTTTTTCCTGTAGTAAGTTGCCAGCATGTCGATCCCACAGCCTGCAATGCCAGTTGCGAGATATTTCTCCAATTCGACTGAGACGTATCCATTTGTTTTCTTTTGGACGACGTAGACGTATTTTACAAGTAATGTCATTTTGTGAGCTGTGTACCTTATCGTCGGCAATGTGGGCTCCTACACTGGCCCACTGGTCCTTTCCATTGCTAGTAACTACAATCATGAGCTGGTGGGGCATTTTTCATTTTCGTTTGTTTCACATTCATTGTTGCTTCTGGCAGCGACCATTAGGGCCGCACTGAATCCTCCATCTTCTTGGTGGAGTGTATTACAGTGAAACTGTATTACTTACAACATTTCAGATCACTTAAGCGAGTGCGTGAATTTCATAATAAGGACTTGTATGGAATGATGGGATCAAAAACACAAAAAAGTAAACGACACATAAATATGATGGACATGAGATGACAAAACAGAGGTTAGAAAAAGCATAGAAGGTGGTTGTTTGAAACACATGAATTAGAATTATAGGAATCTTTGGTGGGTACCAAAGGGCAAAAGAAAAAAAGAATAGCACCATGGAGCTCACTTGCGTTTGCTGAAATGTTTCGGTCACTGACAGCCTACGGTGTTTTCCCTTCTTTCCAATTTTCTTCACGGACAGTGCATCGAGCATACGCAAAGGAAAGAAAAGCAAGAGGTTCAAGTAGATTTTTTATTTATTGTGAAATGACCATCCAACTACCCTAAAATGTAGGGAAGGAATTGATTCTTCCTATGAACTTTCCTTCAAAAATCCTTTGTTCCAAATGGCGAAACCATTAGAATGAATTTCATGTGAATACAAATGATAGATGTTGATAGTTAAAATATGATCAGGTAAGTTGAACATGGATTGAAAAATTACTTGCAAACAAAAGGCATCAAATTTAAATAGACAAATTTAGATCAAGTTATAAAATCCAGCACAAACGGTTTTATGTAGAGACTAGGGACCAAGGACTATGCATGACCAGTAAAAAAAGCTCAGACAGGTCTTCCAAATCGAGTTAGGTCGGTTTCAACTGAGTCTATGTATGAAATTGTTTAATCAGCTTGGACCAATTCAGTAGTCTGAGACTCAAATTGTGTTGTTTTCTCTAGCAACTCATCCGATCTCGTCAAAAACTTGTAAATCGTATGTAGAATAAATTTTCTACCGGATGAAACCACCCCCTCTATTATACTAGAGGATCACGAGCGATTAAGAGATTCATCTATTCAATCGTTAAAAACTAATCTACTACAAATTTTCCCTACTTTTCTCATGTGCTCCTCGTTTCTGTTGCGTCCGATGGTCAGCCGGCTAGGGCAACCTATAAGGCGCAGCCACACGCCCATAATTGGGTTACTATCGATGTGTCTTACATAGTTACATATTACATTCCCGACGAGGGTCCTCTAGCGATGTGTCTTGTGTATGATGCTCATTGCTTAAGACACCGGGTGAATTGTTCAGGTGCGAACTTACACGTTGTTAGGTTGATTTTAGCTTGCCTCTACCGGGTGATCTAGCTCTTTGCTAGTGTGTGACCTAACTAGTGTTAATAAATGAACTCAATTGTTTTCAAGCTTCAACACTACTCAAGATATGAAAGTGGCATTCAATCTAATTGTACTCATGGGTTCAGAAAGCAATGCTATTAATGTAAGAATTTTGGATCTCGAGCCAAGGATGTGGTTGTATTTTATACGATCAAGGGCTACTTGTTTATGTCAGGTTTGGCGGCTTGCAGTGGACTGCAATGGCTAACTCCTTGAAGGGGCTTGTTTCGCGTTGGACACTGTCGATTGATTGCAGAAGCAAACCAACAACGTAACGACTAATTGGCTTGCAACAGACTGCAGCAATCAGTCTTGTGTGGCAGCGGTTGGTTCGATTTGGAACAATGTTGGTGATGATGGGCACACTCAAGGATGATTGTACTTGTACGTACGTGTGTCACATTGTGACATTGTCTCTCAGGTGATGCTAGTGCAACACAGTAATTAATTTGGTGGGTAGTGATGTGGTGGGTGCTAGTAGAGTGGCCGTAGACCCGTAGTTGCCCAACTTTCGGTTATATATAGAATGATGTAATTGTGTAAAGTTGGAGCGTTAGAGTAGTATGGTGCACATTGTGGTTTCAATCCAACTAACCATTGTTTGTAGTTATAGTTACTCTATCTAGTTAATTGGTTGTGTGTTTTTGTTGCGGTTCCTTAAATTTTTTGGAGGTCCACTTGTATTTTCCCAATCAAAATTTCTTCTTTTTGATATAATCGCGACGGCTTTTTTTATTAATTTGTTTAGAAAAAAAATAATCTCTCTATTCTTGTATATAAGGCATAACTATGTCTGCTATAAAAACCAAGAAACATACTTAATTGAGTTAAATGCACCAAGGGTCCTCAAACTTGTAACTGTGTCACATAGGTCCCTAAACTTTAGAAATGTATTTATGTCGCATAAACTTGTTAAGTGGTACACATATGCCTATAAACTTTGAAAATTCATACCCTTTGAATTTATTAAGTGGTACACCATGGGCCCATACTTGTCACACGAGCATTTTTTTGCTAACGCGGCGTTGCTACATGGCAAAAAATATGCACCAAACCCTCTAAAGCCATGACCCTGGCCACCGGTGATGATTCTCGTAGCAGTAGAACAGACTACGTGCGCGTGGCTTCAGTCGGTGATGTTGTTCTGCGACTAGTAGAAACATTGGCGGCTGCTAGGGTCATGCTTTCTGCAACGCGCCATGGCACCACACCTCACCCTCAAGCTGCTAATAGTCCCCTCATTGTCCTTTCTGAGGCGAGCACCATCTGTGGGGAGATGGCTCCCATGTCAATGACGGCGACGCGAATTGAGTTTCATAGGTTTTTGGTGCATATTTTTTCACCATGTAGCAACGCTATGTCAACAAAAATGTTCATGTGACAAGTATGAGTTTGTGGTATATCACTTAATACATTTTCAAAGTTTAAAGGCCTATGTGTACCACTTAACATGTTTAGAGGACCAAAAATGTAAATGTATTTACAAAGTTCAGAGACCTATGTAACATACATTTACATGTTCGAGGGTCCCAATGCATTTAACTCTACTTAATTCTCTCATACAATACTAGCAGTACAACATAGATGCACATGTGTTTAAAGGAGAGAGAAAGAGAGCGTACTATGTATTATAGGACTTAAATAGAGAGTGGTTACATATATTAGGATAGAGGAAATAATGCTCCTCTAGTTATACTCTCTCCTTTTCTATTCTAAATCGTGGGTTATATACTTTGTCTTTTCTATATGTATAATTTTTTTTTGCTACGTGTTTAAATAAATATTATATCTAGGGGTATGTTTGGATCTCATTGATAAATTGGCAAAAGGCAAAAGAGCAAAAGAATTTCTGTTTTTTTAACAAATGGATCCAAACATGTAAGGTAAAAAATAGTAAAAGAGCAAAAATTTATCATTTGTCGTTTACCACTTTGGATTGACAAATAATGACAAATAGAAAATCCTCCCATTCATACCCCTCCCTCCTATGCATGGCATGCGAATGAGAGTGCAATTATTAGGGGTAAAATTATCTTTGTATTTGCCATTTGCTTGCTATTTGCCATGTGATCCAAACACTAGAAAGTGTTAAAAAATTTATCATTTGTCATTTGCCAAAGAATTCAAACATGCCCTAGATATATAGTAAATTTTATTTGCATCTAAAATATCTAAAACACTTTTTAATTTAAAACAGAATATACACTATTGGAACTGATCAAAGGGAAGCAAGAACGTCCATATATGTTTCCAGATCGATTCTCAGCGGGCAAAAGAAGCCAGTAATGTTAGTTTCGTGAATGCTAAAGAGAGATAAGCCGGAAAGAACCTTTGACGCATGTGTATGCATGCACCGAAATACCGAATCACCGAAATGTGTCGAAATACTCGAATGCCAACTTAACAAGGTCTTATGCAACTCGGGTTAAAAAAAAAGGAAAAAGCATGGCGAAGCCACATACACACATATATATAGCGGTATTCCATCATATTCGGTGCTTGCCGCAGGTGGTCATTGCCTGTTTTCAGCTCTGCGTAGCACATGATGTATGGGCAAAGATGCACAATGAGATCATGTTGGAATGCGATTTTTTTTCTGTTAGTGCTTTTTTTAAAATAAATTGATTTTTATATAATTTCTACGTCCTATAAAATTTCTACATTCCAAACAGACCCTCGGTCGATTGTTCTGTTCGTCAGCACTATTCAGTATCACTCTGTCCTAAATTATAAGGCATTTCAAGAATCTTGGAAAGTCAAAGCATCTCAAGTTTGACCAATAATTATAAAAAAACTATAAAGATTTATAACATTAAATAAACATATTATGAAAATATAATTGATAACGAATCTAATAATACTTAGTTGACATCATAAATGTTTTTATATTATCATACAAGTTTGGTCAAACTTGAGATACTTTGACTCTCCAAGATTCTTGGAATGTCTTATAATTTAGAACGGAGGGAGTACTACTTATTTTTAACAAACGAAACACTATCATTTTTACAATAAATTAGTATAATCATTTAGCATAAGCTAAATCCCAGCCTATCATAGATAGAGCGCACTCCAGGAGTTAAAGAAATGTACCGGTTTTAGCTACCGTACTGATACTGATACAGTAGTAAAGTCGAAGCCGGTAGGCCTTGCCAAAGAAAGACCTAGAGTAGAGTATAGGTGTGTGACACCGAAACAATTAATTGTCTCTCACTCTAGCACGTTGCTTGGCATGGGCATCACCAGCAGCAGCTAGAGTTTGGCAGTGGCTATATAGCAGCTCTGTCCGATCCGGGTGTCGGGTCTCCAGTGGCACTGTGGGCTGTGGCAATGGCTAGCTCGAATGCTGGATCGTCGCTAGACGACGCTAGTGTGGCAGGCTAGCTGCCACTGCCAGCAGGTAGTGGGCCATGCATAGAATTTAACGGCATCAACCACCAACCAGCAGCGAGCGCCGTTCAGGTTCAGGCATTGCACTACTACTATACTAATCAAAGGTTGCAACAAAGAGGGCTGACTCGAATGCATATGCCCTTTGACGCACTAGAGAATAATGATGGAGTAGAATAGTAGTTTGTTTAGATTAAGGAACATAAAAAGTTTGGGTCTCCCACGTTCACAAATGAACGAGTATAGCCCAACAGACATAGTACATAGATCCCGGTGACCACACACCGCTAATTCGAGTTCATGGTCACAAAACAATCAAAGCACAGAACAATCATAATGAAAGACAACAACCCCATATCTAGTTTGTAAACTCAAACGATGGCACCAGCTACGTCTTCCGAAGATTCATAGCATCATCACTTCTAGCTGCTTGCATCCACTCTTGAAATCTTCTCTATCTCTCTTCCTCTTTAGATAACTACGATGTCTGATCCAATGAGTCCCTCTGAAGATTACCTACAAACAAGAATTAGTATTTTTCTTATTACTGAAGACCATATCATTTCTATTCAACTACAGAACCCAACCATAGCTGCTAATCCCACTACAATCTGATTCTTAGACTAGGAACAAAACTCCTAATCCACGAACCAAATAAGTGGAATAGTAGTAATACCGTTAGGCGTTAGATTAGTTATTATAGATAATATGGTACTAACACATGGCTCGTAGTCGATCGTGTCGTGTGGGGTTGGTGGCAAGTCGGTCGAGGGTCGGCTCACAATACAATTTCACTTACCGTGCGCGTCAACGTCTGTGTAGTAGTAGTACTACTATAGTACTGTACGTAACACATGAAAAGAATCCGAGGTCAAATCCAGGGTCGAGTCAAGTGGAGGCGGCGGCGGCGGCTGGTGGTGCCCACGAATCCACGGGCAAAACCCCAGCCGCCGATCGAAGAACGCCAGCGACGCCGCGCGCGCAGACACCAGACTTGTTCGCGCTCTCCCGGTCGGTCTCCCTCTCCCTCTCTCTCTCTCAGCTGCCTCTCTGCAACACGCGACCTCTCGCTCACCCGCCCGCCCGCCCGCCCGCGCTAGATAGCGCTTGGCCGGCCGGAGGCTGGAGCTGCAGCGACACGGCCGCGCCTGGCTAGCTAGCTAATAAGCAGCTAATTAAGGCAACGAAAGGCCAAGGGGAGCTTAGCTGTGCGCGCGTCGTCGGGCTAATGATGGGAGCCGCCGCCCGCGTCCGCGTCCACCTCCTCCCGCTGCTCCTGCTCCTCCTGGGCCTCGGCTGCAGCAATGGCGGCCGAAGCTCCTGGGCGCAGACGCTGCTGCCGGAGCAAGAAGGTCCGCGCCCCCTGACCCGACCTTATTTCCCCTCTCTCCATGGCTTTTGCTCTGTTCTTGGAGCTCCGTACTTGTTCTCGGCTCTACACTGTTGCAATTTTTTTCCTCATCGTCCGGTCTCCGGTGCGCGCGGAATTCTTGCAAAAAAAAAAGGAAAAAATACTTTGGGCAAACATATTATTGGGAAAAATGCTTCAGTTGATTGAGCCAAGCATTTGCTCGTGATAACACATGATTATTTAGCAATTTCCAAGAACCACCGATTCGATGCATATATATTTCTAGCTACCACTAACATGGGTGGATGGATGGGCGTTTCCTAATGATGATGGTGTCGGCAGGGATATATGTGTACAGTACATATATACGTACAGTACAGTACGTTAGATATTTTCGTGCGCGATTGAATTTATGCTATAATACTACTACAGGGCTAGCTGGAACACATCATCGTATATAATAATAATCGATTCGACGATCAAAATATATAGAAATTTATTAACAGTGAAGTTATTCGATCCATCTGTTTATCTCTTGTGACTCGACGTCGTTCAATCTGGAGATGAACAGTGACTCCACGTCGAACAGCAGACCGCCCATTTTTTTTGTTTTGCAAATCTGCTTTAATGCTTTGTTTTGGTATTGTTCTGTCGCGTCACGCATCTCTTTTCTACGAGTAGCTCTCTTTGGGCGGGATCAACTCATCAACTTCCTTGCGCTTGCACGGACGTGCGCCACCAAATGGTTGGTTAGTGGTTTCGTAACGCCTCTGTAAATTGTTGAGCAGGCATGGTCTCAGCAAAATCGTTTCCTAGTAACACTAGTACTTCTCTGTCTCATCTCTCTCTCTCTCTCTGCCAAACTAGTAGTAGTACTTCTATGATCTTGGTAATGAAAAATTACACTAAAGAGCTTATTTGTTACCATTCAGATCGGGTTGGCAATCCATATGGTGAATCATCCCTAAATAATTCTTTATTATGGTTAGCGAGTGTTCTTGATTAGACTAGCTACTGATACTTGCTACCACAAACAGGGCATGCAAATTATCGTCACTATTAGGGTCACTAGTGCAAAATAGCAGCTTTAATTTCACTGTAAAGTGTGACCTCGTCATGTCCAAGCTTATCCATCTTTGTCAAGATTAGGCCAGTTCCCCACTTGTTGTTGCGGAGCGAGCCGAGTAAACAAAACCCTGTCAGCCGACAAACTCTCACCTTTCAGGCTCTCATGTTTGACTGCGGTGGTGATCGCCTTCAAGATCCCAACTTGCGCGCTGTGGGACACCAAAGCAGCAGCAAAGCTGTTGGCAGGTGGCTGACCACCTTGCTCCCTCTGGTCCAATGGGTGTGTGTCTGCAAAGTGTTTGACGAAATGGCTGTCTTGAATGCAAGCTGCTTATTGCGTTGGCGTCGGCAAAGCATTGCTCCGAACCTGAGCGCCGTTGCCTACGACTTAGTCTTATTTTGTGTTGGCCACGGTTCTGCTGCCCAGAAATGTTGGACCAATGGCTACTCAGTTCAATTGTTGCATGGGATTCAAGTGCTGTGAATTCTCTGCAATGTTGGTGATGCTTCATGTTTACTCTGGCACCATTTATATCAATTTTCTTTTGCTTTCCAGGGAAAGGGAAGCATAATGGAATGCTTATGTTAACAAGCTTAGATTTCGTACATACTAGCTTCGTTCTGCATTTGGCTGAAACTTGAAGTGTCTTTGCCTTTCCAGTTGAAGCACTCAAAGGTATAGCCCGCAAGCTTAACAAAACAGATTGGGATTTTAGCGTGGATCCATGCAGCGGATCAGGAAATTGGCTCAATGTCATTGGTTCGCCTAGCAGTAGTGCGAAGATTAGCAGTAATGTGACATGTGACTGTTCATTCAACAACCACACCGAGTGCCATGTTATCAGCCTGTAAGACATGCAACGTTGTTCTGCTAATTTCTTTGCTCTAAAATGGTTCTCATCCAGATTCTTTCTGTATGGTTCTATTGTCTTTCATTCTAAGTTGAATGATGCTTTATGCCTTTATTTGCATGTGTTTGTATGTATCATAGGGAGCTTATGCGGCTGAACCTTAGTGGAGTTCTACCAGATGAAGTTGTCAATCTTACTTATCTGCAATATCTGTAAGTTAACCAAGCTTACCTGAATTTTTTGACAGTCAAATCAGAAAAACATAGTTTGCATTTCTTGCAGTGACTTGTCACGCAACTTCATTCAAGGACCAATTCCAGCTTCATGGGCTGACCTACCTGTTTTTAATCTGTACGCCTCAGCACTGCTCCCATCGTTTTGCCAGAAGTATTCATGTATGCTTTATTCAGAATTCTTGTTTGACTACAGGTCTCTCCAGGGAAATCGCATATCTGCAACCCTACCGAAGGAGCTTGGACGCATGCCCAAGTTGAAATCTATGTGAGTTTCATATGTGTGCCTATTACAGTTTGCAAGTACCTGCATCTTGGTGCAGGTCAAACTGAAAGAAGAAAAGAGATAAGTACAGTAACCTAATAACTAATTTCCGCAGACAGCTAGAAGCCAATCAGCTTTCGGGTTCTATTCCACCAGAGCTGGGTAACATCATTAATCTGCAGAGATTGTAAGCCCTTGCTTCCAATTGTTAATTTTCTAGTACCTAGACCTTTTTTTTGTAAAATCCATTGCTAAAACTTAGTCAAGGAAAGTTTCTTGTTACATTATTGTTTATCTGTGATAACTGAAGCCAAGGTTCCTAGAATTGAATTGGCAGTTTTTTTCTAAAAGTCTTTTTGGGAAAACCTGCAGTAACTTCGAATCTTGGCATGGCATGGATTTGGTTAAGTCACTGTATTTTAGTAGCATCAATACATCATTGATGTGTAAATGTTCTTCTATATACTTGCCCCCATTGTGACCAAGAAAAGAAACTGTACAACACTTGTTACTTGTTAGTCTCCTGCGCCTTTGCCCGCTAGGTTTGGTATATAAAATCCTACAGAAGCTCGGCCTGGTCTCAGGTGCTTCTCAGCCAACCTCAAACAAGTTCTCAACCTGGTGGTGCCAAGCTGTGAAGGGTGTGCCAAAAGGCTGTCGAAAGGGCCAGATGGGATCAACAGCTTGATCATCTCATCTGTGTCTCATGGGAAATCTGGAAGCACCAAAATGACTGTCTTTAATGGCACTAGCCCAAACATCTCGATCTTGCTGCAGACTAAGGCATTTGCTAGAGGCCATTGATCTATTTTGGTTCTAAGGCTTTAACCATCTTAGATGGGTCGTTTTTTTCTCTTGTCTCTGGGGTTTTAGCTTCTTGCTGAGGTGGTTGTGTGTCCTGCTGTGAGTATCCAAAGATATGTTCTAAGAGTACATACCACACCTCTGGGCGCTCGGGCCGACCGAAAGGTTGAGGGCAATGGAGACAATCCGTTCTGTATAGAACAAAGGCGGTGATCCAATCTAAAAAAGGGAGGAAGAGAGAGATCTTTCGTTAGGCCTTGGTGATGACCGCCGGAGAGGGAGTACGAGAAGGCGGACATCTGGCTGCTATCAGTCGGCTGGCGAGCCTAACCCTACGGGGTCAGGAGGCCGATACTGCAGTAGTCGCTCCCTGCTATGATCCCTCCTGCCAAGAAGGGTGGAAGGACAGGGGAGCACGCCAACGTCTCGATCGATAGGAAGAAAAGGGGGTCTTTTTTTTTTCCTTTTCCTATTTAGTAGAAGGAAATCTATGATATAATAATATAGGGAGGGAGTCTTTTTCTTTCTTGAGGGTTTTATTTGAAATAAAAATAGAAATGCCTCAACTTGATAAATTGACTTATTTCTCACAATTCTTCTGGTTATGCCTTCTCCTCTTTAGTGTGTGTGTGTGTTGTGTGTGTGGGGGGGGGGGGGATTCATTCCCCTTCGTTTCCTTTTTACATTCTTAATGAAATGATACACACAGCTCTTCTGCGTGTTTGAGAAAAGAAATAGTTTGTTTTTTTAAACACACAAAAGAGATGTGTATCATTATATTAAGAAGAAAAAAGAGGAAAAGAATCTTTTACAACCTCCTCCACAGTCATGTGGTGTTTTTTCCTTTGATACAACACAACAACTATAGTTTATATGTCAGTCAGCATAACCTTGCAAGGAAGTAGTATAACCAAAATGCAAGGAATCCTCTTTAATTCTCTTTCCATTGACATGCTGGTTAATTCTATTGTTTTCAAATGCCATGAGTGCATCTTCAAATGCAATTTATTATTTATTTATCACTAATTATTGTCCAGGGTATCTTGAATCATTTCTCTCTTACAGTTTCATTTCTGCGAATAACATCACAGGAGAGTTGCCCTCAACCTTTTCCAGGCTCACAAACATGACAGATTTGTATGTTCCATTCATAATTGTTGTTTAATGTTTTTGCTTCCCAAAAAGTTCTAACTTGTTTTTTATAAAATTGCAGTCGTATTGATGGGAATAGTATCTCAGGGAAAATACCTAGTTTCATAAAGAACTGGCAGGGCGTCAACAGAATGTTAGTTTCTCCCTAATTAAAAAAACATTTTATATTCTTCAGTTGAAGTGAATCGGAAAGATCTCATTCATTTTCTACCATTTCCAAGGTTAATCTTGTCGCTTCATTTTCTAGCGATATGCAGGGTACTTTGATGAGTGGGCCTATTCCTCCAGAAATTTCCTTGTTGAAGAACTTGACAGAATTGTATGAATCTTTGCTGCCTTATCTTTTTAGCACTTGTGTTTTTATCTTGTATTGGGAGTTTGGTACTTAAAGAAGAGTGTGATTGAGCAAAGGTAATGCATCATCAGGAGGGTGACTGATTTGAGTGGACCAAGAATGAAATTTCCTCCCTTACAAAATGCACTACACCTTACAGAAGTGTGAGTTTATGTTTTTGTCATTTTTATTACCAGGCCACCCAGTAATCCTTTCCACTAGAATACTGAATTTCTTCTATGTTCACAGGGTCTTAAGAAATTGCTCCATATATGGTGAAATTCCTTCTTACCTTGGCCAAATGCAGTACCTGAAAGTCTTGTAAGTACTATTCTTCGACTTCATTTAATTTTGCCATTTGCAACGTCCAATCATCAATATGGGTATAACAGTAAAAAAAAGATATATGGGGTGCATGTGCTAGTTCTGGGGATGGCATGAGTAATGCAAGTGCATTATTATTGGGTACACATTTTTTTGTTCTGTGAATGTAACTTGATCATCAGTAACTCTTTGATGCACATCGTCACAAAACCCCCTGATTACATAGTTTCTGTGAATTGTTCTAATTTCAGGGATTTAAGCTTCAACATGTTGACTGATAAAGTTCCAAATTTTGGAGCAATATTGACACTACAATATCTGTGAGAAATTCGCTCTGGGATATTATTATTTTTTAACTTCTCAATTTTTTTATTGATGTTGTACACAAATAGCTTTCTATCCTGCATTAAGTTTCATCCATTGGAACCTAATTTTTTAATACAAAATATTAGGTACCTGACTGACAATATGCTGACTGGAGATTTGCCTGCTTGGATGTTGAAAAACAAGGCGAGCAATAAAGTAAACATGTGTGTATTATCCAACTAAATCACTTCATAACTTCTTAAAGTATGATAAGCACTCAAAAACTTCTTTTATCTTGTTGATTGCTTGTTCCATGACAATGATCACTGCTCTTCAGGGATATATCGTATAATAACTTCACGGGCAACCCTCCATCTGAATGTCAGCAAGCAAATGTGTATGTAATTTTTAAAGATCCTCACATACAGTTAAGTTCGGGTTTTATGGTGCTCATGATCTGCATGTTGTAATTTCAGAAATATGGTGTCAAGCTTTTCATCTTCAAATAACAATTCGTAAGATCATACACAAAAAAGAAAATGTCCAGACAATATTTTCTGTTACCAAGATTCCATGAAAGAAAAGAATTCTAATTGCTCTATGATTATTTGTTTTTTCTTGCAAGATTGCAACCATGTTTAAGAAAGAATCTTCCTTGCGTAACCAGACCACTCCGTAAGTTTACTTACATACAGCAGTTTGTATTTTGATAACTGAGTTTAAAACTTTAAATATCTAATATTACTGAATATTTCATTTTTTTTCAGATTCCTCCCTGTTCATCAACTGCGGTGGAAAAAGTGTTGTGGCCTATGGGAATACCTATGAGGATGACTCGTCTCAAATAGGAACATCAATGTTTTATGTGTCGGATGATAAGAAATGGGCATATAGTAGCACTGGTGATTTTGTGGGCAATGAGAATGCTGACTATATTGCTAGAAACACATCGAAGCTAAATCTAGCTTACCCAGAGCTTTACTCTGAAGCTCGCCTCTCACCTCTGTCACTGAAATATTATGGCCTTTGCATGGAGAATGGTGAATATACGGTAAAACTTCACTTTGCTGAAATTGTGTTCACAGAAGATCATACTTATTCCAGCAATGGCAAACGTGTTTTCGATGTGTTCATCCAGGTAATGTGTGTCTACCAATTGTTGTCCCCAGCCTTTCGCATTCAGTCTGGCATCTTACTTGTCATAGTACTACCACTTCTCTAGTTTGTCACACTTTCCTTTGGTCAATTAAGTTGTGTAAATATAAGCAATTTGTGAAGGATAGGCGATTGTAATCTGAAACAGTTGCTGTATTACAATTAACCACTGTACTGAACTTTTGGACAACATATTTTGGATAAGAGATTACAAATAACACATGTCAAAGTTTCATTTTGTTTGAGTAGCTTAATTTTGTTGGTTTTGCTGTAACAACTACTCTTTAAGCTGTTTATCCCTTCCTGACTTTGTAACCTTTGAGTGAATCTGTTTGATTCTACTTGACAAGTTTATGAAATATCGATACACAATTCCTTTGATTTCTAATGTATTGTTACCTGAACTTTGTAATAACTTTTCAGGGTGTCAAAGTTTTGGGGGATTTTAACATCAAAGACGAGATTGGTGGTGTCCATCGTGCGATCAACAAAAGTTTTACAACCAACATTAGCGACAATACACTGGAAATCCACTTCTACTGGGGAGGCAAAGGCACCACAGCGATACCTTACCGTGGCGTGTATGGTCCACTGATCTCAGCCATATCAGTGACAAAGAGTGAGTAGTTCACTCACTCCATATCTGTTGGCAACTTCTATGTTCGGTTTTCAAAACCAGGAAATAATCATATCTTGTCATATGCTGGGGAATATGCTAACTTTGTTTCGGTACAGTGGGCAGGAACCACCGTGGAGTCTCTACTGGAGTGGTGGTTGCCATAGTAATAGCTGCGGCATGTTTGGCTGTTATAGTTCTGATAGCTTTATATTTCAAAGTCTTCCGAAAGAAGAATATAAAAGGAAACAGTGAGTCCATCTTTCTTATTATAATTTTCCATCGTTTTCACTATATATAAGGTTCAACATACTTCATAGTATTAATTATTATTTTGTATTACCATGGTTGTTGTTTTTAAACAAATGGGCAACTTCAACTAGAACTGATATAGTGACAGATTGATTCTATATGGGCCTGGGCATCATGAGTCTCAGGGCCTTTTGGAGCTTTACTGTTTGCGTCTTCCTTCACCCATTTTATCTATCCAGTCGTCCAGTTCTCCTGCCTCTGTGTCAGCTACATCGTAAACCACTACTTTTACGCAGTGGCATAGTTGTCTAGGTCATCTCTCAGGCTCTAGACCGTCCACTTCAGTTGTTTCCAGTGATGGTACTCTATTGTACAGGTTGCAAGCTTGGCAAACAGTTGCAACTCTCCTATCTTTCCAATTTGATCTTGTACATCTTGGTATCGCTCGTCTTGACATTTCTCACTCTATCCACATCACTATCAGGTCCACTAAGAAGTCAGTCACTTGCCATTTATCGTTCTTTTGTTACCATATTTTACTACATGAATTTGAGGGGGGGGAGACGTTCCCCACCTGATTTTATAATTAAAATGCCCAAAGGCTGATGTTAGATTACAACCAGTTTAGAGCTCAGATCAGGGGAGAGGGGGGTGGGGTGGAGGCGTTGTATACAATGGTATAGAGTTACAAGTCGTAGAACTGAGCCCAGCAGAAGGAGAGAGGGATTCTATCCTTGGCCTTGTCTTGCCATCAAAAGGATGGAGCACCAGGAGTCGGCGATGTGTCTCTTCTTCCTTGGAAATCTGTATCTCCATTGTTCTGCAGCCAATTTGCATTGGTTGAGAAGCAGATGAACCGAGGTGGTTTCATTCCTGAAGATCTTTGCATTTCGAGCTTTCCACAGTTGCCAGCATATGAGTGCAAGAAAGGCCGGGAAGAGGTCTGGAGGCACTCCTCCAGCCGGGGAGATAGAATACAAGAGGTCAATGGTTGAGTTAGCTGGGAAGGAGAAACCCAGTTGCAGCCATGTCTGCCTTGCTAGATCACAACCCCACATGATATGTTCAGGAGTTTCCTCTGCGGATGTGCAGATTTGGCAGATCGGGTTGTCCACTATCTGCTTCTTGAAAAGTAGGGATCGGCACTGAATTCTTTTCTGGAATAGTAGCCAGATGAAGAGCTGAACCCTCGGTGGTGCAGGTGTTTTGACATTCATATACTGTCAAATACACATTGGTTGAAAAAATGGAGAACATCGCGCCTTGTTCTCTCTCATCCTTGTAATTGTTTTTTGTCAGCTCTTTCTACTTAACGTTCCATTTTTCACACCAGCAAAATGGTTGCTAACAACAACCATATAAAAGTACTGGTTTAACTCTTCAGATCACATAAGTTTTCTTATCTTGCTGTTAAAAATGGCTTAACTCTTCATGCATGGTATTATGCATATTGCAGTGCACTGATGATCCATCTTTAGAATTTTTGATATTGATAGTGCAGTTTGATGTTTCTACATGATCCATCATGAAGTAGGGGTGACTACACATTTGTATAATGAACCGAGCTCCATGTTGGGTTGCTTTGAGTACCTTAAGGATAGTTTAAGTGCTGTTTTACCAGCTTTAGGTTAGTATTGTCAGGCTTATAAATCTAAGCCATGGCCTACTTCATTTTGATTTTGTGGGGGTTTCATATTTACAAAAAAATATTTTTAGATTTCAAAGGTAGCATCTATGTGCAATGTTCAGTGGGTCACTTTTAACCACAGGTCTTAGCTTGGAGAGATAATCTCATCTTTCAATCAGGTAGTTTAGTCACTGCTGTATTTATGTCACCAAGTGTTCATATTTTACCGCATTTGTCATCATAGGTAGACAGTTCTTATACCAAGGAAGGAAAACTATTACTTCAGAGCTTCAAACACGGACACAGTATTTCTTTAGTTTGGAAGAGATCGAATCTGCAACAAAAGATTTTGATCCTGCAAACAAAATAGGTGAGGGTGGCTTTGGACCTGTTTACAAGGTAAAAACTATGAACTTCAATATCCTCGTTTTCGAGAAAAACTTCAATATCCTCTTCTGGTGGCATGTAGAAAACAGTTTACTTCATCACCTCATTTATTGATATATTTTCACATAAACTGATGATGAGCCATACTTTTTTCAGTTGCCAAATACCCAGCATTATAATATAGAAATATATAGAGCTTGGAAGGAAACATATTTCCCTGACAATCTATATTGCTGGTAGTTTTCTGACATTGAAAAGGCATTATTTGCTATCCTTTTTGTTTTCAAGAACGAAAGGACGACCACTAAAAAAACAAAAGGATGGACAATTTGTTAATTGTTGAGGGCAAACAACTCATCTTGGCACACTCAAGGGGTCAAGGTTCCAATAAACAGATCTAGGAAGTAATCGTTAAGGGGGATCAAGTCTAGCTGCAAAACAAGCATTTTAGTTCCTTTTTGTTTCCTCGGTGCATTTATGTAATTACTCCACATATTATTAATACACTTTGTCTTCAGGGCACACTAGCAAATGGTACTATAGTTGCAGTTAAAAAGCTGTCTTCAAAGTCAAGCCAAGGAAACCGTGAGTTTTTAAATGAGATAGGAATAATATCTGCTCTGAGGCATCCAAATCTTGTGAGGCTCTTTGGTTGTTGTATTGATGGGGATCAGCTCTTTCTTATATATGAATTCTTGAAAAATAATAGTCTTGGCCGTGCACTTTTGGGTAAGCCTTCATAAATTTCTAAAGTTGTACTTCCTGCTCTGGAATGAGTTTATCTTAATTTATACAACACACAAAAGCTAGTAAGTACATTCTGTTCTAATAATAAGATATTTCTTAGGCCGCGCTGAACATCAGTTAAAATTGGATTGGCCAACAAGGTACAACATATGCCTCGGAACTGCGAAAGGCCTGGTCTATCTCCATGAAGAATCTACATTAAAAATCGTCCACAGAGATATTAAGCCATCAAATATTCTTCTTGATGAAAAGATGCAACCTAAAATATCGGATTTTGGCTTGGCTAAACTGAATGATGAATGCGGACGTGTGAGCACTCGGATCGCTGGAACTGTGTAAGCTATTTCTCTAGTTGCTGATGATTTTTTAATTATCTATTGCAGCCAAATTGCTTAACCTTCTAAAGGAGTTGCTTAACCTTCTAAAGGAGTTGCTACTACAACTGTATAACAATTTCTTCTGCATGTGAAGTTAATGCTTCCTATGTCTGATCCTATTTTGTGGTGGTTGTTGTTTAGTGGTTATATGGCTCCTGAATATGCCACAAGAGGTTGCTTGACACGTAAAGCAGACATCTACAGTTATGGAGTGGTGGCTCTAGAGGTTGTTAGTGGAATGAGCAATACAAACAGCATGTCAAATGAAGAATATCTGCATCTTCTTGATTTGGTATTATAATTTGATATCCTTTCTTTCTTTCCTCTTTGTCATTCAAGGTACAATATTGAAAATTAACTTAATAAAGTTTAATTCATCTTACTTGGCAAAGTTATTTAGAATTGTATTCCATAAAGTCACTGTTGAAGATGCATTGCTTCGGTTGATAGTTGCACTGATGGTGCAGTGTTCAAGTAATCGCCTTACTAAATTTGTTTGTAAACTGTAGGCTGAAAGATTGAAGCAGCAAGGGAAGCTCCTGGAAATGGTGGACAAGCGTCTCGGCTCTGACTACTCCCAAGAACAGGCACTGAGGCTGCTGAATGTAGCTCTCCTCTGTACAAGCACACAACCAACCCAGCGGCCAAGAATGTCTTCAGTGGTGAAGATGCTTCGTGGCGAGATCCCCATCGAGATTGTACCTGCTGACAATGATCTAAGTGAAGATCTACGACTCAACATCGCTCAATCCCAGCACTCAGTAAATAGCAGCCAAAACAATTGGTCCCAGCACTCAGTAAATAACAGCCAAACAAATTAGTCTGAAACGCCTTCAAGCGATCGTTCGGTCTTGCCCCACAGCAGCAAGGACAGTGGCTACCTCCCATCTTCGAGCTCCTTTTCTGTGAAGCTGTGAACTTCTGCATCAAGAATAGCTAGCCAGGTAGGTATTGGTGTCGGCATTTTTTTGGAGGCACGATGCTGCAGTTGTACATAGGCAAACATTGGGTTTCATGCTTGTAATGCAATTATTTGCTGTCTCCTCTCGATTGTCAACTTAACTGTCATTCAAGAATATCGTCCACAACCCATGGCGATTGATCACAGTTCTGTCTCTCCTTATTCTGCTGCTTTGGAGCCAACCATTTCAAAAAAAAGAAGGGAACAATGAACAGTGTAACTTGCAGATGTGAAATGCAAAACGTGTGAAGCGTACTGCCCTTAAATTTAAATGGAAATGTACTGAGCATGATGATGGAAATTGTGCGATTTTTCTTTCTCAAACACGCAAGTAGCAAAATTAGAAGAACAAGAAGTTTGGTGATAAGTTTTATCCAATAAAAAAAACAAGCAATATGTTTTTCTTTATCCAAGAAGTTTGGTTCTTTGTTTTCCTTCTTGTTCTGGCCTCGCGCGGGCTTAGCTGGATGTTTCAGTTGTTGTTTTTGTGTTCTAGTAAAATCTAACATAACAGTGGGGTTCTCTCCTGCTGTTTTCTTGTTTTTTTTTAAAAAAAACATGTAAGTCGTTCTGCTAGAACAGGCAGTCAGGCGCTAGGCTGCTGAACCAAAATACCAACCCAGTGGCCTAGAGTGTGTTCAGTGTTGTAGATTGTTTGCGTTGAGATCCCCTTCGAGGTCTTACCCTGACGACGAGGATCTAATTAATTGAAGACTTGCCAATCAACATCGCACAATCACGCTGCTCCATGAATATCAGTGTCTAGAATTCAGTCTTGTTTACTTGCCTTCTTGAGGCATTTGGGGTACTGTGGTCTCTACATAATTTCAATTTTAGGGATATACTATATAGTAAAGTTATATCCTGACCATCCTTTGCAACGTACAAGAAGATGCAAGTGCTGGCACTTCTGGGTCTGACTTCTGAAAACGAGCCTGGCTGCTTCATACCGGTTATTATACTACAAGATAGAACAAACCAAGTACAAAGCCGGGTCTATGGCTCGGGTTAGTTTTTTTGGTTACATGCGCGCCCTTTGCGAAGATTGAGCCAACTTAACCTCCTGAGATTCAGCAGCCCAAGGTGATCAGATTGTGGATGCCAAGCCCACCCATGTCCATTGTCTGCCTTCGTATCAATGGTGACCTGGCGGGTGACCCAAACCTCCTCATATTGAACATATACTGCTTTCATACCATGTTTATTCCATCTAAGATGAGATATTTTTTGGTTAATCAGAGAACGAATTTTGACTTCCTTCTTAACCACTTTCAGTCCTCTTTGATCCACGCTCCATCCCTCTAAAAGAGATAGTCATATAGATCCACTCCAATTATTTCCTCTAAACGTAATAATAAGCCTTATTATAAAACAAAAGAGATGAAGTCATATAGGTGGAGGTTGAGTATTCCAAAACATGATTTTCCAACCTCAAGGGACTAGGGTAAAGGCTAGAGCTATAAATTTATATCATACTCCCTTCACTTTAAATTACAAGACGTTTAGGCTTTTCTAGATACAATAGACTTTGATATGAACTTCGATATACACTATGTTTAGAAATAGATACATAAAAGAAGTAATATATGTACAAAAAACAAAATGTCTTATAATCTAGAGCATAAAGAGTATTATCCCCACAAGAGACACCAAAGAGCCTAAGCACAGGGATGCATATCTCAGCAACACATTAACTAATTGAGTTAACAAAATATGCGGCGCACATGGCAATGCGGTAATTACTTATAATTAAGCACATTCACGGGGTAGACCAACCAGAGTTGCCCGGAATCGAAGGACACAATGGTTCACCTAGCGTAGCAGTCGTCCTCGATCTTTCCTCACATGCATGGTTGTTCATGGTTGGGTTGTGCCACATCGACATGAATGCTCCAACAACAAACCATAGTACTACGTACTACTAGGTACCTTAATTTTCCATATGTTTTCCATCCACACACACTCACACACGCACTCAAGAACTAATTATATATACTAGCAGTAGCAAGTAGCAGAGATCGAGTAGCCCTCCTCCACAGGGCACACGCCGGCCGGCCATGGATGCATGATAGGGGGATATATATATGCAGCTCATCAGCTTCGATCGATCCTGAAGCCTGAAGGCAGCATGGTGAGGTGAGGTAGCTAGGCGGAGACAGAGTTGGTCCTGTTGATGTTGCTCTTGAGGAAGGAGGTGCTCTTGGTGATCTCGCGGAGGGGCTTGTTGGTGAAGCGGATCAGGTTGTAGGCCCACGCCCCGGCCACGGCCCCCACAACAGGGCCCACCACGTACACCCAGATGGACTTGTACTCCCCGCTCACCAGCGCCGGGCCAACGCTCCGGGCCGGGTTCATCGACGCGCCAGAGACGGGCCTGTTTTTATCAAAAAGCACACACATGGAGGAGGATCGATCAGGGATGGGCTTGATTGTCAATGCAAAAGCTTTTGTTTGTTGTTTTCGTTCTTGTTCCACCACCGGAAAGGTTCAAAGTCAAATTATATCAGTCAGTCAGTCAGTCAGAAAAGAAAAGGGCGGTACTAGTACGAGTCCATTTCCAAAATTTCAATTAATTTATAAAATTTACAAAATTTTAATTAATTAATAATATTACTGTTGTTTACTAATAACAAGTAGAAAAATATTGTACTAATAACAGTTAAAAAAAGATAAAAGCTTAATAGTGAATTTAAGTAGCCAATATTCAGTTTAAACCCTATGATATGATGCTGCTTACTAGTGCGTGGCTACGACTATTCCATTTGCACACAAGTCGACAGAAGCGGCTTCAATCTATTGGGCAGGTAGGAGAAGAGAGTGCATTTGCATCTGCAGCTCTGCACACACACGCACGCGGTCCTACTTTTCTACTACTCCGATCCGGAGAGCGAGGAGTGGTATTACGTTCACATTAATGGCATCGCACCGGTGTTTCACCAACCACACTCAAAGCTGTAGCTGCTCCTGCTAGGACGCCATGACTACACTCACATGACGGTCTTTATGGCCTCCATAAAACCCCTGCTATGCTACCGACAGAGACAGCCACAACAAAACCCTACTACTACATATTCTATTCTCTCTTTTGGTAGTAATTATTTGGGGGTTTTTTTGACTTGGAAAAAACACGTACTGTCTGGTCGATAGTTTGTCACTTTGTGCACGATCGAACGCAGTGTGAAAAGTTAAAAGGCTTAAAGTTATTCTTGTGATGACAACCCGGCTGTTGTCATGCCTGCTAGTTCATGCAAATGACCTACTAATTACTGCAACTTAATATATATTTGTAGGAAAAAAAAAAGATATTTGAGGCCATGTATGTAAAGTGCTAGTACGTCGTCATGCATGAAGAGTATGTAGTACTGTAAGTAGTTACCCGGCAATGAGCACGTTAAGCAGGATGGTTGCGCCCACGGCCAGCCCTGCCAGCTCACCGATCTGCATCGTGCATGTATGTCAATTATAATAAAGGAAAATAAAAAGGAAATCAACAACAGACGATATATATATATCCTTATTACTACTTACCGCTCTGTTGTCTGTTGCTACGCCGGAGATGACGAACATGAGGTAGAAGGTGATGATGATCTCAATAACAAGCGACTGCACCTCAGACCCGGTAGGCAACGTCCCGGGAAAATGCTCGTGGCGTCCGCCGAACATGAGGCGCAGCGTCCCGGACGCGAGCGTGGCGCCCAGCATCTGCGCCAGCACGTACGCCGGGAGCTGCCGCCACGGGAACCGCCCGCTGGTGGCGAACGCGAAGCTCACCGCCGGGTTGAAGTGCGCCCCCGAGATGTGGCCCACCGCGTACACCATCACCATCACCGCTAGTCCCCACACGATCGCCACCCCTGGGAACGTGATCTGCCCGTTCTTGCTCGCGTTTATCGTCACCGCGCCACATCCCGCGAACATCAGAAAGTAGGTGCCCAAGATCTCCGCGATGATCTGTCATATTCATGCACAGTTGCGATCGACACTTGAGCTTCGTTTTGTCATGACATCATGCATGAGATGCAGACAAGACGGGTACAGGCATGACAGTTGGTGTTTAAGTAGCTAGGTGGATGATATATGTTTACAGATCCACACAGACTATAGACTAGACTCGTTTAAGGATGTAATATAAATGTGCCACTTTACATTTGCACGCCATGCATGCACACCGACATTAACATGCATCATCATATCCATACCCATCCTTGAACGGCCTACTAACTAGGAAAGGACGTTTAGTTACCGGCGCAGCAGGATCTTGAGGTAAAAACCCACCGTATTTTAATTCAAAACACACCAATTATATAAAGAAAGACGAGGCGAAATGAAATGCAGTGCAGCACAACCAGCAAAACTCAAGATCCGGGTCAGAAATGAGAGTTGATTTAATTTGACTGGGGCGCATGATGAATGTTGATATGGGGGTTGGAGCGAGGGAGCAATTAGCGGTGGCCGGGCCGGAGGACGAGGCGAAGAACACGGGGGTGGAGTAGTTTTGGCAGCATGCAGATCTCATCTCACGCACAGTGACCTCTCCGTACCTTCTGGATGAATGGGACGGAGACGACCATGGCGGCGCAGCCCTGGTCGGCGTACTCCTCCTTCCTGCCTTCCTCCATGGCCCTCTGGTCGTGACCTCCTCCGTTCGTCTGGTCACCGCCTCCGGCCATCTCGCTCTGATCAGCAGCTTGCAGCTGGCTGTTCTCTCCTCTGCTTCTTCCGCCTGTACTACCCTGGGACGACTCAGGGATGGCTGGGACTCGATCAGATCAGATGGGATGGGAAGCAGTGATATATATGAGCACGGAGCTACCAGTTGATGTATCCGATCTGAAATGAGTTGTTGGAGTGAGGAGAGAGCGGCCAGGCAGGGGGCGATGGGAGTTGGCCGATGACCCGGGCGCCTATTTATTGGCGCGGTGGCGCCAAGCCCAGGCCCAGCCCACTCCTCGTGGCTGTGGCTATCGCTTTCCATGCCGTTTGGATTGACTCGGCCTTCTCCTTGGTGGGCCCAACATCTTGTTCTTTTTTTTTTTACTGTAATCTACTCGTATTAGTGCTAATTAGGGGGAGTATTATTTATCCAGAAGAAGAAGAGATTACCGGTCAGAGTCATTCTAGTGGTGTTTCTTCCGGTGGTGGACGACTTAAAATCTGGATCAACGACCGTGCGTGATGCAAGGGCTCAAATGTCGAACTGACCGAGCTGCTCACAACTCAAACTACCGGGGGAAGAAAAAACCGGAGCCTCCGCAAGCAATCCGTTTGTTTTGTGTGTCAGTAGAGCTTATCATGAACAGTGGCTATGTTAGGCTACACTATTTTAGTAGTATTTTTCATAGAATAAATAGTTTTTTTCTCTCACAACAAATCAGTATAAATTAAATTTAAACGTATAATGCCAGTACGTATAAACTTAGCAGCTCCACATTTTTTTGCTCCTGGAGGAACATCATACTACATGCGCTCTTGTGTGAGTTAAAGGTAAAAATTCATACCACAGATATGATATGAGCTGAAGTGTACACATAGTAATGATTTTTTTTTTTGGAGGAAGGGGGCATACTGACACACAAGGCGACATGGCGTACGATAAGATTGGATGCCTCCCTCCCATAATTACGCATCACTTTAATTTCGGCTATTGAATTGCTAATCGACCGGACAGTTAAGAGACAGCTAGAGAAAAAAAAGTGGGAGATGATGGTACTGTACGGGGCCGGATGATCCAATCCGATTCGTGAAAAAAAAAAACATGGACAGGCAATTCAATGTTTAGCGTCAGTTCTGCAAGAGGGGTCGATGAGCATGCGGCAAGCAACACTTTATGGCGCGCCAACGAACAGTGCTGGCCGTCTTTAATTGGTTCATACGTACTACGTACGTTAACTTCGCGTGATTTTTTTTTTTGAAAAAAGTTAGTTTGGCATGATGTTTTTTTGAAGGCGCCGTCGTTTGCACCGGCGGACGCACGGGACAAAAATCAAAAAAAAAAAAGGGAGCGTTTGGTTTTTTTCCCTACACAGTTCGTCAGACATTGTGGATTTTGGAAGACAGATCGATAATGGAGTACCGGATAAACACCACGGCAAGTAGATGATCATCTAGTCACCTTTTAATTTGCTTCCATTTCGTCAGTAGTCTATTTGAGTATCGACCAGTCCCAGGGGTCGCAGGATGTCACCACATGCTGCCTCCCATTCACTCTATAACGTACTCCAACCGGGTTTTAGGCCCAAATACAAAAAATATACCAGTAGTGAGTGTCCTCTTGCGTCTCCATTTGACTTGGTCAACCACCATCTTGATGTGGTTAACCATTGTCTTCACTTGGTCAACATAGTCTACTCATTCATATGTACTCTTGCTTGTCGATGTCTCCAAGTATCAGCCATTCACAGCGAGTTTTTCGACCATCTTGGTTCCTTAGTCCATGCCTCACATTTGTCCTTCATCGCACTCGATCCATCGGCATGTCACGTCTCTATTTGACCTTCTCTATGGTTGTTGGCCACCTCTGTGCTCCATACTTACATACCAACACAACTAAAAGACATGTTGCACGCGCCACACACACACACACAACATGGTTAGTCTTCAAATTTAACCAAGCTGATGATCTCTTGATAATCACTCGTCACTCCATATAGACATATATCAACCATGTTTCATGGTGGAGTATATATTTGATGCTACATAAAAAATCTAGAGTCGTTTGGCATATGTGATTTCACTTTTTTGGCTATAGAGTAGAGTTCGTGAGCTATATTGTTTGGGTGACGAAGTTGGAAGCGGACATAGCTAATAAAGAATAGAGTGAAATAGTTACAAACAAACCCTTAATTAAGCAGCTTAGCGGCGGCAAAATGTGCGATCGAAATAGAGGCCACTATGGAACGTGGTAACGGGAGAAGAGCTAGAACGAGTCCATGAGTCGGGTTGTCGCCCGGCAGTACACAGATACGGCAGGCATTGAAGAGCCGGAAACCTTGGTGCCTCTGCTGCAGCATTTGGTTGGGGAAATGCAAATCAATGGTTACCTTTAATTTGCATTTGGTTGGGCCATGGCCATGGCCGTCATGGTGGCTTCCTTGGAAGGAGTTGCATCAGCAATATTTGTTTTTTGAAAGTTGCATCAATAATACTCATATTTAGAGCAAGGCTAATAATATAGCTCACTGTTGACTATATATATCCTTACAATTAACTTTCTAGCCCACTCATATAATAGTTACATTTTTATGATTAATATATGGTTTATTTATCCATCTCATATATATTTTTTAGTTCTTGTACTTAAGTTGACTGTAAGTTTACAACTCACTTCTATTCTCTCTCCTTCCCTCTCTCTCTTCCACCTTATCATTTAGCCTGCTTACAGCCTCTTAGGGCACTCCTAATGCACTTATTTATGGTATTTTGCTGATGTGACAGTATATTTATTGAAGAGGGAGGGTGAAAAAACAAGACTCCAAGTCTTATTTAGACTCCAAATCCACAATATTTGAGGTAATAAATAGGTTTACACTCTATGATAGAGTCTGCATTGGGAGTGCTCACAATGCAAAACTCTAACATAGAGTCCAAGACTATTTATTATCATCTATTTATGGTATTTTGCTGATGTGATAACATATTTATTGAAGAAAAAGGGTGAACAAATAAGACTTAAGTCTTATTATTTAGACTCAAAATCCACAATATTCGAGAAATCATCGCATGAACTTAGAGGATTAGAGAGGAGCAAAAACGCGATTAGCGAAGAACACAAGTAAAGGAGACACAATCACGAAATCAAAGTCACCATGGCTTATGGAGGGTAAGGCCTCCGATTCCCATCAAAATCAAAGTACAAATCCTTACACTAGGGACCTCATGAACTAGAGAGTGAAAGTAGAGAGAGAGAGAGGTGGTGAAAATGACTAGGGTTCAAGAGGTGGGATGAGGGATACCCCTTCACCCCCTACTTATCGGGCTTTGACTATTTCCCAAAGACCCCCTAGATACACTGAGTGAATTACCTAGCCTAAGCATTGTAGTCCAAGCTCCGGAAAATATCTTCGCAATTTTGAATGGACTGCCCCGCTTCCTGCCAGGAGTTGCCGTCGCCTCGACGCAACCTCCAAGATTCCGCCATGTGCCATCCCCGCTTCCTCGGAAGCTCCGCCCGGGTTTTGAGGCCCAAACCCGCGAAACCCGCCACCGGTAGCTTTCGGCTCAACTACCGAACCCCAAGTTTTGAGGCCCAAACTCGGAAACCGTCCACCGATGGTTTTGCGGCCCAAACCACCAAACCGCTCGACTCGAGCCACCGTGTCTTCGCCCGGTCGGACTCCGAGTTCCGTGAGCCTCCCGCTCGACCCGCTCGTTCACCGTCTTGACTCAGTCAACTCGGTCTACCTCCATGTCTTCTTGCGTTTGTCGGTGCCAAGTACTAGCCACCACAGCTAGTCCGCCGGCGCCCATGGTCCCTCGGTCCGAGTCCTGCTTCCGCCCTTCACCGCTCTCAGTCCATCGGCACGGCAAGCCTCTACTCAACCTTCTCCATGCCATTGACCACTGTCTCCGGACCTAGCACCTGCACACCACAAGCCGATAGACAGACACACACATGCTTTCGCAAGAGTTAGTGATAAACGCTCAAACTGAAACACCCAAGTGTTGATCAATCACCCATCACAAAACTGAACATCATGGGCACATATCAACCATGTGTTCGCAATCTCCCCCTTGAGAGTGCATTGTCAACACAAGTGCATTTCAGATTTGAGCCAACAAGGTAAAGCTCTCCAAATGACCAAAAGCTAAGAAAGCCAAAACGGGGTCACTTGAGAGAAGCAAATCGCATCCAAAACTTGGTTCCTAAAGACATGGGCAACGACTCGACGCAACCAAGCAAAACAAAGCTACCCCTCAAGAAGAGGCAGAAACGGGCTCAACACCGCTAGCAAGCCAAAGATACCAAACGCCTTACATCAAGAACCTCTTCAAGATACCAATTAAATCACATAAAACTCAAGAGGCCAATCGAAACCTGTCGGAGTCAACAACACAAGCTAGACCCTTCAGAAGAGGCAAAGGCTCAACACATCTAGCAAAACTCCCCCTGGGCAAAAGCACACTCAAGATACCAAGAAGGATGAAAAGAGCCAGAAATGCAAGATTTTCACAAAATGCACATTTTCTCCCCCTTGGCCACATAACTCTCCCCCTTGGATGTAGATGGAGTGAAATGCAAGTGAAATGCACATCTCTCCCCCTTGTTGACACATGTAGCTCATCAAAGCTCAAAAGTCAAGATTTCGGCCACAAATGCCATGAAATACAAAATGAGTGCAAAAAGCTTCATACATAGAGCTAAGACAATGGAAGGATGCTCTAAGTGATGTGATCCTGTGAGAATAGGAAAAGCTCTAAGTGCCCAACAAAGACTCTGGATGAGCTAAAGATCACTTTAGCAGCCAAAATAGAGAAGATTACATGTGTGAGCAAGGAATGGGTATCACCTCCTAGAGACAACCAAACATGGCAAACAAGATAGGATCTATCTCAAAGCAATCTCATGTATAGCAAGTAGAACTATCCCTAACAAAGTTCATACAACAAACCAATGACCCAACTGAATGAATTTTTCAAATTTCAGAGTTTTGCAGCCAAAATTCACTTTTAGGCACATTTCAAGTTGTATGCGAGTGGTTGTAAGCAATGTGATGCCACTTACCAACCGGGCGAAGTCAAAGGACTTGACACACCGGTTTCGGTCATACACGACACTGCTCAAGTTCCACTCATATGGGAGGCAATCTCGAACACACGGTGAAGTGCTCACAATGCGAACCCGACTCGATCTTTTCAATTCACAATTCAGAAAGCAATTTCATTTTAGATCAATTTTAATCATGGTGCTCAAAGGAAGTGAATAAAGCAATGAAGAGCCATAGTTACAAGCTATATACAAGACAACCAAGAAGGATCTTCAAAAGCCTACTCATGCTAGTGTCATTTCAAAGGTGACATGGGAAATTAAAATCAGTTTTAAAGCTTTTCTAACTTAGTTCTATTGCATATCAAGAGATCAAAGAGAGTCTAAGTTAGGCAACACCATAGACACATAAATCACCTCAAACAGAGCATAGATTCATTATATCGGCTATAGGTATGAAGCTTAAAATGAACTATATCACAAATGCAATGAGATGCAAAATGCAATGACACCAATTAACACTAAAAATACACCAAAGAAAAGAAAGAAAATACAAATAAGAACCAAAAAGAATTATGATACACAAAGCTTTCCTCCTCTAAAAAGGAAAGCAAACACCCAACTTGCCCCGAAGGCAAGAAAATGTAGCTTGATCCAAAGGCTTTGTGAGAATATCCGCAAGCTGGTTTTGGGTATCGACATGCCAGCGGTCAATGTCGCCCTTCTCATAGTGATCTCTCAAGAAGTGAAAACGAACATCAATGTGCTTGGTCTTAGAATGAAGCACGGGATTTTTGGCCACACTAATGGCACTCGTGCTATCACACAGCAGAGGCACTTTAGAAAGCACAAGAGCAAAATCCTTCAAAGTCGCAATCATCCAAATCAACTGCGAGCAACAGCTAGCGGCAGCCACATACTCAGCCTCCGTGGTAGACTGAGCAACGCTAGACTGTTTGCGAGAAGACCAAGACACAAGAGAAGACCCGAGAAACTGACAAGTCCCCGACGTGGACTTCCGATCAAGACGACAACCGGCAAAATCGACATCGGAAAAGCCACAAAGCACAAGAGAGGAGGAGGCCAAAAACCACAAACCAAACTCAGGAGTGAAGCGCAAGTACCTCATGATGCGTTTCACCACCTGCTTGTGCGAAGTGCGTGGAGATGCCTGAAAGTGCGCACACAAGCAGACGGCGAACTGGATGTCTGGCCGGGTCGTCGTCAGGTACAAGAGCGACCCGATCATGCTTTGGTACTCCGTCTGGTCCACCGCCTCTCCTTCCTCATCCGCATCCAAAGCAGTCATAGTCGACATGGGTGTCGAAAGAGGCTTTGCCTCACCCATGTCAAACTTCTTCAAGATATCCTTCGTGTACTTGCCTTGGTGCACAAACGTCCCTTCCCGGGTTTGCTTGATTTGCAACCCGAGAAAGAAAGTCAAATCGCCCATCATGCTCATCTCAAATTCCCTGCTCATAAGATCTGCAAACTTGGCAACAAGAGCATGAGAAGAACCACCAAAGATGATATCATCCACGTAAATCTGGACTAGGAGAGTGTCTTTGCCTTGCTTGAGGAGAAAAAACGTTTTATCGACCGATCCCATTTTAAAACCCTTAGCAAGCAAAAACGTTTTCAACCTATCATACCATGCTCTAGGGGCTTGTTTCAAACCATACAAAGCTTTGTGGAGTTTAAAAACATGGTTTGGAAACTTGGGATTTTTGAAACCGGGAGGTTGTCTAACATACACTTCCTCCTCTATGTAGTCGTTTAAGAAAGCACTTTTAACGTCCATTTCAAAAAGATTAAAACCCTTAGAAGCCGCAAAAGCTAGAAGGATTCTAATGGCTTCTAAACAAGCTACGGGAGCAAAGGTTTCCTCATAATCTATTCCCTCCTTTTGACAAAAGTCTTGCGCTACCAACCTAGCCTTGTTGCGCACTACCACCCCATCCTCACTTTGTTTGTTTTTGAAAACCCACTTGGTTCCTATAGGGTGGCAACTTGGTGGTGGTGGCACTAAGACCCAAACACGGTTTCGCTCAAAGTTTTCTAACTCCTCATGCATGGCATTAACCCAATCCGGATCCATCAATGCGTGTCCAACATCTCGGGGCTGAATGAGCTGAATGAGCAAAGTGGGAAATACGATACGACCTGGAGCGCGTAGTACGCTCATCGATGTTGCCGATCATAGTCTGAGAAGGGTGGCGATGCTGAATGTGTAGCGGCGCCGCATGTGAAGAAGTCACCTCCCCCTCGACAGCAGCTGGAGCTCCCTCAGGTGCAACGGGCACAGACTGAGGAAGCTGCTCGAACGGCCCCCATGTCGAAGAAGTAGAAGGATCGGGGCCGTGAGCCAAAGTGGACGTCACAGGGTCGACTGGGGAAGCCGGTGGAGTCGGCTCGGGATCACCCCAATCGGCGTCGTCCTGCTCCTCCTCCACAAAGATGCTGGTGTGCAAGTCATCCTCACCTGCAAGCTCAAAGGAAGTCGAAACACAAGACATAGTCTCATCGAAAGTCACCTCACAAGTCTCCATCACTCGGTTAGTCTCTAGGTTAAGTACACGATAAGCATGAGAATGTAATGCATAACCAAGAAATATAACGTTTGAAGACCGTGACTCAAACTTGTCCAACTTACCTCCCTTCTTGAGGATGAAACACTTGCACCCAAACACCCGTAGGTGACTTACCTTGGGTGGTCTCCCAAATCACAACTCATAATAAGTCTTCTTCTTGAAAGCTTGGAGAAAAATGCGATTGGAAACATAGCAAGCAGAATTAATCGCTTCGGCCCAATACCTCCTAGGAGTCCTATGCTCATCGAGCATCGTCCTAGCCATCTCAACAAGGGTCCGATTCTTGCACTCAACAACACCATTCTGCTGGGGAGTGTAAGGAGAGGAAAACTGGTGGTCGAGACCCAAAGAAGAGCAAAGGGATGCAAATTGAGCATTTTTGAATTTTGTGTCATTGTCACTGCGAATCGCTTTCATGGCATGCTTGAGTAGCTCATTTTGCAACCTCAAAATCAGATCTCGAACATGCATAAAAGCCTCATCCTTACTCTCCAAAAAGAACACCCAAGAGTATTTCGAGTAGTCATCGATGACTACAACCACATACCACTTCCCTCCCTCCGACCTAACCCAGACCAACTGTGTCCATATGTAAGAGCTCGCCGGGTTGTTTGGTCATAATCTCCGTCACTGGAGGATGGGAAGCGGCAACCATCTTTCCATGCCTGCAAGGATGGCAAACCAAATCTTTCTCGAACTTCAGCTTTGGCAATCCTTGGATAAGGTCCATTGAGCTAAGCCTTGCAAGCAAGTCAAAACTCAAATTTCCCAATCTCCTATGCCACTTCCAAAGGTCGGAAGAAGAACCGGCAAGAAGACAACGAGAAGGACCGAAAGAGATCGAAAAATCCGAACGAAAAACCTTCCCGAAGGGTAAAATCCGGCAAACAAGCTCACCCCGAGAGTCCAAAATCCGAGACAAGTTAGGCTTAAAACTCACTTCAAAACCGTCTTCAAGGAGTTGCAAAACCAAGAGAAGGTTAAAATGCAAATTCGCAACCAAAGCAACATCCTTGAGGACAAAAGACGAATTGACTCGGATCGACCCTCGGGACACAACCTTACCTTTACTATTATCCCCGAAAGTGATGTACTCGGTGTGGCGCACGGGGTCGAGGCTGGAGAACCACTTGGCACTTCCGGTCATATGGCGTGAACATCCGGAATCCACAAGCCAAGTCTCCTCCAGTCCTCCTTCCTACATCAATAAAAAGACATAGGGTGAGCAAACGAAGCAACACTGGGGTTAGTAAACTGTGAAGGATACCAGTGTTACCCCATTTTCCCAAAGAAATGGTTAGGAGGCATACAAAACATCTCCCTTCCCATAGGGGGATAGCGATCACCACCATAGGAAAAAGGTGGTCCGCTAAAGGTGTGGGGAGCAAAGCCACTGCCACGAGGCCCGTGGTCATATGGGTCATGACCGGTACCCCGCCGGGCACGACCACTGCGTGGTCTTGCCTCCTGAGGCCTAGCACCTTGAGGCATTGCACCTCTAGGCCTAGTAGTGCGCCTCTGAACTTCCGGTTCACGCACCCCAACCGGTGGGTGGTACATATCCCGGTTGTTCAACTCAACCTTCCGCCTTTCATCTCTCTTCCTCATATAGCAAAATTCAGCCAAGTGCCCATCCCTCTCACAATACTCACAATGGTACCTCACAGCTCTCTTGGGAGGCACTCTCTTGTTGGGTTGCGTGGATTTTGCTTGCTTAGGAGGGGGATCACTAGAAATGTCGGACAAGGTGTCAAGTGGGTTCCGAAGGTGGTTCGGTTTGGGAATCCACACTTGCTTCTGTGGAGTGGTTTTGGGTGGCTCTTCAAACACATCATCTCTCACAGGTAACTCAGAGGGGTCGATAGGCTTAGGTGGAGTGAACTTGGTGAACTTGGGAATTGTAGTGGGTTTCTCACTCTCGCTCAACCCACTGCACTCACCGATCTTGCCAAAAGTGTTATCACCCTTCCCACCTACAGCAAAGCCTGCTCCCGTGTTGCTAGCCCGCCTGAATTAGTTGTACAACATCCCCAGCTGCGGCTCTCTGCCAGACACCCAAGCTAAGACGGACCGGAGGTGCATGTTATCCTCCTCGGTATGCGCCTTGTCGTGTCGGCACGTCGCGATCTCAAGCTCCAAAGCCTCAACACGATCAGACTCTCTAGTGCTATCTGAGCTGACCTTCTCTAGCACAATAATCCTACTCTCCTTCTGTGCCAGCTTAGAACGCAAGCCTTCACAAGACTTGCATGCACCAAGTAAGCTAGGCCTAGCCTTCAGCTCACTGATCTCCTCAAGTAGAGTGCCATACTTGTCCTGGAGAATGACAAGACTAGACATGTGAATGGCGCAAGCATCACACTCTACCTCCTCGGTAACCACCACTGACGCCTTAGCAAACTCGAGCTCATCTAGCGTTTTCAGATACTTAGCCTTGAACTCGTTCCTCTCTCTAATCGCACGCTTGAGCACAACATCCTGACTCATGAAAGTAGCGTTCAAGGACTCAAGATCGGAAGAGAGAGACTCGACAGTGGTTGATACCTCGGGTGTGTCGGAGTCGACGTCGGAGTCGTCCTTGTGCTCGCCGACCTCATCAGCTCCAATCGCCATGCTGCAGAAGCCACCATGCTTAGCGTCAGCGTAGAAGCAGAGGCCATTGAGCTTGTCCTCAACCTTTCCCTTTGACTCATCATCGTCGCTCGAGGAAGAACCTCCATCGGTGGAGCACTCGATGTCGCTGAGGGAGGCGAGGAAGGCTCGATGCTTGGCCTTCACCTTGTCGACCACCTTCTTCGAGGATCTCCGGTTGTAGCCGCCCTTGGCCTTGTGCTTGTCCTCAAAGCGGTGCTCGCGCTGGTCCTTGTGCTTGGTGAAGTCCCCCGCAGCTTTCTTGGGGCAGTTTGCGATGAAGTGATCCTCATCACCGCAACGGTAGCACCCCTTGGTCGCGCCACCACGTCGTCGGTTTAAACGGTTGTTGTGGAAACGCGAGAACCTAGTGATGACCAAGGCCAGCTCGTCATCTCCAAGAGCCTCCACTTGTTCCTCTATCACAGACATCAAGGACAAAGCGAACAAAGAGTGTGAAGGGTTAGAGGAAGAAGAAGACATACCGCCGGGGCCGAAAACCAACACCATAGATGGGTTCGACGGGTTCTCAAGCTTGGCCCGGGTCTGGTAGTCAATCTCTGAGGACTTGAGCTTGCTGAATAGCTCATCCACGGTCAGGGCGTCATAGCCCTGTGACTCCTGAATGGCAGCCACCTTCATCTCCCACACCTTCCGATCAAGAGCATGCAAAAGCTTGATAGCCATCTCATGATCATCATAAGGCAAGTTGGCACGATTAGCACGCATCTTGTTGACGATAGATTGGAAGCGAGTGAACATCCCGTCAACAGATTCGCCGGCCAACTGAACGAAGTTCTCGTACTCCCTACGGTACGCGTCAAAGAGTCTGGACTTGATCTGAGGGTTGCCCTCATGATATCGCACAAGTGTTTGCCAGATCTCTCGTGCCGTAGTAAGACTTGAAACCCGCTCAAACTCAGGAAGAGACAAACTTGAGAAGAGGATGCTATGAGCTCTTGCGTTCGACGCATGTTGCGTGATTTGTAGCTCATTGATCCGAGCACCAAGAACCACATAGTCCGCATTCTCACAAATCTCTCAAATCTTCGAATCAAGCCCTTGAAGGTAAGCGGACATGCGCACCTTCCAATAGGCGAAATTCGTTTCATCGAAAAACAGAGGTTTGTCAACACCTCGCTCCATGTCGCCTTCGTGGATCAAGAACCGTGTAAGGTGGAATGATCCTTAACCGACTCTGATACCAATTAAAGGACCGAGAACGGCGGCCATAGGGGGGTGAATGGGAGCCAAATCAAATTTCTTCTCACACTTGGCCCTTGTCCCAAAATCACGCCCAAAACTCGAGCTCGAGAGAGACGACACGCACACGACCCAACACGTGGGTGGACACCTTAGGAAGAAGCCTAGAGGTGCAGCGCAGCGGTCGGAGAAGATCGAAGAACGAGAGAAACCACAAACTCGAAACACGACCCGAAGGAGGTACTCTCAACCCCTAGAGAGAAGAGGAAAGAGCACACTCAAAAACCACTTGTGAGAACTGGTCTCAAAAGTGGCTCATCATGTTCCCTACGTGAATACGAATTCAACGCAACAAACGGAACTTGATTCGGAGTCCGGACGAGAGAGATATGGGCAAAACAACAAAGCAGTTTTAGCGGACTGTCCGCTGACGAGGGCTCGGACTGTCCGCAGGCTGATTCTGACGAGCCGCGGACTGTCCGCGGATGAAGCCCGGACTGTCCGCCGACAAAGCTGAAAATGCCGAACAGAAGGTCCAGAAACTGTGTTTCTCAGCGGAAATGAACTGCGGATAGTCCGCGATAAATACCGGACAGTCCGCCGTTAAAACTCAGAAAAACACCCCGAGAAGCACTGTTTCTGCCCTGACTCCCGGACTGTCCGGGAATAAACCCCGGACTGGGTTGCCTGGACAGACGCGATTTGGGGGCGATTTTGAATCGCCTCTCCCCCAAATCTTCCCAAATCACTTCCAAATCTTCACCAATAGCCACCAAACTTTGTGGGCATGATCCCAAGGCTATGGAGGAGCTATCCCGAAGAAATCATCGCTCAATTTGGTGTGAATCAACGGCGTAAAAGGATTTCGGGAAAAACTCCAAAAAACGAAGAACACGAAATAGAAATTGCCCGACCTATGTGCTCAAGATGTTTGGGCGAAGCCCTTCGGTGCAAATCTTCTATTCGTGATCCCGCAGAACTTGGTTCAAACGGAATCGCAAAACTCGCTCTCAATCAAGAGAAATCATCGCATGAACTTAGAGGATTAGAGAGGAGCAAAAACGCGATTAGCGAAGAACACAAGTAAAGGAGACACAATCACGAAATAAAAGTCACCATGGCTTATGGAGGGTAAGGCCTCCGATTCCCATCAAAATCAAAGTGCAAATCCTTATACTAGGGATCTCATGAACTAGAGAGTGAAAGTAGAGAGAGAGAGGTGGTGCAAATGACTAGGGTTCAAGAGGTGGGATGAGGGATACCCCTTCACCCCCTACTTATCGGGCTTTGACTATTTCCCAAAGACCCCATAGATACACTGAGTGAATTACCTAGCCTAAGCATTGTAGTCCAAGCTCCGGAAAATATCTTCGCAATTTTGAATGGACTGCCCCGCTTCCTGCCAGGAGTTACCGTCGCCTCGACGCAACCTCCAGGATTCCGCCATGTGCCATCCCCGCTTCCTCGGAAGCTCCGCCTGGGGTTTGAGGCCCAAACCTGCGAAACCCGCCACCGGTAGCTTTCGGCTCAACTACCGAACCCCAAGTTTTGAGACCCAAACTCGGAAAGCGTTCCACCGATGGTTTTGCGGCCCAAACCACCAAACCGCTCGACTCGAGCCACCGTGTCTTCGCCCGGTCGGACTCTGAGTCCCGTGAGCCTCCCGCTCGACCCACTCGTTCACCGTCTTGACTCAGTCAACTCGGTCTACCTCCATGTCTTCTCGCGCTCGTCGGTGCCAAGTACTAGCCACCACAGCTAGTCCGCCGGCGCCCATGGTCCCTCGGTCCGAGTCTTGCTTCCGCCCTTCACCGCTCTCAGTCCATCGGCACGGCAAGCCTCTACTCGACCTTCTCCACACCATTGACCACTGTCTCTAGGCCTAGCACCTGCACACCACAAGCCGATAGACAGACGCACACATGCTTTCTCAAGAGTTGGTGATAAACGCTCAAACTGAAACACCCAAGTGTTGATCAATCACCCATCATAAAATTGAACATCATGGACACATATCAACCATGTGTTCGCAAAATCAGATTGAAAATGCCACATTAAAATAACTCGACCTACAGGAAAAAAGCTGCTCACATGCATGGCATTGCAGGATTATATCAAGAAGAAACTTCACGCACAAATTAATCTATTCCAACAAAGAACCTGTCTCCATAGGTTTAGATTAACCACGACTTTTCAATGGAGACATTTGCTTTACTCACCTTTTTTTAAGGTAGATTCCCTTTGATATAAGTTTCTCACATGCTCAACAAATAATGAGCAATAAACCAAAAGGAGTAGAAATAAATAGGTTTCAAATAACTCTGAATAAATCACAAACAGATAGATGGTTTAATTTCTGCGGCTGAAATCACTTCTCTATTTTGACTAATTTGTGTGAGAGAAAAAACATTGTTCAACGGCTGAAATCACTTCTCCGAAGCGAACAGACTAATTGTCTGGTTTTGGCTGGTTAAAGGAAGTCTAGTGTGTACTTGGTATCGTATAGTTCAGAATTGAAAATCGGACTTATTATTAGCTCGTTTAAAAATGGATAGCCTTTTAAAAATGGGAAGTAGAGGTTTGGCGTGTACGTAAACATCAATTGAGAATTCTGTTGTAATGCACTGCACGTACAGGGCTGAATCTAGAAACCGTGTCTTGTGCAAGTACTGTCCCAAAACATGGCATATATTATTGCTGCAAAATATCGTAGCGTGGTCGTCATGACTTGCTCCGTACAGTATGGATCATGATTGTGCTCTGACTAGCTAGCTAGCTGGTGGTGCGTGCATGTACATGCATGCAGGCATCCATGCATGCATTTGCTGGAATCATTTCTAGGTTCCATCGTCTCCAAAGAGAGACTGTTTTGGTTTTGCTGTCACCCGCGCGCGTACGCTTATATCATGCTTACATAATGCATGAATAATCACTCAATATACATACTAGTACATAATACCACGCACCGTGAGTGACTTGCGACTGGGTCGGTCGTAGTGAAAAGAGTGAACCTCACGTCGACCGCAGACCGGCCGCTGGTAGCTGCAATTATATATAATAATATAAATAAAAGAGTGTAGACGACGAAGGAGTACTACTCCGGACGATCTCGGTGGACGACCGCCGGTGTAACTTGGCCTTCGTGTGTGTCGTCAATGCAGAGATCGATCCTAGCCAGCAGCTTGCGTTGGCCGGGTCAGATCAGTAAAAGATTTAATTCTGGAAACTAACTGCCGTTATTAGCTATCGAGCACTAATAATTAACCTAGCTGGCTAGCTAGTTGGTGTGGCATTCCAATTCCATGCATGGATCAGTACTCTTCATTTTATATGTATAATCATGTCTGGTTCAAATAAAGCTAGTCGTCGTCGTCGTTTCGGCAGGAAATTAGGAGGCGTTCACACAGTGCTCTTTGTCTTTGATTTTATTCATACATTCAGTGCTGCGTTCTTTCCACTTCTGAGTTGACCACTGCGGCACGCACCGGCTTTGATTTGCTCACCGGCCGGTCAGTGCTCACCGGTCAGTGATTCAGTCAGTCGTCCTCTCTTCGTGGAGGAGGAAACTGGCCGTGCATCATCGCTGCGTGCAGTGGCTGATCGATGAACCGGTCTACGTACGATCCCATCAGTTGCTTTGGTTGGTTGGTGCCTACCTAGTATAATACTCCAGATCGAGTCCAGTCGGCCAGTCCTTTGTCTCTCTATCTCTCGAGTGTACTAGCAGTCTACTATAGGAGTAGTTGTATCCCCTAGGCCCTAGCCCCTAGCTAGCTAGGTGAATTTTCCTCTGGATCGTCGTCGTTGGTGCATGTGCGAGTGCAAGCATGAGATCTGCTGATCGAGTGGAATTGAAGCAGCCTAGCATATGCACCAACGCATGAAGCAACTTTGATTTGGTCGGGGCGGCGCCAAGAGCATTTTGGTTGGGGGTCCCGCCCAGGTTCAAATCCTGGGTGCGACACTTTATTCTGAATTTATTCCAAGATTTTCCGGCGCTACGCATTAAGTGGTAGGTGACGTTCCCGTCGACAACGAGACGTCTGTGGTGACTTCGTGAACTTTAAGATTTGCCGGCTCAGTCCTTCGAAGGTGCTCATAGGGATAGGGTTTGCGTCCGTGTGTTCGTAGGGGCGGCGAGTGTGCGTGCGTATTGAGTGTCTGCGTTGTACTGTGTACTCTCAAACGCATTATGCGGTAGGCGACGTTCCCGTCGACAGCGAGACGTCTGTGGTGACTTCGTGAACTTCAAGATTTGCCGGCTCAGTCCTTCGAAGGTGCTCATAGGGGTAGGGTTTGCGTGCGTGTGTTCGTAGAGGCGAGTATGTGTGCGTATTGAGTGTCTGCGTTGTACTATGTACTCTCAAAAACAAATATCCCGTGTTGACGAATAAGATAGGACTGTGTGCTATAGTATAGTACTCCTACTACGGACTAATAGTCAACTTCGTTCTCAGCTACCGCCCGGCCGGTAATCTCGTTATGTAACCGCCCGAGATGCATATGATTAATTTTAATTGGGCCTGCTAGGCGACTAGCTGGCGGTTACTCTCAAGTACGAGTATGGCGTCATCATGTACACACTAGGTTCAGTGACTAGTTAGCTAGGTTTTCTAGTATGCGCATTCACACCATTAGAGTTTGTTAATTATGATCAAGAAAATTCCTCTATTTAACATCGGAAGATGAGATATGGTTCTTTATTTAGCAATCAAAAGATTTCCCCCCCCCTAGTATAGCATTGGGTTCACTTTGGTTCCCTATATAGCTAGCTGCAGAGCAGGAATCCAACATAGGAGGCAGGCTTAGAATTAAAGGGGATCAGAGCCTATATATATAAATGCTAATAATGATATTATTTAAGTATCTGACAGTGATTTAGCAGGATGTTGGGGGAGGCCAGGTCCTCTCCCTCCGCCGCTATGTATAGCACTACCGTTATATTTGGCTTCCAACACCGTCAACTATGAGTGGAAAGACCATTTTAGCCCTGTTTCATGTGTAGCCACATCATTATACGTGTTCACAATTAAATTTCGTTGCACATATATATATATATATAATTTTTCTCTTCTTCTTACAAAATTAAACATTCTTTGATAATACAATTTTTTGGGACCATGAATATTTTTTGGCAATACTTGCAACATTATTTACGACAACTATTTAATGCATGTATGGTACAGTAAAAATGACTATTATCCACAAAATTGAAAAATGATTATTATACTACCATAAATAATATGCAAAAAATATACTATAAAAAATATTCATAGTCCAAAAAAGTTGTATTTGAAAAAAGTGTAATAAAATATCATTGTTAACATGTTGGTGCTACAGATGAAACATGGGTAAAATGGTCATTTTCTTTGTAGTTGATGGTGTTAGAGGCTACATCTAATAACAATGCTATATAGGAACTACAAATAAACATAATGCTATATTAAGGGCATGTTTGGCACAACCAACTTCACTAGTGAAGTTGTTTATTTTTAGAAAATAGCTTTATGAGAAACTTTCTAGATGAAGTTGAACTATTTTGAAAAAAGTGTGACAAAACAGCTTCACGAACGACTTTATGCATAGATATGAGGAGAAATAGCGACGAAAGTCTCAATAAGCTACTTTTTTTTAGTTTCATCCCACTTTATGTCTCTATGAGAGAGGATGTTTTAAAAATATGTGTTTGTAAAAAAAACAACTCAACTCTTAAAGCTACTGTGAGTTGTACCAAACAATCCCTAAAAAAATTTAATCTTTACATCACTACTAGAGAACAGGTCTTTGGTTGATGTCCAAAATGAGATTAGTCTCGAAAAATTTTGTGTTCGAAATTAATAGTTTTTTAGTCCCGGTTGGTAACATTAACCGGGACTAAAGAGTCTCCTTTAGTCCCGATTGGTTCCAGAACATTTAGTCCCGGTTGGTAATACCAATCGGGACTAACGATAGATCCTTTAGTCCCGGTTGGTGTTACGAACCGGGACTAAAGGCCCTTCGATGTGTTAGTTAAAAAGGAAAACGCCCCACCTATTGTTAGATGTGCTGCGTAAGTGAGATGGTAAGTTACACATGAGGCAGTGCATGAGGTCTTGAGTTTGAATCTTAGGGGTTCAGTGATTGTAGCATTATTTTTTTTAAGTTACGAGGACCTTTAGTCCCAATTATAACAACCGGGAAGTCTCGAATCCGTAGCCCCAGTTGGAAAACCGGACTAAAACTCGTTTCCAACCGGGACTACAAGCTAGTTTTTTACTAGTGCATGCTAAACAAAAAAACCATGTTGTATTCCTATTGTAAATTGGGATTTTTTTTTGCATGTGTAGTGCGACGATATGTATTATTGTCTTGTTATTGCTTTTGTGCCTGGACACGATCCACAGTGTTGCTACAAGTGAAGCTAGCTAGCCAGCTAGGGTCCAATGCAATGAATAATCGATGGACTGCCTGTGCAGCTAATTAAGCCTCTGAACATACAGATTGAAATGAATTGATAGTTTTTGGATGATAATCTAAAATACACATATGCCTATCTGTATGTTCAGAGGTTTGCTTCCCCTGATCCAGTTATTCATTTATGGTTCTGCAGAGGGAGATCAGGTCAGAGTAGACGCTGGTGTATCGATCCCAACATTTAATTTCGAAAATGTGCAGCTAGCTAGCTAGCTAGCCGCCACCAGTGTGATGATCAACAAACAAGCTGCGTGCCGACACCTCTCAAAATCGATCTGACCTTTTAAACTTGATAAAGTCATCGTAGTCGACATTCTATTTCTGCCAGACTACCAACGTGTGCGCGGGCAACAACGTACACTGGTGCTGCTGCTGCACACAGCAACGTGTGTTGCGCCACGTTAGCTTGCAGACTAGCAACTCCTTTTTGACTTGCTGCTGCTTCATGCATCGTCCATTCATCCATCTCCTTTTGCTGGCTGCTGCAACTGCAACGGAATGTTCATTATTTGGTATCCCAGGGAATTTCTCGCGTTTACATGCCCTTTTCCTCCTCCCGATTAGTGGCGCGTTGTTATCTATGTTAATGTGATGGTGACCCACCCTTGTTTGTCGGCTCGATCCATCCATGCATGCTTAAAGACTTGCCCATCAGATCAGTGATGGATTGCAGCTAATAGCCGGCAGTAATTAACTGCAAAAGCTTAACAGTAGTGCCGGCCGTGAAAAGGTACACGTCCGGCCGGTAATATTCACCACGCGTGTGCAGCTTATGTTGATCCTGTTCTTTGACTTCGCCGGTCACTGAGATCAGATGCTTCTTCACTCACGCGTGCTGCACTTTTGCTAGCAAAGAGCACAGGATAGGTCATAGATGGACCGTCACGAGTAAAAAAGCAGAAAAGCGGAACAAGAGAACAGTAGTGTTTTCAACTGGAAGATAGATTCATACGCCTTTTTAACACCTTTATTACTGTCTGCAGACTGCAGCTAGTGCAACGGTATCTGTTTGTTTATACTGTAACTAGATATAGTAGTAGGTTAATCTCCCCTGTGTGTGTCGTCGCTCTGAAAGTCCCAAACATATGTATATGTATATGTATATGTATATGTATATGTATATGTATATGTATATGTATATGTATATGTATATGTATATGTATATGTATATGTATATCATGAACTGAGAACGTGCGCGGTCATGTAACGTATCTTGATCATGCTCAAGATCTGGACTATTATTCGGCCACTACTTTCCGTGCTGGATCCATCGGTCTCAAGTCTCAACCGCCACCTGATCATCGACACAGATCATCATTATTCATCAAGCAATGCAAGCCCCAACAGCGCTAGCTATAACTACGGTTCTTCCGCCTATCCCCCCACTGTAACACACGCATGTGACAAGGCTTGTTGCAGATAAAAGCAACACTGCTAAATTTATACGACTACTTCCGGTAATTTACAATAATATTTTATCAAACCTTAAAAACTGTAAAGAAAATTTACTATTACTCTTTCGGGCCCACGAAAGAATGCAATTCCTACTTTCGAGGAGACAAATGATTTAAAATTTTGATCGAATATATATATATATATATATATATATATATATATATATATATATATATATATATATATATATATATATATATATATATATATATATATATATATATATATATATATATATAAATATAATTACTAACAACTTATGATATAGCTCCTATAATTGTATTATTCTTTTGTGGACAAAGAGAGTATCTAGGTGCATAGACCTAGAATAACTAGAATGAACTTATAATTTAGAATGTATATCTGATAGGTCGTGTTTCCTGTGACCTACTAGTTAAGGGATGGAAACAGATCAGAATTGCATGAAAATCGGTTTCAGATGTCACCTTTTACTAAATTTTAATTTGAATACGAATAGGGATATTTTTAATACAAAAACAACTAATATTCGGATTTCCATTTTGGATACTAAAGCGAACTAAATAAAAGTACACTTCTAATAATCTCCAATATCAAAGCAAACTAATTATAATGGATAATAAATTTAATATAGTAACTCATAAATGTAATATAGTTATCAATAAATGCTTAATAATTAAATATATAAATTAATCAATCAATATAAAATTTATATAAATATTTATCACAAAATTATAAGTTATATAAAGTAATTTGAATAAATAAACAAATAAACTAAAGTATTAAAATAATTTACAAGAAAAAATATTAGGTTAATCTAAGCAAAAAAATACTAAAATTAAATTTAATTTTTACAATAAAACTTATTTATAGATATATTATTAAATGGTTTTCCTGCATCATTAGTATTTCTAAAATTAAATAATTGGTCACTCATTATAGAGACAAAACTTTTAAATAGGGTGATGATATCTTATTCTTTGCGGATACGGATATTGTTGAATGTGGATATGGAATCGGATAGAAAAAATATTCTAAGTTCGGCTGTATCCATTTAGTATCCAAATTGCAACAGACACAAATATGAATACGGATATCCATATTACAAGTTTTAGCAAATACAGATATCGGATGATTTGGATGTCCATTTCCATTTTCCATCCCTTCCTCGAAAGTAATTTGTGCACTCCTGAGACATGCATTATTTGAGGTGGCCATGATGAAGCTATCGCTTTGTCTGAGTGAAAGTGCATGCACCTGTCGTCAGCGATATATACAGTATTACACACGTATATTCCATCAGGGTAGGCACACACACACACACAAATAACTACCACACCATGCATGCACGTTGGCGGCACTCACAATTGGTCCAGATTTAATGATGCATCGTCGTCAACCCAATCTGTTGGACAAATGCAATCGTCCTCGGTGAGCCAGAAAGGGTAAAGGACACAAGAGTTCAGTTTCTATGGCCAACTCATCAACTCTTCGAATCGAACATCCTCAGATGAATACTACACCCCATGCCCATGGCCATCCAAGCTACCTCAAGACGCCGCCTCGATCTGGCATGAATTGCAGATCGATTTGACCCCTGCAGAAAGCTACAGCCAGGACTGGGTGTGGGTGATCATACTCCGTATGTATCTTATTAGTTAACAAGTACCAGGAGGAGAAGACGTAATACCTTCTCTCTGTATGTGACTGAAATAAAGTATCTAGTGTGCGTGCTAGGCTGCTGCATTATCAATCCAACAAGGCCTCTGAGCAAGCAAGCAACGTAACATTACATGCACGGAAAGTGTGTTCCGTTTGCGTTACACTATATATATTTTTGTTTGATTTGACCTAGAAAAGGATCGGATCAATTAGCTAGCCCCTTTGGAAAGAGGAATCGAGTGCGCGCATTAAAAAAAAAGACACAGCTCAACCTCATGTGCGTTGGGTCACCACGTTAGAGCAACTCCAGCCATGACCCCCAAATTAAGATCCCTACTTTTCATTTGAGGGCTTTCCTTATTTTTATTGGTCCAAATTTTGTGCTTCCACTCCAACAACAGCACCTAAATCTAAGCCCTCAACAACGGGACCCACGTGTCATTGTCTTCATCTTCCTCCTCCTTCCTCTGTACACAGACTGAGCAGGGGGGAGTCCGGCAGGTGCCATGACCGCCCAAGGCGAGGAGAGAGGGGCCATGACACAGCGCGGGCACGGCGGCGCGGACGCGGCACGGGCGCGGGCGCGCCACTCACTCGAACCGGCCCCAAGGGGGCGGCCGCCGCCGCTCAACTGCCGCGGTGCGCGTGACCCGCGCCAAGCCGCCGCGTGGCCCGCACCTCGGTCCCCGCACGCCCAGCGCCTGCTCCACTGCGCCCGCACCCGGCCACTGCGCGCCCACGCGCCGCACAGCCGGCCGTCGCCGCAGGAGCTCGCGCGAGTCGCGGCCGAAACCGCGCGCGTGCTTGCACCGTCCGCCGGTGCTCGCGCACTCGGCCGCCGCTGGGTCGCCGTCCGCTGTCCGCTCGCTGAAGACCTTCGCAATCGCCTCTTCTTCCTCTACAACCGGCGAGAAGCACCGGTGTAGATCGGGAGGAGTCCGCTCGCCGACCATGGAGACCGGCGGCTCCCTCTCCCCCTCCGGTAGATGCTCAGACGGAAGGAGGGGCGCGCCTCGGAGGGCCCCTCCGAGGAGGAAGCGCCACCGCCGCCGTTTCCGCGCGGGCCGAGGAGGTCGACCATTGGCGTTCATGGAGAAGAGGCGGAGCGGAGTCGCGGATCTGCGCTCAGCGAAGATCCAGCGAGTTCTTGGCGTCGGCGCGGGTGCGGCGGCACAGGCGCGGTGACGGCGGGACGCGCGGGGGAGGCGGCCGTTGGCTGCGGCGCGGTGCTCACTGCCTCGGCCGGGTGAGGAAGTGGGGTGGGCCCCACCGGATAGGGGGCTCCTAGAGCTGGGACCTGGGATTAAAAATTGAGGGGGCATGTAAAATGGGGGCCTAAGTAGGAGCTCCATTGGAGTTGAAATTTTGTCCAAACTCCTATAATTTAGAGTAGGGGTCCAAGTAGAGACTTGGGCTGGAGTTGCTCTTATCGGATCAACGATCAAGTGACCCCAATACTTGGTCTGCCCCTTATGGGAAGAGATTACAGGGAAATAAAAACATGAAGAGGCAGGGGCGATCTACGTTCAAGCGTCGGGGACCCCGACTATTTTTCCGTAATCCCTTATACTGAGCGATTTTGATCAGCTTGGACACCGGTAAAAAATTCGTCTGACCCGGGTAGCCTAGCAGTCCATTGCTCTAGATGACAACCAAACAGCGCAATGCCCATCGCCCAACTTGCTCTCACTTGCACGACATGTAGAAAGCCTCAGCAACTGAGCCCACCATGATGGGCCTGATTGGCTAGCTTAGATTACCACAATATTATGTCTTGTTAAAAACTTCATCCGAAAATCCAATGGAAAAAATGGTTTATGGAGAAAAGAATACATATATATCATTTTTGTTAATTGCACATATATATTGGCTCGTTAAAACCTTTATGAGAAACTTTAGAAAAACTAATAATAGAAAAAGAGTATAATAATAATCTTTAAGATTTTATTGAACATTCTCTTCTAGAATGGTCACAGTGTCTTCTAGACACAACAATTAGGATTATTTAATCAAGGAGTACTCCCCCTGGTTCTTGTATTTCTCTTAGTATCTTTATGATCTCAGATAATATAAAAACTAATTGCCAACTACAAAGTTTGGATCTCATCGAGCTTAATAATTTTGATATAAAAATTGTCCTTATTCAATTTTATTTGAAAAAAAATCAAAAATTTGTTTATGGGACACCTATTTCCAGTTTTAGGGTGTTCACAATACCAACCGTCCTATGATAATCTATTTCTAAATTATTAGAAATATCTTCATCTCTAGACGTTGTATGCACCTCAAATACTATTTCAGGACAGATGATATGACAACTGCCTCTCTAACGAAACACGGTATTCTAAGGCCAGTGTATGAAATTTTATCAAAGTTTTTTGGGCATTAAATATATTGATATGTCACTGTAATAATGAAGAGATGGATGGATATAGTTTTATGAGAGTAAAGAGAGTTTCATGGGATAAAACTCTTCTATACTATATATAACTATTTTGCAAATTGAGGCATGAAACTCCCATTGAGGATCACAAACAAAACTTTTCTATAGTAGTGGTGAGACCATTAATTATGACGAAAGTGGTGGAAGTGACGATTTCATTAGCTGACGTGGCATAAAAAAGCATATAATAAAAAGAATAAAAAGTTGGACACCCTGACGAGCAAATATGAATCCATCTGGGAGATAGAGACCCTAGATTATTTGCAAACTATGTGTGACTAGCGATAGTGCCTCATTTTATATTGTCTTCCCTCCATGTCAAATGAGACATGACATCAGCTAGCAACATTGCTAGTCCATTGAGGACGCTCTTAGGTAGATTGAATCGAGCTTAGCTATGGTTGGAGTGAATAGGCATGAAAATGCATAGCTAGTATTTTGATAAGTAAATGATTAAGTATTTGTAATTAAAGGGAGTATTCCTCCCGTTAAAAAAAAGATGATATTTTAGCTATGAATTCGGAGTCCAGATTTAATTTATAGATAAAACGCCATTCTTTTTAGGACAGAAAGAATACATGCTTAGATATTACTATGTCAACTGTGCTCAGTTCTTTCAATCCAAGTGGATGGAAACAAAACTACCTTGTTTTTTTTTTTGAAGGACCTTGTTTCTAAACATGAGTTTACAATGGCTGGAATTGAAGTGTAGGACCCCAAAAAAGAAAGTTCACTACGAAATCAGAGGCAACGTACGGTTAGCAGAAGCAAGTAGTACTAGAAGCAGCGTAGCAGGCTAGACTAGCAACTGACTGTACTAGCAGATGTCGACGCGGAAAAGGCGCGCGTTAACGACGATCACGTCACCGGCCGGTCAAAGTAGCTGCCGGCCGGCTTGCTTTTTATTTGTTGGAGTTGGATCTTTTTTCCACGTGCACACGGGCCTTGAATTTTGCAATCGATCAAGTCCACACCAAAGTGTGAAGTGTCGGTCGGCTGCTGCTGATCCGTTCGCAAATGCTGCATCAGCGTGACGAACGACATGGCGTACTACGTGTGGGCGGCGACCAGCAGCGTCAGCGAATCCCGAGTGACGTCGTCGTCTAACGCGCGTGCATGGAATTTGGCGGTGTCGGCTGTACGTCCCCCGGCCGGCGGCCGGCTGCTGGCCGGACTCTCCATCGCCGCCATCCGCCGGCGTCGAGGTGCATTGGGTAAACTACCAAGCACCTCCCGAGTCCCGACAATATATATGCCTCTGTTTCTTGCATCGGTGGGTTTGCATTGGGTTCATCTCGACAATTCTAGACGTGGTCCTTGTTTAGATGAAAAAACTCTTGAAAAACGATACTATAACACTTTCATTTATATTTGATAATTATTATTCAACGGTAGAGTAACTAGACTGAAAAGATTTATCTCATAAATTATAGATAAACTGTCTAATTAATTATTATTTACCTATATTTAATACTTCATGTATGCGTTTAAAGATTTGATGTGACGGAAAATCTTGTAAAAATTTTGGAATTTTGAAAACATCTAAACAAGGCCCTGGATGAATAGACGACAATAATGTAAACTAAATTACAAGGCATTTGACTTCCTTATCCCAAGCTTAACCTCTCATCTTATTCCAAAAAAAAAACTCAAACATAATCAAATTTAAATCAGTCTTAAGATTTTATTAATAAAGCATACCACCACTAAATAAGTAAAATTTTATATAGATTTTTGAATAAGATAAATGGTCAAAATTAAATATTTTATAATTTAGAATGGAGGGAACGAGTAGTATAATGCAAGGGAGATCTGGTCTATCAACGTCGTAATATGTTCATAGGACTAACGACGGTGTGATATAGTAATAAAGAAAAGAATTTGCTAGGGAGGGTTGATTAACAAAGCACCGTATGTACCTATAAGTTCTCAAGGTCGTAACTCGTCCAAGTCTATGATTATTAATTATATTGTCGAATTCATCAAAGTCAGAAAACGTACTGTTGCGATGCCCTTTGGTCTTCTTATTACCTGCCCGACTAACGACTGATCTCAGGAACAAAAAAAGCTGAGGAGCGATCGCTTGCGCGCCTAGAAGCAGGATCGGAGTCAACGGGCCAGACCAAGCAAGCAAACGGGACATTGTTCGCGGCATTTCGTTGTGTATACCTTTCAATCTTGGTGGTGGTCAAGTAGCCTACCAGACTATTTCTTGCTCAAGAGAGCGAGTACCAACATGTCAACTCAACTCTGGTCACTTGAGTTGTGTGATGACATGCATGCCTAGAGATATTTTCATGCATGACTTGGTACCAGTCATAAGCAGCGGGAGGGGTATTCTTTGAAATGCCCAAGATTTTGGTAAAGCAAACAAAATATATATTAAGTGTTAACATATTTATCTTATAATGTTAAATAAAAATTACAAAGACAAAGAAAATAGCTTTCATATCCACATCAAATACTCCTTGCTAAAAAATTATGATTCTATATGTATTGTTGTATATTTATATCACTAGTACAAAATAGCTCTATGTCGGCGATATGCAATAATTTCTACAGACGATTTTACTTAGCATGCATCAATAGAAATTAAACTGTTCCAAACCACCACTAAAATTTAATTTTTATTGACACTTTTCTTTAAAAATCCGTCTCTAGATTTCATGTATTTATAAGAAAACCACATGTAGAAATCCCATTATTAAGAAACCACCCGTAGAACAGTTTCTTGAGAAATCTGCCGCTAGAAATAATTGGACACTGATTTTTTTTTAGTTTTTCAAACGACTTTGAATGGAGAAACAACCAAAATGAAAGTTGTAGATCTCAAAAAGTTATGAAACTTTATAGTTGAAAACTTTTTGATTTGGATTTGTTTAGTGGTTTAAACAATCAATAGTAGCACACGATTTTATACGAAAAAATACGGACCGATCACTAGTGGGCTTGTCCCACAATTAAAAAAAAATCTATTTTAAAAACCTGAATTATGGACAACTATAGGAAATCAATTTCCACTGGCGCAGTAATGCTTTCTTTTTTAAAAAAGAAACAGTTAATTCTCGTGAGTGTAATACTCGTAATAAAGGATGGTTTTTTTTTTGAAAAAGAATGCAGATAGGGTAAAATTGTGTTTTGTTACTTCTCTGATTTATGAATATTTTTTTCAATCCTTTTAGGTCGGGTAGTCCAAGATTTCACCGTGACAAGAAAATGAGATGAAAAATAGCCCGGCCCACTATTTATCAATAGCCATGATGCAGGCCTCAACAAATACGTGGCATACGTATCTCCAAAGCTATCTACACAACTTGCTATATGCCGCAATTCAGACCTGCCTCAATTTTTTAGTATAGTTTTGGTTCATTGTTGTAACTATGACGTGTCATATTTTCTTAATAATCTATCTCACATGTCATAGACTTATTTTGTTAACAAATTTTACTATAAATTTAGCTTTATTTTTCCTCGCCACACTCTGAGTGACTGCCAAAGTTTGTCGAATGACAGGTACGACAACTTTGGGCATGAACCAAATAGGGCTTAAAAATATTAAGTCCTAGTAACCTGATTTAGGATCTTTATAGAAACTAATAAATATGAAAACACACACACACATCAAGATCCTTACTCAGATCCTGAGTTTGACTCCCATGGAAACAAATATGACGCTCATGGTAACTTCATCAATCTCGAGATTTTTTCGGTCCAGCCTTCTAAAATGTTCATAGGAGTAGGATTTTGGTGCGTGCACTTAAAGGGATGAGTGTACATGTGTTATACTCTGTAATTTGCAAAACACACATCAACAATTCCTTTTAATCTTTTCCTAGGATAGAAAAACATGCACACATCGTTGAAAGCGCCAACACTATCAGTTTATTTTCAGGTTGACCTTTTGGACAATTTGGTTCGTTCTTCGTACCCTTTCAAATTTGAAAGCACAACTCGGGTGTAGTTATAACCAATTCCAGACATAATTAGGGCACTCTCCCAGTGAAATTTCATAGAAACTATATAGGAATTTCACAAAGAATAGTTTTTTCACAGAAAAACATAAGAACAGAAAAAAATATGTGTTCCAAAGGGACCTTAATTAGCCGCCTGGGATATTTTTAATGGTGGTTTTGTTAATGTGGCGCCACATCATATGAGAGTAAATCATACTGAAAGTTTAGAGAGGTAAATTAGACTAGAAATAATTTTAAATATTCAAAAATTCATAAAATAAATTGTTAAAAAAATCATGCTCTATCTTATGCTGCCTATCTTAAAATTGTTTGAAGGTTAATGGACTCATTTGGGGCTTATTTTCAGTATAAACTCTCATTATATATTATAATTAATCGATTGTGATCATATGGACAGCGTAGAAGCGATAGTAGAGCATTTGTCTGGATTGTAGTGGGTGTTGGTCCCTTGCCCCCTGATACATTTTCAAAGTAGCTATGTTAGCCTACGCGGCTCCATGCTTGCTCTCATTGTTTATTATAATTGGTCTATGTTAACAACCAAGTGACTTTGGTGACCACAAGTGTTATGTAAACACATCATACTTAATAATATTTATTCAGTATGAACTATGAACATAAGTGTCACTTGATTATGTTTGCACAAACATTATGAATTGTGTGCTACCATCAAGATTTTTTTTCTGTCGCGCTACGCTCCATATTTCATTGCATTAGAACTGAACTAAATTTAATAGTTTGTAAAACATAAGTAAATATATTGAATGAAGGGTGCATCCATGCATGTATATGTGTGGCATGGTTCATGCAATCTGTAGGTTAACAAAGCTACATTTAAAATTTATCAAGGGCAGGATTAGTGTCCAATATGGTCTTGACAATGCTCTGAATGATCAACATAGACATAGACTAATTGTAATAGATAACAAGAACGTCTACTAGCAAATAAGAATCAATGAGTCCATAAAGATTTGAACAATTTTAAACTAGGTACCACAAGATAAAGCATTTTCTGAGATAACACAAAGTTTTCTCTAGTTTTTCTCAAACTAAACTAGATTTAAACCACCCAAAATGAAAAAAAAAACAAAGAGTTTTAAAAGTTGAGGAGGTCAAAAGACTAATTTTGCACTTTAGGGAGGAAAAATAGATGATCGAATTAGATCTTTGTATTAAAAACTAATTTTGTAGTTTCCAGAGAGAAAACAGATGAGGGAATTGGATTTTTTTGAAACCCAAAAAATAAAAAGAGACCGAATTAGATTTTTACAAAAAGTATTAATTTTATAGTTTATTAGGGTGGAAAATCAGATGACTGAATTGGATTTTTTAAAATCTAAATCCAAAAATAAAAAGAGTTGGAAGGAGGGATGAGGCGAAAAGCTCACGGCGCTCACTCAAGGCTTCCCCAGGCCAGGCGGCCCAGCTTCACGGGCTTTATAAGATTCAGAACGGGGCCGGGCGGTGGCCCAGCCAACACACACACATTTCCTTAGAGGTACAGGAGACGTATGGGCTTTTAACGCTGGCTCAAGCCCATGCACCCCTCCTCCCAACTCTGAAGCTTGTGATCTGACTGCCTATTTGATCTGGCTTTTTTGTTGCTACGGAAACAATACGGTACTATTCCGTACTAATGAATTAGCGAGGTTGATACACGCGGCCACGCAGGAGGAGTAGGTACGTACGTATGTGCTTGGAGAGTCGAAGGAAAAAGGCTCAAGTCCATGAAGCATGAAGCCTAGCCCAATTACATACATTAGTAAAAGGCCCAGCCCAAAAAGTTGTCTCGGCCCACTCCATCCATGCTCCTGAATCCTGATCGCCGGTGAATCGAATCGACCTGACCGATGGGCTCCACCGCCGCCCCGGTCTGCGGCGGCCGCTCCGGCGAGGTCAGCGCTGATGACTCATCAGTGAGGTGGAAGTGTGGGACGACGACGGTGCCGCCCGCGTCGAAGGCCTGCGGGCGGCGGTCGATCCGGCCGGAGCGGCCGCGTCGAAGGCTTGGTGGTGACTGGCCGGTGTAAATTTTGCTAGGGGTGTTCAATAAGCTAAGGAGATGTTTGGTTGCCTGACTTATTTTTAATCTCTTATCATATTAGATGTTTGGTACCAATTAAATAAATTAAATATAATTTATATTATAAAACTAATTACAGTATCATATAGTACTTTATGAGACGAATCTATTAAGCCTAATTAATCCATCATTAACTTATGTTTACTGTACCATTATATTGTCAAATCATAGACTATTTTATATTAATAGATTTGTTTCGCAAAATAGTCTTTCGGCTAACAAATTAGTTTTATAAATAATCTATATTTAATACTTTTAATTAGTGTCTAGATATCCGATGTGACAGAAACTTTTTTTTAGTCCCCGAAACTAAACATGCCCTAAGCTCTCGATCGAGTCCTCCAAGTGTAGAATTGTCCATTTCATCACGTAAGTTAGACAGACGAGATGCACTTTTTTTTTGGTCTTCTAACGATCTAATATCTGGACTTAGTGATCCGTTAAAACTGATTGCAAGCAGCAGGATTGGAGTCAATGGTAAGGGGATGGGCACACACTGCCTGCATATATGCATTCGTCACTCAATGTGTGTTGACTGGCCCACTTGTTTCGAGCAATTCGAAATTCCCATCAGCATCAGGAAAAGAGCCGACGCGAGCATGTCGCTTGGTAGTTTTGGTGGATGACAAGACATCTGTGACTATTTTTGACTGTTTTTTTGAGAGAAAAATAATATTTCAGTTGCTGATAAGCCGTCTGATAAGCCAAACGAACAGGGCGAAGTGTATTTATGATTTCTAACGGCCATAGGTAAGTCTCAATGGAGTTTTATCAAAGTTTTATGGACATTAAATATGTTGATGTAGCACTGTATTAATGAAAAAAGATGATGAGAGTTTCATAGGAGTAGAAAAAGCTTGATAGAGATGAAACTCCTTTACACTGTTTTCAAAATGTTATGTGTCTGTTTAAAACTGTGTTATGGAATTCTCATTGAAGATGGCCTAAGCACCCCTAGCAAAATTTACTTTTGACTCTTTGAGCGGGCACCGCCACCATGAGCACAATTAGACCACATCATTTTGCGGGTCAGGTCGGGTTTAGCAAAATGGTCAGGTCCAAAACGTTTGATGAAGGCATCATATCAATGGTAAAGGAGAAGTGTGGAATCGTCTTTTTCATGGCGGCTTCGTTGAAAACTAGACGATAACTTCGACGTCACCATTTTCATTGATTTGATGACATGAAGATTTTATTTTCGGACGGCGACAGTAAGATAGAGATGATGTTGCCACCATAAATAATTTTTTTCTAATCTTTTCTTTTGAGAATTGTGCCAATTCTAAAAAAAAAAAGAGTTCACTATTGGGCCAACGTGTCATTAACGTAAACTGAAACACTATTTTTTTTCCGTAATTATAATTCCGGGAAAACTTTGCTCAACTCGTTCTGTCGTCTCTCTCCACTAAGGATGGCAACGGGTCGGGATCGGATCGGGTGGAGTCTCCGTGCACCCGAACCCGAAACCCAAAGTCAAAATCCGAACCCAAACCCGAAACCGATTCGGGTGGAAATTCATCACCAAAACCAAACCCGCGGATACCCGAAACCCGAACGGATACCCGAAACCCGAATGAATACCCGAAACCCGCGGATATATATACAGATATTCACACATATATATATACACATATTCACATGTATATATACACATATTCACATATTCACATATATATACACATATTCACATGTATATACATATATTTCGGATATCCACGGGTGAAAAACCGAACCCGAAACCGAACCCGATAGATTTCGGATACCCGAAACCGAAAACCATGGGTGAAAAATCATCCCCAAACCCGAACCCGTAGGACCTGAAACCCGCGAATACCCGCCCCAAACCCGACCCGCTGCCATCCTAACTCTCCACATCCCCCGTCTTCCAACTCCAATCAACTCCGACCCAAACTACAATCCGCGGCAACAGAAAAAGGCGCCTCCTTCACCAGAAACAGAAGCAAGATTCCCGCATTGCTCCGCCTGATCGCCGGCGAATCCACCCGACCGAGCGGCCCATGGCCGGAACCGAGCGGCTCCACCGCCCGATGGACCCGCCGCGGCCCGCGGGCGGCTCCGGCGGGGTCAGCGCTGGTGACTCGCCGGTGAGGTGGGACGACGATGAAGACAACTGCGGCGGCCGCGTCGATGGCTTGGCGGTGAGTTCCCCCCTCCGTTCTCTCTGCCTGTTTCGTCCCTGTTAAGTCTGGTTGCGTGTACGCGTCCTTCAGCTGAGCTGGTCTTGATGAGGAGCGAGGGGAACTGTAGATTGATTCGTTGGGTGCGTAAATTGGGGAACTTCGGGAACATGTGGTGCGCTGCTTGGCGCGAAATTAGGATGCTCGAATTGATGATTAGGTCTAAGCGATGAGCGAAAAGTTTAGTTTTCAAGGGCGCGCATGTTTTGTGCTGTGGGAAAAAAAAATCCAAAATTGCTTTGCTAGGTTTTGTCTTAAGCATGTAGCTAGAGCCTTATTGATAGGAGTGGACTAATGGCTTGAGTTCAAGTCTTAGTATCAATCATTCAACTTTCCCACGCTGGGTTTGTGCCATAACTCAATTTTGCTTTCTTTCCTGATATAGGGACTCCACATATTTGACCAAGAAAAGGCAGACGAGCCACCAGCCAAAAACAGCATGGCCAACAGCCTTGATACTGATTGCATTCCCATTGCTAACAGATGCAACACTGAAACATCTGAAACTTCCATAGTGACGGAACCTGTAAACGGCATTAACCCGCTTCATGAGCATACTGGCATCTGGGTCCCTGTTTCGGTCCCGCCAATGACAGTGCAGGACCGCGAGGAGTGGCACAGGGGGTTCGGTTGCAATGGCAGGTACTTCCCAGAAGAAGAGTTCAGCTGGGAGCTGGATGAAGAGAACTATGAGATGACAATGTGGGATGTGTTTGCTGATATGGTTGTTGCGGCAAAGGATAAGGTGGTATCTGCCGCAACATATGACTTTGGGAGACGTGGGATGTCAGTGGTGTCTAACTTCTTTCTTCAAGAGGCTTGGAAGGATATGGCGCAAACACTTGCGGATGCAAATGCTGGTATTGCGAACGAGCTTCTTGAGACAGAGCCAACTAAGTGGTTGCCTGACAGTGCTGCTACCTCGTGCATGCTCTGCGGCGTGCGATTTCATCCAATAATATGCTCTCGCCATCATTGTCGTTTCTGCGGCGGAGTATTCTGTAATGGTTGTTCAAAGGGTAGAAGCTTGATGCCTCCAAGATTTAGGACTGCAGAACCTCAGAGGGTTTGTGATGTCTGTGGAGTACGTCTAGAGAGTATCCAACCTCAATTGATGAATCAGATCAGTCGGGCCTCACAACTTCCAACTCGGGATGTCACAGACCTGAGTACCTTGAGGTCATGGCTGAATTTCCCTTGGGCACACACAATGGAATATGAGATATACAAGGCTGCAAATTCTTTACGTAGTTACTGTAAGGTATGCCTCTTTTCTCCTTAATTATTGACTACTTCTATTATGATACCTTTTCTCAGTGTCTTCTTTTTGGCTACTTTCGTTGTCATGTAGTCTTCTGTATTCTTATCAAGTGTTATTGTGTTAAAGACTAGTGTTGACCAATATTTCACACCAAATAGGCAAATACTAATATCTTGATAACACTACAACAAATCTAGCATTCCTACATTGGTGTTGATAAATTGATGTCAAGAAACCTTGTAGGGAAGTGTGTCTCAGAAGTCATCGAATATGGTTGTTTTCTGTTTGTATAGTAATTAGTTGGATAATTGTTTGGACTAATTGAGATATTGTGGGTAAAATATGATATGGGACACTGGAATTTTTTTTTTCTAGTGCAATAATACAATCTGGATATGTGATTAGTCTAATCACTGAAATGAACCTATGCAAAAGAAAAAAAATGCTTAGGCATCTGTAAAAAAATCAATTTCTTAAGTAAATTACTGCTTGTAGTTCCCCAATCTGCATTTTAGTAACTCTAGATTATTTAAGCTCAACTTAGTTGTTCAGGAAAATTTTATTATTGGGAATGATTTAGTCATTGTATTCTTATGAAATGCTGGAAATGATGTTACTCTATCTGTGGGGCTGCTGACTGTTCTATTAGTTATTCTGAGCCATTACAAAGACAAATTCATGTATTTTCAGGTGGGAATACTGAAACCAGAGAAGGCTATCCCTGATACTATTCTTAGACAATCAAAAGGTCTTGCTATAGTTACTATGGTGAAGGTTGGGATGATGGTTACCTACAAACTTGGCACTGGGCTGGTTGTTGCTCGAAGAGCGGATGGCTCCTGGTCACCACCTTCAGCAATCTCCACCTGTGGTATTGGATATGGGGCTCAGGTGATACAAGCTTTTCATGTGCTTTTTTTACATGGAAGGACTTCTTATATCAATTTACACCATCTGACATATAAGATATCTGCTTGACTCTTTCATCAGGCTGGAGGTGAGATAGCGGACTTTATTATTTTTCTGAGGAACACGGATGCTATCAGAACATTCAGTGGGAAGGCACATCTGTCTGTTGGTGCTGGTGTTAGCGCTTCTGCTGGCCATGTTGGACGTGCAGCTGAGGCTGACTTCCGTGCTGGCGATGGTGGTTATGCCGCATGTTATACATACAGTTGTAGCAAAGGTATGTTTAGAATTATTACCAGCTTTAGATTACTGAGATCCAAGAGGTCATAGCAGTACAGTAATTCAGCAGATTTTCAAGGTACTATTTACAGTTAGAGGCAATATGTCAGACTGATTTATTTTGCTGATGGTATAATGGATACTCTCTCCATTTGAATTTTGCTGCCATTTAGGAAGATGAGCAGATGGCCAAGTTACAGGCTAGCATGGCCATGTTTCACAAGGCTTATGTAGGAATGTGTGTATTAGCTATACTAAATGCCTTATGATAAGGTTTAGGAAGTTGGGAGCACAATTTTCTGCTTCAAAAAAAAAGAAGACCAAGTTGACGTGTCCTGATTCCTGAAACCATTGGGGTGCGAAGTTAAGAAAATAACTGTATAGAAGATGCTTCAGAAACCGAAATATGCATGATTGACCAACATTTGATAGATATTTATGGCGTCAATTGTTATAGCAGTGAATCGTGCCATATCACAGAACAACTTTGTTTTATAAAATCAATTGTTGAAACCCCTGAGGAAACAGTAGTTTGTTGGCCCCATTTAAGATTACAGTGAAGTGATGCATGACTTCATTCATTCATTGCAAATACTTGACACTCGTTCGTATTTTTTTTTATGTAACCACTTATTTTGTATGATGTTTCTTCCAGGTGCCTTTGTCGGCTGCGCGTTCAATGGAAGCATAGTATCAACTCGAGATACTGAAAACGCACGATTTTATGGAGGTCCTGTCAAGGCATCTGATATCCTTCTAGGATCAATGGCGAGGCCGCCTGCAGCCTCTCCTCTGTACAAAGCTCTGTCAGAATTGTTTGACAAGATTGGAAAATAGTTCTCTTTCTTGCAGATCCTCCCTCACCTTGTAAATACATTCGAATTTGTGCCCTTCACGAATTGGTTGGAAGCAATAGCGCAACTGTACAGTAAGGCCATTCTTCAAAACATCAAAGGCTCTATGCCTTAATCAGTGTTTACCGAATACTATCAACAAAACCACTCTGTACATACTTGTACATTGGATCGACAATTGTATCAAGATGTGAAAAAAAAGGTGTTTATTCTTTGTCATCATGTTTGGGTGCATTCTCGCAACTCCGGGAAACTGGGTGTGTCCGTGCGGGAGCAACCCTGAGCCCCTGCTGTTTCAATAATATTTTCTTTGGCGTGTACGGGACTGTGTTTTTTTAGGGAAAATATAAATTTTCATTACTTAGACGAAGCTGAATCGTCTGCAAATACAGACTGAATATAAAGTGGAATATGGTAATTACAGACTGAGACGGGATTGGGTTCTTGTGTGGATATGGGACTGGGTTTGGGTGGATATGGGACCCGGAGATTGGTTAGGGGTTTTGCCATTATGCCATATCCTTTTACAAATTTTCTGTAGTAGCCTGTGAGGCCAAGGAATGCTCACTTCTATTACATTGGTGGGCTCAGGCCAGTGTAGCATAGCTGACGTCTTCTCTGGGTGGGTCAGTGGCGACACCATTGGATGAAACAATGTGGCATAAGTATTCCAACTGACTTTGAGCAAAAGAACACTTTGACTGTTTCAGATATAATTTGTTCTCTCTGAGGTTTTGAAGTATTGTTTCTAGATGAATAAGAGATGCTCACACAGTGATTTACTGTAAATGATTATATAATCCAAGAACACTAGTACAAATTTTCTGAGAAATGGTTTTAATGCCTGATTCATAATACATTGAAATGTTGCTGGTGCATTTGTTAGGCAAAAGGGCATGACTTTGAACTGGCAGCATTCTTACTTGGTGATACCTAGACCTCATATCGAGTTTGGTGAAGTATTTGGAACCAGCCAATTCATCCAATATCTCCTCTATAATAGGCATGGGGAACCTATTCTTGATTGTGATTCATTCAACTTTCTATAATCTCACCAAAAGAATAGGAGATGCAAAAGGGCTCTGACTGTGAATAATAAAGCCAAATTGCAATAACTGTTGAACTTGTGTTTCAATTTATGTCTTACGCTGTGGAGAATAATGGTATGGTCGGGCATTAACAGGTATTGATTCAATAATGGTATGGTCATGCATTAACATGTATTGATCCAGGGATCAGAGGTATTGCATGATCATAGCTCCTTGAGGGAGGTAGCTGCTTGGGATCCTGGAAGACATCCTCGTACTGTTCTAAGATGTTGGCTAGTTCAGGTGGCACTGGTTTTTGATCTGTGCTCTCTAGAATCCAAAATGACCAAAGCCCAAGCATCATTATCTTTTACTGTCTTGTACACTTGCTAAGCTAATATTGGAGTTGCATCTAGTGGAGGGGGAATCAATCCTTGGAGTTGTACTTGCTGCCCTTGATGATTGAATGTGAGGGTTTTGTGATCCCAGACACACTGCATAGGACTGTTTCTTGAGCCACTCAAATCCCAAAATAGCATCATAAGGTGTCATATCAATCACCAGCATATCACTTGATAAAGTGTGGCCTTGAATAAGCCATTGAAGGTTGGGCACTTTGGCCTCAATTTGCAACTTGTTACAATTAGCTAACTTGACTTGTTGTCGTGGGGTTGGTACTGTTGGTAATGCAGCCATCTTCACAAATTGAGAACTAATGAAGCTATGAGAACTCCCTGAATCCACCAAGATAAGCATTACTTTGTTTCTAACCAGAAATCTGAGTTTGATGCAATTCTCAGTATCTGCTCTGGTAAGTGCATTGATGGATAATTGGCAAAAGTCCTCTATCAAGGCATCCTCCACTACCAATTGGTCCAACATCTCTTCTGATATCTCTTCCTTATCTAGATTGTTGATGTCTAAAGCATTGACCTGTGGTTTGTGCGTTTGGGACAAACATCCAAATGTCTAGGTTCAAATTTGTCTCCACAGAAGAAGCATAAATTATTGTCTTTTTTGTAGTCCCTCAATTGCCTAATTCTCTGTAGGTTTGCTGTTGTTGCAGAGTTGTGCCTGGGAGGTTGCTGTTTATAAGAGATTGGAGACCTATTGTACTTTGTTTCTACCTTTCCAAAAAAGTTCTTTGTTGTATCTTGGCAATAACCGCCACTCTATCAATTGTGACTAGAACATGTGTGCTACAGGTTGCTTTGATCTCATCCTTCAACCCTTCAACATATTTAGAAGCAAAGAATAGATCATCATAATTACGATTATGCATGGTGATATCAAACTGGAGAGCCTGAAAAGCCGTAGTGTACTCCTTCACAGTACCTGTCTATTTTAGTGAGAACAGTTTAGTGATGGCAGTCCTGAAATCATCGGCACCAAATTTATCTTGCACCACTACATAGAATTCTCCAACTAAGTTACTTGATGATTTTGTTTGTATGCCTGCCACCATTTGACTACATTTTCCTCCAAATTCATAACAACTGCTTTCGCCTTCAATTCCTTTGTGATCCCATATATGTTGAAGTAGTTTTTACATTTGTCAATCCACACCTTAGGACATGAGCCATCAAACTTGTGAAATTGCATTTTTGGTAAAACATGATGAGGCATAATTCCTTTGCTTGATGATGAATGATTTTGCCTTGGTGCTCTGAATGTTGCTGGCCTGGTTGCTCTTTTCCCTTTGGCAAACACATTCTGAAATTATGGTTTGAAAGGATCAAGATGCCCAAGAGCGGGGGGGGGGGGGGGGGGGGGATGAATTGAGCTTATTTAAATTTCTAAAGCAGAATTTAAAACCCAAGCAATTGCCAATTCCCCCGTGCCTACCAAAGTGTGTCCTAGCTAGAAGGCGGTAGCAATTCAATAGAATGGAAGAACACCCTACACAATTCTAGTCAAGCATTATCACAAGAATGGCAAGAACAAATATGAAATGTTTGAATGAAAGTGCGAAAAGTAAATGAGGTAGGGAGAAGAAGGATGTTGACACGACTATGTTTTGCCGAGGTATCGAGGAGTCGACACTCCCCCTAGTCCTCATTAGAGCACCCGCGCAAGGGTATTGCTCCCCCTCGATCCGCGCTAGGACTGAGTGTTCACTACGGGCTGATTCTTCGCCACTTCGGCTCGGTGAATCGCCCACAACCGATCACAACTTGTGGAGGAGGGCCACCAACAATCTCCCAGTGGTCATACCAAGCCTCCGATCCCCACCGAACCGTCTAAGTGATGTCGATCACTAGGAGTAACAAGCTTCGAACTCTCACTTGACTCACTCAAGCCTCATGAGATGGATGGATGCACACTTAACTCTTGGAACTCACTAGTGAGGGCTCAACTCAATGGATTCTCAAATCTCTCTTCTGACTAGGGCTCTTACTCTCTCTCACACTCTCAAGGTCTCTCTCAACAGATGAAATGAGCAAAGGCAAGAGATGAGAGCAAGCCACGGGGTATTTATAGCCCCTCTCACAAACCAGCCCGTGGCCAGGAAAACCATGCAGATTAATGCTACATCGGACGCTCGGACGCCAAGCATCGGACGCTCCAACGCCAGGCCCAACGGCTAGTTACTGTTGAAATTCATAATGCATCGGTGAGAGTCCCTCATGTGTTTGGTTTTGAGTAATTGATGAAACCTACCTAAGTACTAACCTTGATCTCTAAGTGTGAATCATGAGATAGGTTGGTACATACCATGTGATGGAGCTAATGGATCAATGTGATGATGGCAAGGCTCTAGCATGGTGGTGCAAAGGAAAATGGAAAAGGATTCAAGGCAAAGGTGAAATAGGAATCCATTTTTTAGTTTGGTGATCAAGACACCATAGAGGGTGTGATCACTTTTAGGATAGATAGTCGTACTATCAAGGAGGGAGCTCACGTGTTTGATTACGGTTATCATGTGCCACTAGGTTCTTTGCATTGCATTTAAAATCAATTGAACCAAGTGAAACAACCAACTAATTCCAAGATAATTGTGAACTAAAAGCTAACACACATGCACAAGTATTGAGATCACTTAGTGTTAGCTCTTGGAAGCTTGGAAGAAAGTTGGAGGCTGTTTGGACCAAGTTTGGAGGTCCGAACGCAGGGTGTGTGGTCGGTCCGGACCATCGGAGATGGGTCCGGAGGCATACCCTAGGTTGTTGCGCTGAGGAGAAGGAACCGGACGCTGGTTGTCGTCCGGACGCTGAGCTCTGGGCACGCATCCGGAGAGGCGTTGCTCTCTGTTGTTTCTAGAGAAAGTGATCCGAACGCGAGTGATGGTCCGGACAGTGGATCCGGACATGCGTCCGGAGGAGAAGAGGAGCTGAGGGAGCTCTCGGGTGCTCGGGAAAATATTTCTGGACCCGATGAACAGTGTATCCGGACCCTGTGAACAGGCGAAGGCGCGAAGTGACCATTTGAATCGGCAGGGGCACCAGACGCGTGACTGATTGTTCGGACGGCGCGTTGCGCGCGTCCGGAGATCAGCGTCCGGAGAGGTTGAGCAGTGGAAGTATCTTCTGTGCCAGAAGATCCGGACGCATGTGCAATGGTCCAGACCCCCTGTGAAAAGTGCATCCGGAGTTGACGCAGAGGCAGTGTTTTGGGGGCAAAATGGCTAGTGTTTGAGTGGAGGCTATATAAGGTGGTATGACCGGCCCAAGGGGCATTCTCTTGCACTCCTACTTCACTCATACACTTGTGCTTGCTTGAGATTGTTCCACCCACTCATCCTCTTGACATAATTGACATATTCATGAGAGATTGAGTGAATCCAAGTGCATTGCTCTTTGATTGCATACTAGTGGCACTTGGTGATCGTCGTCGTCGTGGGAGTTCTTGTTATTCTTGGAGGTTGCCACCTCCTAGACGGCTTGGAGCGACGAGGATCGTTGAGCGGAGGAAGGTGTTTGTCTCCGGCTCCGATCGGTGGATTGTGAGGGGTTCTTGAACCTTCCCCGCGGGAGTTCGCAAAAGGTATCTCTAGTGGATTGCTCGTAGCTTGTGGATCCCTATATTGTGTTGGTTTTGCGGCACCCGGTGACGGGTTTGGCGTGTGATGCCAATTAGCGCGTGAACCTCCAAGTAGGTGTATCGCTACAACGAGGACTAGCTTATTGGCAAACAAGTGAACCTCGATAAAAAAATATTGTGTCTCATTGTCTCTCTACCGAGGATTCATCTTGTGATTGATTGGTTGTCTATTGGCTCATCTCTTTGCAGTGGTATAACCGTTCTTACTCTAGGTTTGCTTTACATTCTTTACATTCTTGCAAAGTAGAGCCTCTATCTTAGCTTGTGTAGCTTAGTTGAGTAGCACTAGTTCTCTAGCTTTTGTGTGTGACTTAGGTTACTTTTGCTAGTGACTAGAATTGGTAGGTGGCTTGTCTAACCATAGTGCTAGTGCAAACTTGCTTTTACGCCGTGTTTTATTCTAACAAGTTTTCTTAGTGTTGTTGTAGAATTTTTTAATAGGCTATTCACCCCCCCCCTCTAGCCATATCTAGACCTTTCAAGTGGTATCAGAGTCGGTTCACCGTTCTTACAAGGCTTAACATCCCACGGTGTTAAAATGGCTCAAATCAACAACACCAAGAGGCCACCCAAGTTTGATGGCACCAATTATAGCTATTGGAAGGCATTGATGACCACCCATATCAAATCAATCAACCGGAAGATATGGTTGGTGGTCGACAAGAAGTTTGAGGTAGCAAATGAGGAGGCACCCACCGCGGCCGAGGAGGAGAAGCTCCAAAACAATGACATTGCTTTGAGTGCCATCCATGAAGCAATCTCAAGAGAAGTGTTTGAACAAATCAAGAACATTGAGAGAGCTCATGATGCATGGAAAAAGATTGAAGAGTCTTATGAAGGGACTCAATCCATGAAGGGGGCCAAGGTATACATCTTGAAGAAGTTTGCAAGCTTCAAGATGAAGGAAGATGAGAATGTGCCAGAAATGTTCAATAGGCTTGAGGTGCTTGTCAATGACCTCAAGTCACTTGGAGAGAATGTGGAGAACAAGGGACTCAATCCATGATGCTGTTCAATAGGATTCTCACCTGAGTCCGAGCCTTGCCACTGGAGCCATCCGAGCCTCGAGGACCCTGCTCAGGACACCTTGCTTCTACTCCAACTAGCGATGACTAACGGACGCAACTGGCTCCTAGCGTCGTTGCCAGGTGCACCAACTTTACCAGAGAGCATCAAGCTCAGTCTCATAGTCAAATGCTAATAGGGCATGGTAACCAAGCTCCATGCAGTTCAAGTGTGCCCTTCACTCCTATCCTGAACTTAGCGTAATGTATGTGACTTATCCTATCTAGTAACTAGGTATTAGGGCAGGTTTCAAGTTGCCAAGTCGCCCATCATGACACTAAGCAAGTATCCACCTCTTCACTATGGCGTAAACCTTAATTGCCTTGCACCTGCTAGCCATATATACTTCTCAGTTTGAATTAGAAGTGCTATTACCGAAACCATGGGCCCTAGTCATTCTGTCATATGCGTACTGTAATCCTTTCAAACATGACTAGAAAACGTTGAGTTAGATACGAATCGATGTGCTTCTGGTCCTTAAGTATTTGATCAAAGTCGATTGCTACGACTGGCCTAGCTTGCTGCATGTGTCTGTAAGATTATTCTGGACTTGCTTGTGAGATTTATCATTTGTTGCCTTGAACTCAGTTTTTAGATCCTACTGAATCAAACTGATAGTATTCATTTGGGCAAAGAGGAGGTCAAAGTTTTCCATGACCTGACTCTAGTGGTTCTTTTCATTTTCACTTGTCTTTGACATGTGCTCGAGTATGAACTACATCTGAGCCGATGGTTTTGGTGGAGCCGTGTTTACTTATTCCTAGAAAAACCGTTAGCTTGACGCAAGCAGTGTAGCAAACGGGTTTGGAATGACCTCCCCCTTTTATCATGTTGCACTCAATTTGCCGACTTCGCATGGAAGTGAGGCACAACCAAGGAATTTTACACAGAGAGTATACTCTGCAACCCAAGTATGTGGACACTTCCGTCCTTGCCTACGCCTACGCCTCCGCACAACAACTGATTCGACACAGGTTATGAAATTTTATACAGGAACCATGTCCCAAAACCCTCGCCTTTAGAGGAGCAGAGTTTGGTGCTACTCACCAGGTTCTCGCCACTGATCCACAAATTTTTTGATGTAGTCCCCTAGTCGAGTTGCATGCCGTAGACTTGGTGTTGCCGCTTGCACCACCAGAGTTGACGATGAGGGAGGATTAGACGAAAGTAGAGCCTTGCTCTTGTATGCCGATCGAACCGACCTCGGCATGGACCTATGGGACCTCACGGACACCACCGCTAGGGTGATGCCACAAATCTACCGTCCATTAGGGATTACAGTTCTAGGTCAAGGTGATTGGAAATCAAGGGCTTACTGCAACCATAATTGTGAAACCCAAGTACTTGTGGTGTAGGGGAAGCGCTGCGCTTGCTAGATTTTGTCGCTGCTACGCCAAATCCTGCCGCCCGAACCATCGGTAATTAGCGTTGGAGTTGGACCAAGGGATCCGGTCGCCCATGCCGAGGAAAGATGATCTTTGATACCACTTGTACGCACCCATGGTACGCATAGACGTGAGATCGCACCCATATAGTACGCAGAGACAGAACAAGCAGAGGTCAGGCCTCTTGCCATGTTTGTGTTTGTTATCTAAATATAATTGAATGATTTCTTGATATTGGGTAGTTGTCGGTGTCTAAAATGGCGGGGTCTAGACAGCCAACGAGTAAATTTCTAAGCGTGTCGGAGATCGGATGGTTACGCTCGGAGAACACAGGGTTTATACTGGTTCAGGCACGAACGCCCTACGTCCAGTTTGCTGCGGAGTCGTGTTACCGAGCGTGGAGAGCTCGTAGAGGGGAGCTACAAGCAATGGTGAGAGAGGGAAGTTGGTTCCCAGGTCTCGTGCGTACGAGGTTCTTGGTTCTAGTGGGAGTTTGCGCGAATGCGAGTATATGTGTGTGAATGAGTCGAGAGAGTTCAGAGAGAGAGATTGGAGGCCCATTCTTCCCCTTTATACGTAGGGAGAGATGGCAGAGTACAATGTGGAGAGGGAGATAAAGAACGTGGGCCCAACCCGGGCTGCTGTCTTGGGAGTGCTTTAGCTTCTGTTAGCCTTCCTTCCCGGGGAAGACTGCGTCTGTAGACACGCCGCGCGGCCCTGTTCGTCCTTGATGAGGTTGTAGCCATGCGCTTCGTGATCAAGAGCGCCGCTGTTCCTAGGTTAAGGCATGGGCGGGGGTTGGCAGAACAGGGCCAGGCAACCCCGCGTTCCGTTGTACAGGGCTGATGACGCCCTAATCCCTGTTCAAGTGTCCGTCGAAGGTATGGCTCGGGTGTAGCGAGCGTCAGTCATGGGTTAGGCAGCACAGGAGCTCGTACCGCAGGGATTGCACAGGGGCAAGCATGGTGGTTATGCCTTGAAGCCCCATCCCCAAGGACAGGCGGTGATGTGGACCTTTTGACTATTGGCTAGGGCGTCACGGGCGGGCCGCGGCGGCGGTGCCTTCGGGAGAGGACGATGGCGTCGGATGTCCTCACTCTGGCTTGGGCGAGGCGGAAGAGCCCCCGAGGCCGGTAACGTCACGGACGATGTCGCACTGGCTCGGATGGGGCTAAAGTGCCTCCGAGGGTGGATGGCGTCACGGATGGTGTCACCCTAGCTCGGACGGGGCGGAAGTGCCTCCGAGGGTAGATGGCATCACGGATGACATCACCCTAGCTCGGACGAGGCGGAAGTCTTTTTGGAGGAGCGTTGTTTGACTTGGTTGGTTGGGGGCGGAGAGCCCCCGAGGGTAGTGGCATCACCCCGGCTCGGACGGGGCGGGGAGCCCCTGAGGGTGATTTTGTTTTCGTGAAGTGCGGTATTAGGGTACCCTATTCTCAGGTATCCGACAGTAATGCTTATTACATAGAGGGTTTCTGACCGATGGCCCCACACATCATATGCCTATTTTACATCAAATAGCAAATAACATTTGTTTGTTGGTGAAACGTTTTTCTGTTATGTGTCTTCTCACTTCTTGGGCACGGGTGTTACATGACCGGGTTTGGAAAAGCTGGGATCGAAAGCGAAATCTGATATTGGGATATCTGGATATACGGAAAGGAGCAAGTACGGATAAAAAAGTAAAAAATAAATTAGATTCACTACACCAAAATAGAAATTCCTTGGGGTCCAGGATTTCCTTGACTGCCAATATCCAACCACCAAGGAATTGATCAATTTCTTGGGGGTTGTAGTAAACAACCAAGGAAACTTATATCCTTGGCGGTTCTACTCGACCTCCAAGGAAATAGGCCACTTTCCTTGAGTGCTGTTGCGGACCACCAAGGAAAGCAATATTCCTTGATTGCTATCGCCAACCGCCAAGGAAAACAATTTTGAAAAAATCAATATTTTTCATAAATTTCTCAAATGACTTCGGATGGAGAAATGACCAATACAAAAGTTGTAGTATTCGAAAATATCTAAAACTTTCATGTTCAGACTTTTCTCATTTGAATTCGTTTATGGTGTCAAATATGTATTTCAAAATTCACTGAACTCAATACAAAAGCAATACATTAGCTATACAATCACTAATGCTACGAAGGTGTAGTGGTAAGAAGTAGCTTTGTGTGTGAGAGGTTTTAGGTTTGAAACTCAACCTTGCAAGATTTTTGAACTTTTTATTGCATATTTCCTTGGGGGTGAACTTTTTATTGCATATTTCCTTGGGGGTGAACTTTTTATTGCATATTTCCTTGGCGGTTAGTGACCCCAAGGAAATGAATTTACTTGACTGCCGACTCATTTCCTTGTCGTCTTGACAATCTAGTGTATGTCCATATTTCTCTTGGCAGTTGGCGGTCAAGGAAAACTTTCTTGTGTGCTAGCAGCCAAGAAAATTCTATTTTCCTTGCCATCTAGTCTTGGTGGATCATTCTTGACTGTTGACCGTCAATAACTATTTCCTTGACGGTTTTTCTATATTTCTTGGCCATTTTTGACAGCCAAGAAATTTTTGTTTTATGGTAGTGATTATACATATGTATAAAGTCACGTAACAATATACATGTAATAAGAACATCGGTTTAATATTCATTTGCATTGTTACACGTAATAAGAACATTAGTTTACTATTCACTGCATGTCATGGTGTTTACATGTTAACATTCATATTCATATATAGTAGTGGTTTAGTAGGTGCACTAACATAACATAGTATGTGCTGTTAGGCATGTCTAAATATATGGAGTTAAAATGAGATTAAAATGGAATAAATACATGTTCCTAGATAAAAATGGGATCCTGCAAAACAAAAAAAAAAGGCGGGAAACATCCTATTCCGTTTTCATAGACAAAAGTAGAAATTTGGTGGCGACGAGATGATTTTTTTTTCACACATTTCATCTCTAGTCATGATACCGGTACTCCGTCTGTTATATATTTGATTTAATAAATTTTAAAACTCTATGTAGTTTCACAACACATGAATATATATATATATATATATATATATATATATATATATATATAGGGTAATTCCTTTTTATTCTCACGTGTATCTACTCTTACCATCTCCCGTAGTCTATTTTACACACGATTTAACGGGCCACGTTGGGGTGCTAGCGGAGCTAACGGAGGGTACATGATCTGAATACGTGAATATTAATTAAATAATTATCAGAGGAGTGGATGCCAGATAATTGACGGCAAAAGCGGATAAGAAGCACTTTGGCAGGCACATCACATCACATTCTATGCAGAACACTCATCATCAATCAACTGTCCGAAAGCACCCCTGTCTCCTGAAGCAGGGGAGGGATGCTCTGCTCGCTCCAGAACACCTGGTCGAGATGCTCTGCTATATCTATTGTACTTTATATAGCAGCCAGGTTTCAATTCTAAAATTTCTTTTTTATTGGATATTGCAAATGCATGTGGTCTGTGCCAGTTGAAATCAATACTCATATTTAGTTCAATGAACATGATAATAATATACATATTTCTTTAGTAAAGGATTTGGAATTTAGAAATACTATATACTGCCATAAGATTCCAAATTTTTGAAGACCATATTTTTCTAGAAAAATGAGTTATATAATTCTATACTAACTCATAATAAGCAACAAGGTTATGGAGGTATGGCTATCATTGTATGACTGCATGTATCAAGTCTTTATATTGTTTTATTTAACCTACTAATCCACTATTAATTCTGTATATTAAAACAACAAGAAACAAGGTAAGTACAAACATCCTGTTTTAACTATCCTATTAAGTAAGTAATTTGGAAATTTAGCAATCAGATATAATGGAAATCATGAATATACAACAACCAAAAAAAGTTAGTCTCACTCCATTATTTTGCTTTAGAGAATAGCATGCTTCAACAAACATTTCTTCTTTTGATTTGTTGCTCTTGATATGCGTAATCCTAAAGCAGAAAATGATATCCTACTCTCTATGAAAAATGATGATTAAGATGCATATAAGATGGCCTGTGGGATAAAAAAAGGGTCAGCTGTTCTTAAGTGTAATACATGTTATTACTCTAGCTGGGATACTGTTTCTTTTTAGTGAGAATAACCTCAATTGTAACTATATATCTACTAATTTAATTCTATGACACAATTTGCTCGAGAAGCTCAATGCTAAACTCACTTGAAGAGGTAACCAGCTTACACCCTCATTATCTCACATATACATTGCTACTCTTACCATATTTGCTTTCCTCTAATTTATAACTATTTCTGTAATAGCATAAGCTTAGAAGAGTAAGATTCTTAGCATCACTAATGAGAACATGTTAACTCTCAGCATTTTTAACCTTATTTTTTAAACTTTGATTGCTTATGCACTAACGATGTTTTTGACTATATATCTTCCTAAGCTACAACAACATAAACAAAATATACTGTCTTAATAAATGGCAAGTTAAATTTCTTTCACACAGTCCACGACCACGAGGATACTGTTCAGTGAAATTCATTTTGCTGCTTCTATTTTAGTGTTTGCCACATGGATTTCATTGCCATATGCCCATATCCTAATTTAGGGATTATAGAATTCTTTTTCTGTTTGATGAAGTTTCCATGGCCTAATTGCTCCTAGCAGGCAACCGGTGATGATTGGTTTATTTGCAGATTTTGTGCTTCATGCCAAAGAGGTGTATGAGTCAGTAAAGGGGGAAGGGCAATGATGCACAGGAACGCAGCTCACCTTCAGCGTTGATCCATGCAAGCTTGGTCAATTGCCCTACCAATGGCAAATAGTTGGATAAAAAAGACTAGTCAATAGAGCCATACTGATTTTTTGGGTCATGACTGGTGATCTCGTAATCTCTAAATTATTGTCATCTGATCTCATGCCAAAAGTGAATTTGTGTCCAATCCATGGCAATATCTGAGGATTATCCTTGATATCATATTGCTTGTGAAGTTCTCTGTAGCTTTTATATCGTGTCCTTTTTTTTATTTCTCAAAGAACATAAACTCAAAAATGGATATCAGAAAATGTGATATGTATTGAAGTACAAGCACACCTTATATGTGGATCCTATTGATTTTTTTTCATATAATTTTTAAGGTTTCATGATACCATGATTTTCATGTGCTTCTAATTATGAGCCATGTATATCTGTTTACCTCCTTTGAAGTGCATTCATTTTTGGAATATAATTATGATTGATAATTCCAAGACAAGCTAATGTTCAATCACAATAGACTTGTATTGAATTGAACCTCAATAATATGATCGCGTGATTGCACCAGGATCACAGTTTTTAAATTAAAGATTAGTAATTGGATGTGGACGTGTGAGCTCCGAGGACTTTGTATCAGACGCGAACACATGGATGCAGTCTTCATACCCTAACTAGGTAAGACACAGATGTGTGAGCTCCGAGCTCCAAGCTCCGAGCAGAGTATGATTCGTATCGGATGCAGACATGTGAGTAGCTATCAAATTTTGGTACGATTTAAAGTCTTTTAAGGCGTAGAAATCACAAGATATATATTAATATCTAATGGAAGCAGCGGAGCATGGGTTCCTAGCACACGGATGGTCTCAACGTACTCACGTATCTTGATGGGTTCCTAGCACATGAGCTAATCCAGCACAGGGAGGCACGTGGCAACACTGCGCGTGGTTTCTAGTGCTAACATGATATGTAAGCTAGGAAAAGGGGAGGGAGTATATGTTAGACCGTGTCGTGGGCAACTATATATATATCATGCTCCTGCAATACAGCACCAGGAAAAAGACATGTCCTTGAAACAACCCGTAAGATTTGGAGCAAATACGAAAAAAATGCAGGCAAATGAATTTGAGAAGCAAAGATTAGGTCGGCGCCAATTTGGAAAAAGCTGTATCGAGATCATGCTAATTACTGCTCACTCCGTCCTGAGAAGAACACAATTGTATAATATAGTACTGAGTTAAACAATTTTAGAGGCAATTCTCTGTATGTCACTGAAACATACGGTTGATGCACCATTGAAAAGTTTATTCTGACTCCTACTAACTTTAAATTTGTCTTCGCTCTGGTGCCAACTTGCATCAAGTGGGTGTTAACTCATTGGTTGGCACCGATAGTGATAGAGTAGCACATGTGGAATTGTCTAAAAAAAATCAAACGCCACATATATTAATTTTTTATTGAATATACTTTGGCTTCTAATAAACAACGTTAAACGAAAAAAATCAACTATAAAATTTTATATCTCACTGATCACTGCAGCTTTGATATTGGGAGTGCCTCCATCCGAGATCATTTTTTTAAAAAAAAAATCAAAATCTTAAATTTTAAAATATAAGAACTCCATATATGCAGGGTCCTAAATGACCTCGAATGAAGAATTATTCATGACCTACAAAGCTTTAGATCTTGCCAATCTCTATAGTTTTCATAATTTGAGAATGTTATGAATTTATTCGTTATACATCTACCTTGCTAATGGTGCCATTACTTGAATACCAGTAGCTTTTAAATCTCCCCACATCCCCCATCTAATGCACCACCGTCAGGGAGTTAACAATCACTTGATAAAAGTGGCATCAAAGGGGAAGAAAATTTAAAATTTTAAGAGACAATTATATCCTTTTGTAGATGGTAGGAGTATTTCTCTAGACACTGGTAGGTACTAAACACATGATGGTCATATTAGAACTTGCACTGTCAGGTGATATCTAAAATGTCTGATATTGACATTAGGACGACGAAAAGGGGTATGTGATTATCTCAGCGCTAATGCGATTATGGTTAGTTAATATGATGTGCAGCATATCTGCCACAACCACAGCGTCACAGCGCCGCAGCACGAGTTGAGGGTGTGGTCAGAATCCGTGTCCCTGACATGGCAAGACCCGCCTAGTCTAACAGGCGCAGTCCTGTTCAGAAACTACAGTGAGTTGAATCAGTGTCTGAAAACTTTTCATCTCAGCCGCAATGGAATGAGTTGACACGAGACCGATGCGGCACGACTTAACTTCACTAGCTAGTGAAAAATAGTCCATCAAGCAGCTTCACCAGCGAAGCTAAAATTGTTAAAAAAAAACTTAAGGTAAAACAACTCTTAAGGAACAATACTGAAGAGAAAGTTAGAAAAAGTTAGTATTTTTAGCTTTACCATTTGGTAGATTAGAAAAACAATTTTATGAAATTGATATATAAAATATGTACCAAATACAGCTAAATGGATCATACCAAGTTGATAGACACAAACAACCACATAGGCTGCAGCTGCTTTTTGTTTTTTGGGCCTAGGGGGTGCACCCATCCTCATACTAGCTAGCTGCAGTAGTGCATCCATATTGTCTCTCTCATGCGATATCCATTGTCTCTCTCCTGCGATATATGTATATGTGTATCCATTCTTTTAGGATGCAGACACATGACTCTCCTGTAAAAATTTTGTATGATTACTGTGAAATTCTTGTATTATTCAAAATGGGCCCTTAGCTTCTCTGCGTCCTACAGAGTTGCTCGTAGAAGTCAGTTCAAGAAACCATAGAAACTGAAAACTGATTGCCAAAGAAAGCACACACAGCAGAAGACATTTGCTTAATTATAACTGATACTTTTTATTATTAGCTTTAATCCAACTGCCTGGCAATCCATGATTACATGAAGACATGCATTTCCATTGCCATGCATGTCTGTTTCCTTTTTCATTTCTTGCAAATAAAAAAGAAGAAGAAGAGAAAACAAAGATGGGAAATAAGGATAACTAGATGATGATGAGATACTAGATGGATAGTAAGATACTAGCAGATGGATAGTAGTAGTAATAATATTAATAAGATAGGCTAAAGTTAAACGCCAATCTAGCTTGTTTTAGAGTTCAACCGTTAAACTACGGTCACGCCAATCCTCCCAATCGATCAGCTCACGCGCGCACCGTCTTGTTGGCTTGTTGCAGCAGCTCCACATGAGCTCAAGCGCGGTCCTTGTGGGTCTCCACGTTCCCCAGGGTGAGCTCCAGGCCCCCCTCCTCCTCGTCGTCGTCGTCGTTCTTCTCAGCCATCACCTCCTCTTCTTGCTCCCTCGCGCCTGCCTGCTCCCCACCGCTCCTGCGGAACGAGAACCCGAGTCGGTTCATCAGCACGCCACCGCGGCCACGGACCGCGGCCGCCGACGCCCCGCTCCTGCTCCGGCCCGGCAGCGGCGGGAGCATCCAGGAAGAAGCAGAGCCGGTGACGGGGCTAGTCCTCATCATCGGCGGGGTGGAGGTCTGAAAGGAGTAGCGGCCGGCGGCAGCACCCCTGGCCCACGGAGGCGGCAGCACGTTGGACGAGGCCCTCACCGGGCTCGACGGCGGGGCGGGGGGCGGCGGGGAGGAGTAGCGCGCCATCTTGCGGCGGCGCGGCGGGGACGAGGGCGGGGAGCCGTCCTGCGGCATCGCCGGCGCGTCGTTGGAGTTGGGGGAGCTCGCGAAGAAGTTGGGGTACGAGTTGTTGCTGAGCTGCTTGGACAGGTTCTTGAGCCACGCCGGAACAGGGTCGGCTCCGCCGCTACCACGGCTGCCGAGCGTGATGCCCTTGGGCGACGGCGGCCGGGTCAGGCTGTGGGAAGCTCTTCCGCCTGGGTTCACCGGAGAAGACGACCCGCCGATGTCGGCCATTTGCTGATCACCTGCCGGAGGCTTCTTATTGGGTCCCTGAAGAAACACAAAACGATCCAACAAGAGCCGAGACCAAGAGGATATCAATGAAACAACGAATTGAATAATTGATAGACATCAGCCGTGGATGAATTTGCATGCAATCGCGAGGAAAAGAACGGGATGTAAATGCAAACGATCGACATTTTTTTTTCTTTCCCTCCACATCATCCGTTATTCCGTTTACAGTCGACCGTACGACTAACGACTGAAGCAGCTAGCAGCATCTCTCTCAGAAGTCAGAACACGCACGCAATATATGTGAATAAAACACAGATTAGGCGTCAGAGCCGTGGCAACCATGCTTACGTCAGAGCCGCAGCCACGCAAGACAAGGCAGCTACTGCTCATCCAATCTTGTTGGAAAGGCACTGGAACAGTGGATAGCTAGACGACGACGAGCAACTGTGTACGGGAAAGGGAAAACAAAACAAATTTTGGACTTTTTGCTGCTAAAAAAAAAAAGACGACGAATCGAAGCGGAAAAGATGGTCGATCAGCTAGCTTTGTAACTGTCGACGATACTAGCTACACACGCAGCTCGATCGATCGGCAAAAGCGAATTAAGCGAAGCAATGCCAGGACGACGACAAGAACGAACGAGACCCAACGTACAGAAACGGAAACAACTGAAAGACGCCGGCGACGACCACCATTACTTAGTTAGCTTGGAAATGAAAGATGGTCAGAGTGATATGGGTACATACATTGCGGTAGGTGGTGCCGTCGGCCTTGACGGTCCAGCCGGCCTCCTTGCAGACCGCCATGAGCAGGTCGTTGTTGTCGCAGTTCCTGGGGAGGGTGTAGTTGCCGTTCTCGCGCAGCATGGCGAAGATCCTCGACGCGATCACCCGGCGGCGCCGCTCCCGGCGCCGTTCGTTCTCCCACTCCCGCACGGCTGCCGGCTTCCCATTCCCATTGCAGTTCCCGTTTCCTGCCCTACTACCCCATGTCTCATCACCACCACCACTCCCTCCCGCTCCTACTCCTCCCATCATCGCCATGCCTCTCCACTCAGAGCTCGCTCGTGAGCTCGTGAGAACGATGCTGCTGCTCTGCTGCTGTCTGTGGACTGTGGTGGTGATGCATCGGCGCTGCCGGTGAACCTTTATATAGCCGCCATTGGTAACTGGCAGGGCAGCGATTTTACCATTATGCCCATGGCTCGGGTACACATGACGGCCAAGGAGTGGGAGGGACACCTATGGTAATTGCATGAGGTGCCTACTGCAGCAGTGGTGATTTTTAGGACTAGTGTATATTAGCCTTAATTGCATGCCAAGAATGAATAACAAAAGAGTGATCTCACAGAGAAAACGTTAGATGACTGCTAGTTTTAGAAGAGTTATATTCATTATAGTATATAAGTTAAACAAGCCGGTCGGTGGGGCCCAGTGAAGCTAGAACAGGTGCCAAACCGGCTCTGAGCATGGAAAGATGTCAGGTCCGGTCCGGCTAGTCGTCATGGAGCAGCTGCTGATGCACCAGCACCACCGTACCACATCTGGTCTTTTTCATTGGGTTGTATTGGGTTTAGTCCATGCCACGGTTGTGCAACCATGGAGTTTGCAAACCCTAGACACATGCGGCCATCGGTGTCACAACCATAATTGTGCGGATTTAGTTAATTACTCTAGGTACGTGCGGGTTTGGTTCGGTAAAAAGCCGTTATATTGCACGTGCACGATTGGACCTTTTGCAAGGCAATAGCAACGTATCTCGCCAAAATGACGGTAGTAACGGAGACTCGAGGGGCAAGTGTCACCACTTCTACTTTGACATGGAGTTATCGAGAATAGTTATTGCTTTTTAGTACTAAACGAAGATCTATGGTTACTATGGATGATTATATGTAATACAAAATGCACGAGCACAACAGTTTAATGTACATTCATGCGACAGAGAATCATGGTGGCATGTGTATGCACGTGCAATAACGCGAAAAGATTGTTTCTATAATTAGATGTTTATGCCAACCGTTTTTGGCAAAAGAAAAAACATATGAATTACAGTAGATCTTTCTTAACTGTAGTTCTTGTTGTAGTTGTAATGAATGATCCTTCATAGAAATGTTAATGAGCATTTACATAATCGTGAAGCTACCATTGTACATTCACAACAGTGAACTACAACCATCTATGTCATAGCAAAGACATTTTACAAAACAACTTGGTTATTACTATTTCTACAAATTGGTACATTAAAAAGTATTGTAAATATACATCACTGGCTATTATAAGTTTTTGTTAGCATAGCTTGATAATTTTGGAAACATCATAATTCTCTTTGATAGGCAGACAGAATTGTAACAATATTATTGTGATGCATCATGTAACAAAATTTTAACATGATGGTGGAGCAACCATGTGTGTGTGCATGACAATATAACTACAACCATATATTTAGAACAACAGCAACAACCCTATGAGATGAACATTGATACAACCATGGATCTACCACCATCACATGCCAAATAACATGTGTAGGCACATGCATGATTGTTAGAAAAAGATAGCTTCCTTGAATAGATGTTGATCTACACCATTTTTTTTTGTTTTTTCTTTTCTTTTTTTTACAAAATTTTGAATGGTTTACAACACAAGCTCCTTGATTATATATGTGGTTATAGTTGTAAGGGATGATCCTTAGGATCAAAATCCAAATCAGCATTTCCACAACCATTAATTTACCATCACAAATGCACAATAATGAACTAGTACAAGCCCCAATTATTTTTTAAACAAAGTGGTGTATCATTCCTTTAAAACTTTCGAACTGACACTAAAAATCGATTTGTACATGCGATTTTCTTAAGAAATTCGCCACTATAAATCAAGTATGTGTACATGCGGTTTTCTTAAGACACCGCCTATAGGATTTCTATAGGCGGTTTCTTAAGAAATCTGCTTGTAAAAATAATTGGACACTGATTTTTTTAGAGTTTTTCAAACGACTTTGGATGGGGAAACGACCAAAATGAAAGTTGTAGATCTCAAAAAGTTATGAAAATTTATAGTTGATAACTTTTTCATTTGAAATCATCTTGTTATCGTAAACTACGTTCGAATTTGTCAAATTGGAAATTCAAAATTTGGAAACAACCTCGGATGGAGAAACTATCAAAATAAAAGTTGTAGATATTTAAGAGTTACAAAATTTTGTAGTTGACAATTTTTTTCATTTGAATTCGTTTGGGGCTCAAACAATCAATTTACACTTAGTTTAGTATAATATGTTGGGAACCAAAGCGGAATCTAAACATAAGTGAGCCATGAGTGGAGTGGTAGAGCAGGCTACGCGCGAGGGTGAGGTCATGTGTTTGAATCCCTTCGGCTGCGTACCACGCGATTCTACGCAAAAAAAATGTGTGATTTGTGACTTGCAACTTCGACGGAGACAGCTAGGTGGCTTACTAGTGGGTCTCTCCAAGCATTAAATTCTTTTTGTCCCTATTTTAAAAACTCAATTTTTTTGGACAATCATTTCTACTGGCGGGTTTCTTAACTGAATCGCCAGTAGAAATCGATTTCAGCTGGCGTTTTTTAAAGTGAACCGGTAGTAGAAATTGATTTCTACTACTGGCGGATCTCAATTAACCGCATGTGGAGAGAACGATTTCTACTAGCCTCTAGCGCTGGCGGTTTTGAAAAACACTTGTATAAATGAATTTTGAACCACCTGTACAGAGATTGTGTGTACTAGTGCATGGCTTCGGTACACATGATGGCCAAGGAGTGGGAGGGACACCTATGGTAATTGCATGAGGCGCCTACTGCAGTAGTGGTGATTTTTAGGAGTGGCGAATTAGCCTTAATGCCATGCCAAGCATGGATGACAAAAGAGTGATCTGGTTAGAGAAAACATAGATGACTGCTAGTTTTAGAAGGGCTACATTCATTATAGTATATAAGTTGAACGAGGCGGCTGGCGGGGCCTAGTGAAGGTGCAACCGGTGCCAAACCGGATCTGAGCATGGAAAGCAGGCGTCAGATCTGGACCGGTTGGTCACCATGGAGCGGCTGCTCATGCACCAAACACCACCGTACCACAATTGGTCTTTATTTTCCATTGGGTTATGTTGGGTTTGGTCCATGCCACGGTTGTGCAACCATGGAGTTTGCAAACCCTAGACACATGCGGCCAATTTTTCTTTAGTTTTTCTAGTTGAAAATATTTTTGTCTTGATGGCTCAAAACTTCGTTTTTGAGATTTCTTGGAATCGTTTTGCTTGTTTTTAATTATGAACAACTATATGCATTAGTCGATGCAAAAGCTGTGATATTAATATATTCCCTTTTTTGACCGTGATATGTGCGGGTTTATTAGCTAATAACTCCACGTACGTGTGGCTTTGGTTCGGTAAAAAAACCGTTATATTTCAGGTTTGGTAAAAAGCCGTTATATTTCACATGCATGATTGGATGTTTTTCAACACAATAGCAACATACTCCTCGCTAAAATGACAGTAGTAACGGAGTCTCGAGGGACAAAAGTGTCACCACTTCTACTTTGACTTGAAGTTATCGAGAATAATTGCTTTTTAGTAGAGAACGAAGACCGTTATATTTCAGGTTTGGTAAAAAGCCGTTATATTTCACATGCATGATTGGATGTTTTTCAACACAATAGCAACATACTCCTCGCTAAAATGACAGTAGTAACGGAGTCTCGAGGGACAAAAGTGTCACCACTTCTACTTTGACTTGAAGTTATCGAGAATAATTGCTTTTTAGTAGAGAACGAAGACCTACAATTACTTTGCATGATTATATGTAATACAAAACACGCACGAGCACGACGGTTTCATGTACATTCATGCGACGGAGAATCATGGCGGCATGTATGTATGCATGTGCATGATAGTGCGAAAATATTGTTTCCATAATTAGATGATGATGTCAACCGTTTTTGGCAAAACAAAAAAAATAGATGGATTACAACAGAAGTGTTTGTAGTTCTTGTTATAGTTGTAATGAATGATCCTTGAACATCATAGAAATATTAATAAGCATTTATGTTACTGTGACAGAACCTCCCAAGAACAGAGCCCCACTTGTATGGATTATTGTCCACCCGACATTAATCACACACAAATGATCCAAGCCTTAACAAGTCCATCAGGTGGATTCAACCGAGTCATCCACCTTTTCTGAGATGGATCACTTTACAAGTACTTGCAGCATCGTACCTTTATTACAAAATAAATCAAAGTAAAACAAGCGGAAGATTTACATAACATTAATTTATAAAACGTAGTTTCAAACTTTCAAACTTAGGTTATTTCATTACCAAGTAGGAAACCTTGCCCTAGGTTTCATACCAGCTTATTTTCCTTCTTTAACTTCTATAACTGACCAGCTGAGAGGTGCCAGTCAAAAAGAGTCTCACCTGCAACAGGGGTTAACAAACCCTGAGTACAAAAGTACTCAACAAGTCTTAACCGACCAGTCTATACTTTAGTGGACAAAAGAAATGCAGGTTAAGTGGGAATCAAGGTAGGTTTGCACCAATATCAAGCTTTTGCGGAAATGAGCATTTTATAAAACATTTTAAATTGTTTCGTTTCCGGTAAACAGTTACCCAAGTATCGATCGCAGTTCTAATCGATAACGTGGTAACAACCATATCCATAAAAATCATCCAAAGTATCCAGTTCAAGTTTCATTAGCTACGTTGAGGACAAAAGAGTCGAGTCTCCCATAACCGAGGAGCACGACGATTCGAATCGATTAAGCCCAGCTGGGGATTCCTTATCACACGGCATATATAGCACTAAAGCTTGCATATGACAACCTTTCTTCGGATCCTCCACCCAAGACCGGGGTTCTGCCACCCGAGAGCACAGTACACCTCCCATCCATCCCTAGGCCACGCCTAGGCCAGGAGGGTACACACTACTCTCGCCATCTCTCCACTCCCAGTGCAGGTTAACCGTTCTCAGCATGGAATAGCCAAAGTTTAGCTTCCCGAAGTATGTGACCAGTACTGCAAGGTCTCGTCCTAATAGCATCCACAACGGACGGTTCCTAATCGACACAGGCGAAAAGAACTCGCTCACCAGACGGCCCATCTAGTGGCCCATCAACACTGTGTCCGCCCGGTCTCAGTTTATTACTCCCCACGTTCATTCCATTCATTCCAAAAAGTAAGTTGAAATTATCAAAGGGAGTATTCTCTTAAAATTCACAGGTGACAGGCAATCACCTGGTTTTTCTTATTCTAAGCATGGCTAAGCATTTATATCAACTTTGAATCTCAACGGTGTCAAGGAAAAGTATTGAATACTCAAGGTAGATAATGCATCAATTAGGTATTCATTTGATAAAGAGTTTTTCATGCAATAGTTAACCGTAAGCTTAACAGAAATATATTTTTAAACACAAGGAAATTGTTTAAATGCACCGGGGCTTGCCTTGAGTTGCAGGGTAGACGACCTCGGGGTCTGCACCACAGATGCCAAACCCGACCTCGAACGACTGCTGACGTACTCCGATAACGTGGCTCACCATGTTCCCAATTCGTCAACTATACGAAAAATAACATGACATGCCTAAGATGATGCGTGAATAGTAGACATGATGCTTGCATAGCAATCACAAACTTAATGATGAAAGAAACTTAGTTGATTAAGGTCTACCAATGATTAGTCAAGCCTTGAGTACAACTTTCCTTCACGATATAGTTGTAAACTGAAGACTTAACTAAGGATTAAGGTTTAATTAACTTAAACTAAGCAAGTTTAATAATTACAGCCAAAAGCACTAAACATGATTAAGTTATATTTTCATTAAACAAGATTAAAGTTTAATTATTATATCCAAAAGCACCGAGCAGGATTAAGGTTATTGGCATTAAACAAGATTAAAGTGTTGTTTAATTAACTATTTAAGTTAATACTTGTATCTAAAAGCACTAAGTAAAACATTATATGGGCACTCATTAAGCAAGCCCAAAGTCATCAAAGTTAATGACTTTGATTATCAATCAACCCAAAAGTCACTCAAACCTAGTGATCAGAGTTTTTGAATTAATTATTACTTTAATTAGAACTTTTATTAAGTACTAATCAATAATTAATTATTCTAAAACAATGAATTAGTTGCCAAAGGACATCATAATTATGCCCTAAGGTCATCAATCAACCCAAAAGTTCAAACAAATCCTAAGATTATCACTAAATATCTTAATTAAACAAATAACTCTTTTAATTAATTAAATAAGCATTTAAAGGTGATTTTATAAACTTCTTCAAAACCATCTCAAACGTTTTAGGTAATCTACTCAGAGCATCAGGATATTGCAAAACAAATTTCAGAATTTTCAGAGTAATATATGATTTATGAAAAATCATAGAAAAGGCATTTGTTAATTAATTGGGGTATTTTTACAGCAAACAAAATATACTGAAAATGACAAAGTTATATTTTTTTATTTTTCTATACATATCAGAGAGGGTTCACAAATTTTTGCATAATTTACAGAGATCTGAAACAAATCTAGCAAAAATGTCAAAACCAGGGACTGTTTGCATATTTCCGAAAATAGAAAAACAACACTTCATACAGCCACTGACGGACAAGGGCCTGCTCGTCGATGGCACAACAGCACGCCGGCGACCATTGCTGGCCGCGCAGCTCGCCGGCGGCGATCAGACAGGCCCAACCGAGCCTGCCAACACCTCCACGAACTCAACCCGCACCCCAAACACCTCTTGGTTGAGGCTTTAGACCTCCAGTGAGGCCTCGCCGTCGACCATGGCGGAGCACAAGCTCTGGCGGTTCAACCAAGCCCCCAGGCACCATCAGAAACACCACGCGACACTAACGCGTTAAAGAAACAAGATTAAAAGCCACTAGCGGGCTGTGTCCGCGGACACCGATGACATGGCGGCGGCGGAACGCGACGCCATACGCGAGCAGCGCAACACAGCGTGCACGAGCTTCAACCAAGTTGCCAGAGAGATTAAAGAGCTCACCGAGAAGCTCGTGCGCACGCTAGAATAGGCTGGAAGAGGGCGGATCAAGGTTGCCGGCGTTGGGGATGAAGACGGCGGCGGAACGAGCTCTGTGGATGGTGCTCTCGGTGCGGGGAGCTGCCAGACATGAATACAAGGTGAGAACCATAATTGGAGATATTAAAAGAACAAATAATGTGAGACAATTGAATAAACGAGCCATCGTGAAGCTCTGTCCACGCTAAAACGGATCGCGGCGGAGCTCTGCCGGAGCTGGGGAAGAAGCGCTGCTCCGGGCAAAACAACAGGTGCGAGGCTCATCCAGTAGGTGCTGGTGGTGTGAAAGGAGGTGGCGGAAATGTTGAGAGTTCTGGTTGAATATGCTGACGGCTGGTTCGAGCGGCGAAGCTCGCCGGAGCGGACGTACGCGCGGCGGCGGAAAACAGAGGGAAACGGCGAGGGTGGATAAGGGTGATCCCTTATATGGAGGAAGCTCCGGAGTAGCCCTCTCGACGAGTGGAGAGATTCACGTCACGCTGGAGGCCTTGCTGGCGCGCGAGAAACTGCGGAACGGCCAGCGCGACGGCAGCAGCCGCGGCGGCGGCGAGTTCCTCCCCCTGGACACTGTAGCTGATTTACAGATCTGCCCCTGATCGAATTTTCAAAATTACTCTCAAAATTTAAACAGAACTCAAAAATATCCAAATATGAAAGTTGCTCAAATTTTCAATTTCTACAACTTTCATAAAAGGGGAATATTCAAATTCTGTTTACTTTTTAAAATTTACTTTTGAATTTGAAAAAGGCTTTAAAATTGATTTTCCCCCTTTTAAATTACTCAAGATTTTTGAATAAAACTTGAAAATATTAAAAAAAAATTTGCTTAAATTGAAGATATCTACAACTTTTCTTATACACTTTTTTTCCAAAACCTTTTAGTTTTTGAAATCCATTTTTAAATTTGAATTTAAACTTGAAAATCAATCACCCTTTTTGCAATTACTTTAAAAACTTGAGTACAAGTTGAAAAACTTTCAAAATAGCTTTTGTTAGTTTTGAAAATATCTACAAAGTTGTTAATACACTCAAGGTCCAATTCTTATTATTTTTAAAATTCCATGTTTAGGTCAAATTTTAACCCCCTTAATTAGGGTTTTTTAAAAAGGATCTTTCAACATTTTTATTATTAAATTTAAACAATTTTCATAGAATAAATTAAACACTCTAGCATTCCTATGCTCACTCAATAAAACTCATTTCATTTATAAGCATCTCATGGTGATCAAGCATACAAAGGTATAATTAACACATTAAAACGAATTTATTTTTAGTTAAATGCATTTCAACGTGAACAATCATATGTATGCCTTACTATGCATATGATGTCAAGACATTTTTAGTAAAGTAACACCAGGGGTGTTACAGTTACCGTGAAGCTATGGGGGTACGATCCTGGATACCTGCGGGACAAGATATGGGCTGGAATACCCAGGACGGTCCAGCCCAGAGGATGAAGCGTTCTAGAGAATAGTACCGCTCGGCGCACTCTTCAAGTCACCCAAAAAGAATCTTGAGGATAGGTGATCTGATAGGATACGACTTAATCTTGTGATTTATGTAATCTGTTACTGCTTGCCGGTTGCTTTCCTAGATTGAACCGAACCTATAACCCTACCTCCCGCCTATAAGACATGTAGGGGAACCCCTCAAAACACATCAAGTCTCATACGATAAGAAATACATCCAACATGACACAGGAGTAGGATATTATATATGTCTCGCCGACAGCCTGATCAGGTCCCTCTAATCAATCTACCATCATGGGGATCCCTCTCGATGGGTTGCCAAGCATATTTAGTCGAAAAAGGAATGTTTTTAAACAACCTGTATGATTTGAAGAAAATACGAAAAAATGCAGGAAACATGAATTTGAGAAGCAAAGATTAGGTCCGCGCCAAGATTTAGATAAAGCTATATCGAGATCATGCTAATTACTATAGTACTGAGCTAAACAATTTTATATTGAGACAATTCCCTGTGCGCCATTCAAACATACGGTTGATCTATATGTATCTTTGAAAAGATTCTTCTGGCTCCATACCAGCTTTAAATTTCTCTTCGTTCTGGTGCCACTTCCATCAAGTGAGTGTTAACTCATTGGTTGACACCGTTAGTGATCGAGTAGGACATAAGGAATTGTCTAAAAAATCAAACGCCACATGTATTAATTTTTATTGAATATTTTCGCTTCCAAACAATGTTAAATAAAAAAAATAAACTACAAATTTTTCATGTCATTTAAAAATTTCAAAAACTTAAATTTTAAAATATAAGAACTTCATATATGTAGTATGTAGGTCTCTTAAATAATGACCTCGAATGAAAATTCAAGACCTAATCTCTACAGTTTTCATATATTGAGAATGTTATGAATTATACATCTATCTTGCTAATGGTGCCACTACCTTTTACTAGAATATTGCCCGTGCTAACGCTTCATGACATCTAGAAAAAGTAAATCATAAAACTAAAAAAAAATCAACTAATTAAATAAAAAAAATCCACAAACAAATGACATTGAGATTGTGATACATATAGCCGAAATAAGTTTCATATCTTGGTGTTCTAGACATCTAGCTTATTAAATATTTCCCAGTACAGTAACCCTAAACTTTTCTGAAATGAACCTGCCGTCTTGAAAGCCCTAGTTTGGTTTGGGCTAATTGATGAAACCTAGTGTACTAACCTTTGTCATTGAGTGATATCAGGTAGGTTGGTACACACCAAGCAATGAAGGTAGATGATGGTCATGGAGATGGAGGTGACCAAAAAATGATATGTGCTCCAACATGAAATAAAGAAAGAGAGACAAAACCATGTTGTCAAGGCAAAGGTATCACATAGGTTTTTGTTTTTGGCACTCAAGACACCATAGAGGGTGTGAGTGTGTTTAGGATAGATAGTCGTACTATTAAGAGGGGTGATCTAGATGCAAAACGATTGTCTAAGTGCCACTAGGTGAGTGAATTCCATGTATATGCATTAGGACCTAGTGAGCTAACAATTAACCCTTGAGAATTGCTTGAAAAATATGCTAGCCCACATGCACGAGTGATAGAACACTTAGGTGTCAGCATATAGAAGCAAGGGTGAAGAGATAGAGGAAAAAGGGGTTCTCAACATGCACCGGACGCTACAACAGGCACCGGACGATGTTGGTACACACACTGGATGCTACTTTTACATGCACCGGATGCGATGGTGTCACCGTTCATTGTGACTCTCCGCACACAGTAGAATCACCGGACGCGGGGTGAGTCCGGTCATGAGTCACTAGACACGTCCGATCTCTGGAATGTCTTTGGATCGCACCGGACGTTGAGTGCAACATCCACCGGATGCTGATGAAACATCACCAGACACTGACTGTAGCATGCACCGGACGCTACTGCAATAAACACCGGACGCGTCCGGTGCAACATTAAGCACATCCGGTGCTCATGCAGAATGTGTGTAACAGCTAGTTTTGATGTCAGCTCTCTATTTAAAAGGCTTGGTCGGTTCAAGCTCTATCTCTTGGCACTCTAAGTTGTTGATACACCTTGTGAACATCCTCCCTCACCTCCGACTCATTCTCTTGTTTGATTGTGCATCCAAAGTGACATTGAGAGAGATCCAAAGTGCATTTGCTTAGAGTTTGAGTATCTAGTGACACTAGAGATCGTTGAGCAGCAGATTTGCTTGTTACTCTTGGTGATTGCCATCACCTAGACGGATTGGAGTTGTGGAGGAGCTTTAGAATGAATTAGTGATTGTTTATGGCCATCTCTTAGTGATTTGTGAGGGGTTCTTGCGCCTATCCCCGTGGGAGTTCACAAAAGATGACTCTAGTAAATTGCTCATGTCATTGAGCTACCACCACTTGCGGGTAGGTGCTTGCGGCGCCCTTGTGTATGGCTAGGCATTGGAACCCTATTAGCTCGTGCACCACTAAAGTGATTGGTCGACACAACTAGCGTGCCGGCAAGCACGTGAACCTCGAGAGAAAATCATTGTGTTCATTGTCTTGTTCATTCTCCCGGTATTCATTTGGTTTTCATATTGATTGATCATTTACTCTTGCCGGTCTTGGTAACATCTTCTAATCACTTGTATTACCTTCACTTCTTCCTTATTCTAGTGATAGCTCTTGTTAGTTTAGTTGAGTAGCAAGTTTTTCTAGTTGATATTAGATTTCTAGCTCTCTCAACTAGGTACAAAGTAGCAACATAACATTTGCTTGACATTAAGATCATAAGTAACTAGAATTGAAATATACGTGACTTGCCTAACATTTAGAGCTAGAGCAAACCACATTATCACTTTGTTTTTTACTAACAACCAGCTCTTGTGTTTTGTAGATTTTTAATTAGGCTATTCACCGCCCTCTAGCCATTTAGAACCTTTCAGGTCTTCAACACTATTTGTCACTATCCATTATTTGTGTCTCAGGCTTTGTAGTTAGAACCTTCAGTTTGTTGGCTGGGTGATGCTGCAATTTATTATGTAACAATTAAGGAACATTTCCATTATATTTTTAAGAATATTGAAACTTAACTACAGTCATTACTTTTTGCAAAGGATTGAGGCTTCACCGTGACTTTTTAGATAGTGATGGTTCACTCCACCATAGTATTTTGGACAAAGATGATATTGTCGAAAATGTTGCAACTATACCTCTTGAAAAAGCAACAGTTAAAATATTGAAAACGTAGCTGAACTCAATATAATCGTGGCTTCAGAAAACTTTCACTAAAGGTATCTTTTAAGAGAATCAGGATATATGATAAAACCAGATGGTTAAGGAATAACAATAACTTTATGCAACAGTTATATATAGCAACAATAAAAGAATGATGAGCTAGTAAGTCACCTCTATTTCTAACAAGGAGGTGGCAGCAAACCAACAATTGTACACATGAACTAAAGTTGCTTATTACAATCAAAATTTGGAAGGGTATCCGTCCAAAGGTTTCCTCATCCCTAGCATTATACTCTTCAAACTTATCTTTCCACAGGCGTGATTTTGCATCTTCAAATGTTTCTTAAGAGTGTTGTATAAGCAATGAGAAATCAATTATTATCATTGAATTTGCACTAAAGACCTGGCCACCACCGGCCGATGACGACTAAGCACCAAATTCTCTGTTTGTTATATAGAGATATAGGTGAGGGTTTCACATAAACCTGACGGTCAGCTAAGTAGAAGGCATCTAAGAAGAGCATCTTCTATTTGCACTACGCTACATTTATGTAAATACAATCATTTTCTCAGGGAAACGAAAAAAAAACTATCGTGGTAGTTTACACCAGTCATCTGGAGAGACTGAAACTACATTCCAGAATGTACTAAAATCTCACATATTTGAAAAACATCTTTGGAGTATTTTGTCACGTGAATAAATTATTGAAGTTCTCACCCCGAGTATAATATAGCAAAACTGAAAGAATTGCTTGAATAGCACTAATAATCATAAAAAACAGCACGTTGAAAACATCACATTTGACTGTGCAAGCCTCTTTGTTATGTACCTTAGAGTGTGGTACTAGCGAGACAGAGAAGCTCGAGGATTCAGGGCTGCCATCAACCATGACCAGCTGGAATTAACAAAAGAAATAAGCACCAGAATCATCATGTGATATGATGAGCCTATAAGCATCAAAGAAATGAGGGGCACGAATGAATTGATCCATATTAAATCATAGCTACTTTTACTTTTGGTGTGCATTTTAGAATTTCTTATAAATATCGTGAGGATCTCCTATCTGATCCTACGCAAGCAAATACACGAAGAAACAAGAGCATCTAAGATTGGCGCAGGAGTTGGGGGAGCTGCGAGCACCAGGCGTAGGGGGGGGGGGGGAGGGAGGAGACTCAAGCGGTTATGCGATCGCTACAGGCGTAGGGGGGGGTGGGGGAGGGAGGAGACTCAACCTCTATCAAGCAGCTTCACCAGCGAAGCTAATTAAAAAATGTTAAAAAACATTACGTAAAACAACTCTTAAGTGAGAATACCGGAGAGAAAGTTACAAAAAATTAGTGTTTTTAGCTTTACCGTTTAGTACAAAAGCTGAAAAAATAACTTCATAAAACTGGTAGAAAATATGTACCAAATACACCTAATTAAGTGGATCCTACCAAGCTGAGAGTCATAATAAAGAACCACACTAGTTTTTTTGGCCTAGAGAGTGCACCCATCCTCGTAGTTGGAGTAGTGCATCCATTGTCTCTCCTGCGGTACGTGTGGATCCAACCTCATCTGACGGTTTTAGGATACAAGCACACATGACTCTAGAAGCAGGTTTAATTAGGCTCCCTTTAGAACACATTTTTTTTAGTTTTATAAGAATAAATGTGTGAAATTTTTGTATGATTATTGTGAAATTCTTTTATTCCAAATGGGCCGGCCCTTAAGTTTCTGTGTCATACAGAGATAGAGGTTGCTCGTAGAAACCAGTTCAAGAAAGCATGGAAACTGAAAACTGATTGCTAAAGAAAACACACAGAGCAGAAGACACATTTGCTGAACTATAACTGATACTTTTCATTAGCTTTAATGCCTGGCAATCCATGATTACATGACGACATGCCTTTCCATTGCCATGTCTGTTTTTCTTTTGCATTTCTTGCAAAGAAAAAAAGAAGAAGAAGAAGAGAAAACAAAGAGGCGAAATAAGGATAACTGATGATGAGATACTAGATGGATATAGTTGTATAGTAATAATAAGATAGGCTAAAGTTACGATGAGATACTAAGATAGTAGATAGTACTAAGATAGGCTAAAAGATAAACGCCAATCTTCCGAATCAGCTCACACGCGCGCGCATCGTCTTGTTGCATTGCAGCAGCTCCATGAGCTCAAGCGCGGTCCTCGCGGGTCTCCTGCACGTTCCCCAGGGTGAGCTCCAGGCTCTCCTCCTCCCCGTCGGCGTTCATCTCAGGCATCACCTCCTCCTCCTCCCTCGCGCCGGCCGCCTGCTCTCCACCGCTCCCGCGGAACGAGAACCCGAGCGGGTTCATCAGCACGCCACCGCGGCCACGGACCGCGGACGCCGACGCCCCGCTGCTGCTCAGCAGCGGGAGCATCCAGGAAGAAGCAGAGCTCCCGGCGCCCGGCGCCGTGAAGCTGCTGCGGGCCGGTGCGGTGTTGGCCCCGGCGCCGCTGGATATCTGGAACCCCGGCAGCAGGCTCAAGCTCAACGGGTCGGGGCCGGGGGCCCGGTTGCCGGTGACGGGGCTCATCAGCGTCGGGATGGAGAAGTCGCTGGCGTCAGCACCCGTGGCCCACGGGTCAGGGCCGGGGGCCCGGGCGCCGGTGACGGGGCTCATCAGCGTCGGGATGGAGGTCTGGATGGAAAAGTCGCTGGCGTCAGCACCCGTGGCCCACGGGTCAGAGCCGGGGGCCCGGGCGCCGGTGACGGGGCTCATGCTCATCAGCGGCGGGGTGGAGGTCTGGAAGGAGTAGCGGCCGGCGGCAGCACCCGTGGCCCACGGTGGCGGCAACACGTTGGACGTGGCCCTCGCCGGGCTCGACGGCGGCGTGGGGGGCGGCGGGGAGGTGTAGCGCGCCATCTTGCGGCGGCGCGGCGGGGACGATGGCGGGGAGCTGTCCTCCGGCGCGTCGTTGGAGTTGGAGTTGGAGGAGCTTGCCAAGAAGTTGGGGTACGACTTGTCGCTGAGCTGCTTGGACAGGTTCTTGAGCCACGCCGGAACGGGGTCGGCTCCGCCGCTACCACGGCTGCCGAGCGTGATGCCCTTGGGCGACGGCGGCCGGGTCAGGCCGTAGTAGGAAGCTCTTCCGCCTGGGTTCACCGGAGCAGACGACCCGCCGATGTCGGCCATTTGCTGATCACCTGCCAGAGGCTTCTTATTGGGTCCGTGAAGAAACACAAAACGATGAGACCCAGAGAGGGATATCAATGAAACAATGAGGGAATTGATAGACATGAATGCATGCACGCAAAAAATGAGCAATCGCGAGGAAAAGAACTGGGATGTAAAAGCAAGCGACATTTTTTTTTCTTTCCCTCCACATCATCATCCGTTATTCCGTTTACAGTCGACAGTACGACCAACGACTGAAGCAGCTAGCAGCATCTCAGAACACGCACGCAATATGTTAGGTCCGGCCTCTTTAGTTCCATCCAAAATCCTAACATTCTAAAATTCAGAATGCAAAAATATTTTAATGGAATATTTAGTTTCAATAAAAATTTAACTTATTTTGGATTCTAATAATGATGATTGTGAGGATAGCACACAAACCAATGTAAAGTTTGGTTTATTTTAACTTCTTGAATTCAAAATCTAAAATGAAGAATAGACCAATTTTTATCAAAAATTTTAGACGGTGTTTAATTCTATTTTATAAAATTAATAGTCAAAACCTAAAATATTTTAAATTTACAGGACTTTAATAAAACACAGATCAGCTGTCAGAACTTTCGTCGGAGCCGTGGCTGCACACGGTACTACAGCCACGCAAGACATGCTAGAGAAGGCATAGTGCTGAGCATATATGTGCCAAAAATGCATTCTCCTAGAGAAGGTATGCAGCTGCTGGCCTGCTGCTCATGATCCAATCTTGTTGGAAAGGCAATGGAACAGTGGATAGCTAGACGACGACGAGCAACTGTACGGGAAAGGGAAAACAAAACAAATTTTGGACTTCTGCTGCTACGTACAAAATAACAAAAGACGACGAGAAGCGGAAAAGATGGTCGATCGATCGGCTTTGCAACTGTCGAGGATACTAGCTACACACGCAGCTCGATCGATCGGCAAAGCGAATTAATTAAGCGAAACAATGCCAGGACGACGACAATAAGAACGAGACCCAACGTACAGAAACGGAAACACCATTACAATGGAAAGACGGCGGCGACGACCACCATTACTTAGCAAGCTCGGAAATGAACAGTTAGAAAGATCGTCAGCAGAGTGATATGGGTACATACCTTGCAGACCGCCATGAGCAGATTGTTTTTGTCGTAGTTCCTGGGGAGGGTGTAGTTGCCGTTCTCGCGCAGCGCGGCTAAGATCCTCAACACGATCACCCGGCGGCGCCGCTCCCGGCGCCGTTCGTTCTCCCGCTCCCGCATCCACGTCGGCTTCCCGTTCCCGTTGCAGTTCCCGTTTCCTGCCCTACTACCCCATGGCTCATCACCACCCCCACTCCCTCCCGCTCCTACTCCTCCCATCATCGCCATGCCTCTCCACACAGAGCTCGGGAGAACGATGCTGCTGTTGCTGCCTGTGGACTGTGGTGGTGGTGATGCATCGGCTGCCAGTGAACCTTTATATAGGCCGCCACTAGTAACTGCCAGGGCAGTGATTTTACCATTATGCCCATGGCTCGGGTACACATGACGACCAAGGAGCGGGAGGGACACCTATGGTAATTGCATGAGGAGCCTACTACAGCAGTGGCCATTTTTAGGACTAGTATGTTAGCCTTAATTACATACCAAGAATGAATGATAAAGGAGTGAGCTGACAGAGAAAACGTTAGATGACTGTTAGTTTTAGAAGAGCGCATTTATTATAGTATATAAGTTAAACAAGCCGGCCGGTGGGGCCCAGTGAAGCTAGAACCGGTGCCAAACCAGCTCTGAGCATGGAAAGGTGTCAGATCCGGTCCAGCTGTCCTCATGGAGCGACTGCTGATGCACCAGCACCATCGTATCACATCTGATCGTTTCCATTGGGTTGTGTTGGTTTTAGTCCATGCCACGGTTGTACAACCATAGAGTTTGCAAACCCTAGACACATGCGACCGTCGGTGTCGCAACCGTAATCGTGCGGGTTTAGGTAATTACTCTGGGTACGTGCGGGTTTGATTGGTAAAAAGCCGTTATATATATTGCACGTGCACGATTGGACCTTTTTCCAAGGCAATAGCAACACACTTCTCGCCAAAATGGCGGTAGTAACAGAGTCTCGAGGGGCAAAAGTGTCACCACTTCTACTTTGATGTGAAGTTACCAAGAATAGTAATTGTGTTTTAGTACTAAACGAAGATCTACCGTTACTATACATGATTATATGTAATACAAAACACGCACGAGCACGGTGGTTTCATGTACATTCCTGCAATACATAATCATGGTGGCATGTGTGTATGCACGAGCAATAACGCGAAAAGATTGTTTCTATAATTATTGATGGCAACTGTTTTTGGCAAAAGAAAAAACGGATGGATTACAACATATCTTTCTTGACTGTAGTTCTTGTTGTATTTGTAATGAATGATCCTTGTTGATCATCATAGAAATGTTAATGAGCATTTACGTAATCATGAAGCTACCATTGCACATTCACTACAGTGAGCTACAAACATCTATGTCATAGCAAAGACATTTTACAAAACAACTTGGTTATTACTAAGTATTTCTACAAATTGATACATTAAAAAATATTGTAAATATACATCACAGGCTATTATACGTTTTTGCTAGCATAGCTTGATAATTTTGGAAACATCATAATTTTCATTGATAAGTAGACACAATTGTAACAATATTATTGTGATGCATCATGTAACAAAATTTTAACATGATGGTGGAGCAACCGTGTGTGTGTGTGTGTGTGTGTGTGTGTGTGTGACAATATAACTACAACCATATATTTGAAACAACAACAACAACAACCCTTATGAGATGAACATTGATACAACCATGGATCTACCACCATCACATGCCAAATAACATGTGTAGGCACATGCATGATTGTTACAAAAGTTAGTTTCCTTGAATAGATGTTGATCTACACCATTTTTTGTTTTTTCTTTTTTTTTTTTTTACAAAATTTTGAATGGTTTACAACACAAGCCCCTTGATTATATATGTGGTTATAGTTTTAAGGGAACGATCTTTAGGATCAAAATCCAAATCAGCATTTCGACAACCATGATTTTACCATCACAAATGCACAATAATGAACTACTACAAGCCCCAATTATTTTTTAAAACAAAGTGGTGTATCAGTCATTTGAAATTTCGAACAGCCGCTAGATTTGTACATATAACTTTCTTAAGAAATCCACCACTAGAAATCATGTATTTCTACAAGCGGATTTCATAAGAAAACCGTCACTAGAAATCAAGTATTTCTACAAGTGGTTTTCTTAAGAAACCGAATGTAGGATTTCTATAGGTGGAGAAATCTGCTTGAAATAATTGGACAGCTTGAAATAATTGGATAGTGATGTTTTTGAGTTTTTCAAACAATCTTAGATGGGGAAATGACAAAAATGAAAGTTGTAGATCTCGAAAAGTTATGAAACTTCGTAGTTGATAACTTTTTTATTTGAAATCATCTTGTCATCGAAAACTATGTTCTAATTTGTCAAATTTAAAATTCAAATTTTGGAAACAACCTCGGATGAAGAAACTACCAAAATAAAAGTTGTAGATCTTAAAAAGTTACAAAAATTTGTAGTTGACAACTTTTTCATTTGAATTTGTTTAGAGCCTCAAATAATCAGTTTACACTCGGTATAGTCTAATATGTGGGAACCAAAACGGAATATAAACATATAAGTGAGTCATGAGTGGTGTGGTAGAGCACGCTACAAGCAAGAGTGAGGTCGTGGATTTGAATTCATCCGGCTATGTAACACGCGATTTTACGTAAAAAAATGCACAACTTGCAACTTTGATAGAGACGGACGGGTGGCTTACTAGTGGGTCCCACTTAGCATTAAATTCTTTTTTTCCTATTTTAAGACCCAATTTTTCTAGATAACCATTTCTACTGGCGGTTCTAGAAATCGATTTCTACCGGTGATTTTCTTAAGTGAACCGCTAGTAAAAATTGATTTCCACCGACAGATCTCAGTTAACCACCGGTGGAGAGAACAACCACTGGCCTCTAGCGTTGGCGGGTCTTAAAAATACCTGTATAAATAAATTTTGAACCGACTGTATAGAGCTTGTGTGTACTAGTGCATGGCTCCGGTACACATGACGGCCAACGAGCAGGAAGGATACCTATGGTAATTGCATGAGGCGCCTACTGCAGCAGTGGCGATTTTTAGGAGTGGTGTATTAGCCTTAATGCCTTGCCAAGAATGGATGACAAAGGAGTGACATGGTTAGAGAAAACATAGATGACTGCTAGTTTCAGAAGAGTTGCATTCATTATAGTATATAAGTTAAACAAGCCGGCCGGTGGGCCCAGTGAAGGTACATCCGGTGCCGAACTCGCTCTGAGCATGAAAAGCAGGTGTTAGTGATATGGTTAGGGAAAACATAGATGACTGCTAGTTCTTGAAGAACTACATTCATTATAGTATATAAGTTAAACGAGTTGGCCGGTGGGGCCCAGTGAAGGTACAACCAGTGCCAAAATGGCTCTAGGCATGAAAAGAAAGTGTCAGGTCTGTACCGACTGGTCATCATTGAGCGGTTGCTGATGCACCAGCACCACCGTACCACCTCTAGTCTTTATTTCCCATTGGGTTGTGTTTGGTTTATTAGTCCATGCCACGGTTGTGCAACCATGGAGTTTGCAACCCTAGACACATGCAACCATCCGTGTCGTAACCGTGTAATATGTGCGGGTTTAGCTAATTACTCTACGTACGTGTGGGTTTGGTTCAATAAAAAGCCATTATATTTTAGGTTTGGTAAAAAGCCGTTATATTTCACATGCATGATCGGATGTTTTTCCAAGGCAATAGCAACGTACTCCTTGCCAAAATGGCGGTAGTAACGGAGATTCGAGGGGCAAAATTGTCACTACTTCTACTTTGACATGAAGTTATCGAGAATAATTACTTTTCAGTACTGAACGAAGATCTATGGTTACTTTGCATGATTATATGTAATACAAAACATGCACGAGCATGGCGGTTTAATTTACATTCATGCGACGGAGAATCATGGTGGCATGTATGTATGCACGTGCATGATAGTGCGAAAAGATTGTTACTATAATTAGATGTTGACGTCAACCGTTTTTGGCAAAACAAAAAAACAGATGGATTACAACAGAATTTTTGGTAGTTCTTGTTAGTCATAACGAATGATCCTTGATCATCATAGAAATATTAATGAGCATTTACGTTACCGTCAAGCTATGGGAGTACGATCTCGGATACCCGCGGGACAAGACATGGGCTGCGATACCCGGAATGGTCCAGCCCACAAGATGAAGCCTTCCAAAGAATAGCACCGCTCAACTCGCTATTAAGTCACCGAAAAAGAATCCTGAGGATATAGGTGATCTGATAGGATATGACTTAATCCTGTGATTTATGTAATCTGTTATTGCTTGCCGGTTGTCCTAGACTGAACCGACCTGTAACTCTACCTCCTGGATATAAGACAGGTAGAGGAACCCCTAAAACACATCCAATCTTATACGAAGCAATACAACCAACCGAACATATGAGTAGGATATTATGTCTCGCCGACAGCCTGAACCTATGTCTACACTTTGTCTCAATTGCTATCGTCTTATTGATCTCACACATCGCTCCCATCAATCTACCATCATGGGGATCGATCACTCTCAATGGGCTGCCAAGCATATTTAGTTCAAAAAGGCATGTTCTTAAAACAACCTGTAAGATTTGAAGCAAATACGAAAAAAATGCAGGAAAAATGAATTTGAGAAGCAAACATTAGGTCCGCGCCAAGATTTAGAAAAAGCTATATCGGGATCATGCTCACTCCGTTCTCGGAAGAAAAGAATTTTTTAATATAGTACTGAACTAAACAGTATTATATTGAGACAGTTCTCTGTGTGCCATTCAATACGGTTGACCTGTATGCACCTTTGAAAAATTTCTTCTGGCTCCATACCAGCTTTAAATTTCTCTTCGGTTCTGGTGCCACTTCCATCAAGTGAGTGTTAACTCATTGGTTGGCACCGTTAGTGATCGAGTAGGACATAGAGAACTGTCTAAAAAAATCAAACGCCACATGTATTAACTTTTATTGAATATTTTGGCTTCTAAACAATGTTAAATGAAAAAAATAAACTACAAATTTTTATATCTCACCGATCACTGCAACTTTGATATGGGTGTGCCTTTTAAAAAATTCAAAAACTTAAATTTTAAAATATAAGAACTTCATATATGTAGGTCTCTTAAATGACCTCGAATGAAAATTCATGACCTATCTCTACAGTTTTCATATATTGAGAATGTTACACTACTACAGAACAGACCTTTGGTCGATATATCAAATGAGCTTTAGTCCCAGCGGAAATTGAGTCCGAGGCCAAAAACACCAACCGGGACTAAAAGTGTCCTCCCAACGGCTACGGGTATCAGGCAATTGCAGGAGATACTTTTAGTCCCGGTTGATGTCTCGAACCAGGACTAAAGGTTTAATCCCGGTTTGTGGCACTAACCGGGACTAAAGGTTGGCATTCAGTCCCGGCTGGTGATACAGACCGAGATTAAATGTCTCATCTCCCTATTTCAACTCTTCCTCCTCCCCAGCCCGAGCCCGAGCTCTATTCTCACAGTGTTTCTTGTTGTGTTCTTCATTGTTCTTCTTCCTCATCTCCGGTCATTGATCCATTTGAACACTTTTACACCTCCATCGACTTGTTGAAAGGTTACTATCTTCATCATCTCATGTTTTAGCGGCAGCATATGTTATTTCTTGGTGTATATGTGTTTTTTTTTATGATTTTCCCTCTTTGCCATTTTAAGCTTCAATCACTTGATATAGTTTGAATATTTTGAAGAAGGAAACTAAAATTAGTATTCTAAGTATACACCTTTCATTTCTACTATGTCTACCACATTTTATGGTTTAATTAGTTGAAAATAGAGATTTTAGTGTATTATTTAATTTAATTTCTGTAAAAAATAGAAATATGTATAACTATATGCATACCATATTTTATGGTTAATTGGAGAAATATAATACTTTGATTTATAAAATTGTGTCAGGGTCAAGTAATAAATTAAAACTAATATGTTGACCTTTCACACACACACACACACATATGTTTACACTTATTTACATGCATGTTTACACTTATATTATAACTAATAAATTAAAACTATTATATTGACCTTTCAAGTAATAAATTTGTATATATATATATACACACTTATTTATATATACATATACATAATAGATTTTAGTTAGAAAAAGGTTAATTTATGTTAGTTAGAGAAATATATATTTTAGGGTATTATTTCCTTTAATTTGTGTAAAAATAATTAGAAATTGATATACAACCATGTAATATGTTATTACTTGCTTGTTTTCACACACTAACATTTCAAGGAGAGTTGAAGTAAGAAAAGTAAAAAGAGAAAGGTGAATTGTGTTTAAAAAAATAGAAATAGATTTTAGTTTTATAATATAGATTTTAGGGCATTATTATGTGTATCACATTTCAAGATTAATTTAGCTTAGTTAGAGAAATATAGACTTTTAGGATATTATTAATTCATTTAATTTGTGTAAAAAAATTAGAAATAGATAATACTTTAATTTACAAATTTGGTATTATATATGCATACATATAAAGATATAAAGATGAATTTGTGTATTATATGATTTGATATATGTATATATATAATCTCACTCTAGCATCTATCTATAAAAGCTCTTTAAACGTGAGCACATCTTGCACTGTTTATCAACAGTAAACCAGCCTCCCCTCCTCCCATATCACTGTAGATCTACAGTCAGTTGATTCCGTCCGTCCGATCCGCTGGGCCGTCCGATTCCTGCCCTGTCCGCTGCCACGCGCGGCCTTCTCCTGCTTCCTTCCCCCCCCACAACCTTATCCTTTCAGTACGACAATACCGGTGTCGTCGTCTATCCATCCGGATTCCAGCCTCAACCTCCCTCCGATACAATACTCCACAGAAAAGGGTAAACAACAACCTCGCCTACTCCGCGGAGTCGGCCCTCCTCACCGTCGCCGCTTGGGCCGGCCATGGCGTCCTCGACCCCACCTGCGTCCGACTCCTCCTCCCGCGGCACCTCGCCCTGGCGCGGCTGCTCCGCGGATCGGCTCTCCTCACCGTCGCCCGCTGGGACTGCCACGGATCGGCGGCTTCGACCCCTCCCCCGGCACCTCGCCCTGGCGCAGCACCGCGGCAGGGGACCAGAGCAGCCGCCCGGCCCAGAGCAGCCACACGGCCGCCCATTGTGCCTAACAACCGCCCAGCACGTCCACAGCCTTCGGCACCCTATGCGGCACAATGGCTCCGAGCTCGCGTCCTAGCGTGGGTGCCCGCCCTTCATCCTCCCCTCTGAAGCGGCGCTGCAACCTATGCGGACCGATCCTGACGGCGCGTGCCAGATGCACGCGCACTAGCGCCATACGGTAGCCGTCCAAGGACGACACCGCGGCACTCCGGCAGTCCGACGCCGGCCCGGCGTCGTGTCGACGTCTCCCCGCAGCAGCGTCGCCGCGGCTTTGCACCGCGACAGCGAAGGCCCGCCTGCGGCCATCACCCTCGCGCGCCACCTCCCCTCTCGCACGGCACCTCGGCCGCGCCTATGACTTTCTCGGACGCCAGTTGCAGCAGCGCAATCCATCTCGACACTCAGCAATAACAACAGGTACGCTATTCTTTTCCTCTTTTTATTTCCTCATTTCTTTGCTCCTGATATGCACATGCAGAATTGATTCCAGCGTCTTCAATTAGGTTAGCGTTTTTTGGACGCCAGCATTCTTTCCATTGATCGATTGGGATGTTGACGAATTGCAGCTGTATATATCTGAGTTAAGTTTTAGTATTTGCTTTCCTTTTCTAAATTTCAGTTCGCTTCTTCATCTGTATGTATAGCCAATGATATGTCCAGATTCAGTTTGACTACGAGTGACATGGTGAGAGTACCGCTACTGCAGGATGAAACAGGCTAACATGGCCTAATGTTCCAGATTAATCATCAGTAGTCTTCAACCCTACTGATGGCTTCTTACCCATACTAACCACACACATCTCAAGGATTTTGATTTGACTTGCTGTCACTTTTCAGATATGTCACCGACATCTTTCATTGAACCATTGGCTATTATTGAGTTTGTTGCACACCTGTTAAATCATGAAATTTACTACAAGCCATTCTTAGATGCAGAACGGGTAAGGGTGTTCTCACTGATATAACATTTTTCTGATATTTCATCTCATTGAGCCATTGGCTATAGCTGAGTTAGTTGCACAGCTGTCGAATGCTGAAACTAACTAGAAGTCATTCTATGACTCAGAACATGTAAGGGTGTTCTCACTAATATTTCATCTCATTGACCCATTGGCTATAGTTCAGTTAGTTGCACTCCTGTCGAATGCTGAAACTAACTCCAAGGAATTCTCAGATGTAGAACATGTAAGGGTGTTCTCACTGATATAATATTTTCCTGATCTTTCGTCTCATACAAAGAACCTTTGCTCAGATCAAATATTGTGTATTGCCTTCAACATTAAAATGTATAGTTATAGATGGTTCGATCTAAAATTGTTCAGACAGAAAAGTGAAAAATAAGTGGCACATGAACTTAATATGTGCGTTTTCCTTTTTGTGCAAACGAAATTGGGGTACGTCTACCACTGAACGCACAACATTGCTTTGTTTCTTTGTTTGTTGAGGTTGACATTTACTGTATAATCTTTCTTTGTTACTGTTCGTACTTATCATAGTTAATGCAAAGTCATTAGCTGTGTCTCACTCAACTTTCTGTAACCAGAATTGTGGAGTTCCAACTGAGCAGCCTTTTCCTTTTGGTCCTCATATGTACCTTAAATACAGATCCCATTGTTTACACAAATCCAGAGGTTTGCATAGGCGACTCAACTTTTCCCTTCCCTTTTTTCATCACATGCAACTTCTTGCATAGATTAGTTAGTACAAATTTTGAGTTGTCAATGCAGTTCCTATCTTTTTCACCACACTGTTTTATCCAGATTGTGTGTCCATTTGTGTGCTACGTTGTGACAGGAAACATTTTTGAATGTCTACATGCATATGAGTGACTGATCCATGTCCCTACAGAGAATTGGCATTATTTACCAACCTCATATTGTTTTAGCCACTAGAACATCTCTTCTTTACATCAGAATCTGCCACCGCAAGGTGCTGCGATTCTTTTGCTCTCCACATTTGTGACTGTTTTCATGCCATGTACACATTTCAGCAACTCATTTGAGCACGTCATGTACATTCCGAACACTACCTTCTCTCAACAGGTACTGGGCCTCTACATCAACGATTTCATCATTGTCACAATTGAGATTAACCAAGGTGCCGAGGGGATCACACTGCCAGACTAGGAGCTGAGCCTTCTTTGCTTTCATTTAAAAATATTTGTGCTTGCCTCCTATCAAGTAAATATTGTACGCGTATTTCCCTGCTTGCTCAGTATTATACTATGTTGTTGACTCTTTCATGTTATCCATAACAGATTAATTGACTTGAATTGAACGTATCAGAATAAATGCATCACGCACAATATCTACCCGTGCGAAGTACGGGGGCTCTGGCTAGTATCTATATGTATAGTAACTATCCTGATACTAGCTAGTGTGTCTATGCATATGTAGATTCATGATGACATACCTCATACGTAAAAATGATAAGGAGATTGGTTTCATTGATCCATCAATCATATTCTCGGACCCAAACACTCCCCGGGACCAATGGAAACCTCAAACAGAGAGGATTTTTTGGAGGTTCTTGATCAACCAAAAGACTAAAAGAGTTATACTCTTCCCCTACAACTTTGGGTGAGTGTTGTTATCGTGTGCATATTTTATCTTACTCAATTCAGCATAAAGATATCTTACTTACTCAATTCAGACTCTATAAATAAATGTAGTTTTCACTGGATACTGACGGTCTTCGACCTTTCCAGAAGTCAATTGCTAATCTATCACTACTACAGGATTTATTTTGCATAGCAGTTGGGTTTTATTAACCGTGGCGGTTAATAAACATAAACCGCCATGGTTAATAGGTGCCCAGAAAGTCCATCGGCTAGGGGTCACAATCGCCACGGCAGTCGACAGTTGGTATAATCTGACCGCCACAGTTAATGTGGATTAACCATGGCGGTTACTGTTAAATAACCGTCACAGTTAATACATTAACCGTGGTGGTTGGTGTTACATAACCGCCACAGTTAATAGCAATTAACCATGACGGTTATTATTAAGTTAACCGCCATGGTTAAGTCTGTAAGTATAAATACAGCAGTCGTCTTTTTCTTCCCCGCGGATCCTTCTCCCCTTTTTGAAGGTTTTGAGCTCAAAATTACCATCAAATTGACCATTTTTTGAGGAAGGAGGTTTTGCCCTTGGATTTGGTGAAGGGTGACACCGCAAAAGGTTGACTTTTACTCTCTAACACTCGGTTTTCTCTCTTTTTGTTGATTTGAGTGATTCCCCCTAGATCTAGATCCAATAGAGGAGAGAGAATAGGAGATCTAGAGCTACACACATCTTAGGGAGGTTTTTCCTTGGATTTGGCGAAGGGTGGCACCGCAAGATGTTGACTTTTACTGTACAACACTCGGTTTTCTCTATTTTGGATGATTTGAGTGCTTTTTCACTAGATCTAAATGAGGAGAGAGAATAGTAGATCTAGAGCTACACACATGCATGCTAATTTGATTTTTTGTGCGTTTGAAAGGTTATGGAGCACAGGGATGAGTGGATGTACAAGACATCGAGGATGGAACTGACTTTCCTAGAAAATGTGAGGAAGAAGTTCATGTTGTTGCGTAGAAGCATCGCCTTAGTCTGGATCGGAAGCTCATGGTTTGTCCATGCAATGACTACAAGAATCGGTTTGCCCAGAAAGATGCAGTGGTGCAATCACACCTTATATGATATGGTTTCATTAAGGATCCGAAGTACATTGTGTGAAAGTTTCACGGCGAGAAAGAGCCGAGTGTCGCTAGTGAACATGGGGGAACCTCGTCGACGACATCCACAGTGGTGTTTGGCGATGAAGGAGACCAACAACCCACCATGAGACCAAGCATGGATGATGAGAGTCGTGACTACATCACTATTGCTAATCTGCTCCAAGATGACGATGATGGCGCTGGGAACGATAGCAATGGTGGCCCGATGATTGATACGTTGCAGCCCGAGGATGCAGAGCTTTTTGAGGAGATTGCTCACCGTCAGGACCATGACGATGTTCTATTAGGCAATCCAAAGTGGCTAGAGAATTTCAGGGAGATGAAACAAGCAACAATTGATCTCCTCTACTCGGACGACGGTGAATGTCCAAAGCATTGCACGACACTGCGTTTCGTCCTCCAGATGCTGATGTGCAAGGCTCGCCATGGGATAATTGACACAGGCTTCAACGACATCTTACGCATCATTGGTGAAACGCTACCAGAGGGTAACAGGGTGCCCGTCAATACATATCGAGCGAAGAAGCTGATCAAGCCAGTAGCGATGAAGCTTCAAAAGTTTCATGCATGTCCTTACCATTGTATTTTGTTTCGGGTAAGTATGAGAATGCACAGAGTTGTCCGAATTGCGGCGCGAGCCGCTACAAGAAGAATGCCGGTTGTCCGGCAGACGATGAGGAAAGACCGTCGAGGGGGGCGAAGAAGAAGAAGACGGACAAGAAGCATTTGCCGCCTATTGAGGACGAAGAAGAATAGGGTTACACAGAGAGGAAAAGTCCTGCCCTATCAGTGTGGTAACTGTTTTTCATTGACCGGCTACGTGCGTTATTCGGGAACCCAAAGAATGCCCAGCTCATGTCCTGGCATGCATCACCTAAGCGTATCAAGGACGATGACAAACTGTGACATCCCTCCGATGGTAAGCAGTGGAAGCGGTTCGATGCCATGTTCACGAAGGAGTTTGGGGACGGGCCGAGGAATGTCAGGTTCGCACTGAGTACGGATGGGATGACTCCGTTCGGTGACCTCAGCAGTACGCACAACACCTGACCAGTCACCCTCACCATATATAACCTACATCCGCACCTATGTCAGAAGCGCAAGTATCTTCTACTGACAATGCTTATCTCAGAACCTTACAGGATGATTGTATCTGATGTTTGACACTAGTGACAACCACATTCAGCGCTTATAGGGTGTACGTGGAAGACCCCGCCTGCATTGACTGTAGGTCTGATAAGGTGAAGGAGTGGGGCACAAAACTCAGGTTGAGGCAAGAATTCTCGGTAATACGACTCGTACTACTGCTATCATACTACCACTATTACAACTATACTACTACTTAATGTTACATATGTATATCTTAGACACAGTGTGCCAAGCAACCTGAAGGCTCACTCTTGTGTGGATATTATGCTTGTGAGTACCTCAAGAGATGCCAGAAATTTAGCCAAAGCTGACGGCAGCTCAAGAAAGATACAAAATATTGGCAGGGACGAAATGTGACTCAAAAGATCAACACTCACACAATAGCCGACATATGTAAGTTTGTCATCAATGAATGTGCTGAAGTGGAAAATTCTTCAACACGGGCAACACGCTAGCGGCATTACCTCAGTACCATACGCTAGCCAATTGGAGAACCAGCGGTTTTAGACATGACTGATTACAAGATGTCGGACATCTTCGATTAGATGAAGTTGTTGTAATGAACTTGTTTAATGAACTGTTGGTCATGCTTTTGTATAATGAACTTGTAACTTTGTGATATCATCGGTTCTCTTTGGAACAAGACAACGCATTTATGTAATATATCTGTTTAATCCATGTATGCTTATGTTCTTTTATATAACCTATGCTTTAATTTGAGAAAAATGTTTTGAAATCTAATTTTAAATTTTAAATTTTTTTTTTTTGGAAAATATTAACCGTGGCGGTTGCTATAAGAAAGCGCCACGGTTAATAGTAATTAACGGTGGCGGTTGGCCTAACGTAACCGCCACGGTTAATGGTATTAACCATGGCGGTTGGCCAACCAACCACCACGGTTAATATCCCTATTAACCGTAACCATTGATCTATGACGGTTGGAATAATCGTCACGGTTAATCAATTTTGACCGTCACAGAAAATAAATTCTGTAGTAGTGTATGACTCCTTGAGAAAATCACAGGGAGATTACCAAGATATGATATACATTATCGAGGGGTAACTTTGATTTCTAAATATGGATTCTTGCTCGTTAACTACACTGCAATAGTGAAGAATCATGGCCCTAGTTGGTTTCGGTGATTAACGACAATTAGAGATTATTATGGCTAACGTGTGTTTTGCAGAGGCTATGCGTAGCTTAGCCATAGTGATCAAGGAGAATGGGCTATAAGGGTCATCACTTAGCCCCCAAGATGGATATCGTTTCGGTTTTTAAGGAGACCTGATGAAGACCCTAGAATGATAGGCTAAGTGCCACAAGGAGATGAAGGGCACTTAAAATTAGATAGGGCTTCTCTTTTTACCTTTGACCGTACTATTAAGAGGGGTTGAGATTAGTAGCTTGACTTAGGAAAGCTTCATGTTTAGGTGTGGTGAACACTTGACTTCCTTAGCTCTAAGCAAGCCTATGGTGACCGTAAGATAGCCTAGAACAACTTCCATTTTCATCGCGACGAAAAACGGAGTTGTCAAAATCGTTTTCTGGACGTCGGACGCTCCTGGCAGGGGCGCCGGACGCTGGGTGGTTGAGTCCACAGCGTCCGTCGGCCTTCCAGAGAGGTTGTTTTCTGGCTAAGTTTTTCAGGGTGCGTCGGACGCTGTCCGTCGGCCAGGCGTCGGACGCTGGGAAGAGCGTCCGTCGATCTTCCAGAGAGGGTGTTTTTCAACCCTAGCCAGAACTCAGCGTCGGACGCTGTGGCTGAGCGTTCGTCGCCCAGTGACGTAGCGTCCATCGCTGGGAACAGTGTGTCAGAACTAGCCGTTAGACAGAGGCGTCGGACCGTCCGTTGCCTAGGCGCCGGAGCGTCCGTCGCCTCAACTATGAACAGAAACTAGCCGTTGGGCATGCGACGGACCGTCCGTCGCCTAGTCGACGGAGCGTCCGTCGCCAACTTAAAATGTCAGCCCGAGACAGTTTTCAGAGGGTCTATTTATAGCCCCTCCCACTTCTCTCCCACCTTGCCTTTGCTCATTTGAGTAGCTGAGTTTGTTGAGAAGGTTGGGAAGAGAGCAAGAGCCCTAGAGAGAGAGAGTGATTCGCGAATCCATCCATCCTCTCTCTAGTTCATCCAAGAGTTCAAGTGTGCATCCTCTAGTTGTGAAGCTTGAGTGAGTCAAGCGAAGATCGAGGCTTGTTACTCTTGGTGATCGACATCACCTAGACGGTCCGGTGGTGCTCGGAGGAAGGTGATCGCCGGAAGATTATCGGCGGCCCTTCTCCATTGACGTTGTGATCGGTTGTGGGCGATTCACCGAGCCGGAGTGGCGAAGAATCAGCCCGTAGAGAGCACTCATCCCTTGCGCGGGATTGAGGGGGAGCTATACCTTGCGAGGTGCTCCAACAAGGACTAGGGGGGAGTGTCGACTCCTCGATACCTCGGCAAAACATCGCCGTGTCAAGCATCTCTTTCCCTAGGTCTTTATTACCGCATTACTTTCCGCACTTGTCTTTCAATTCATACTAGAATTGTGTAGGAAGTTTTCGCTTTCCATTGCCTTGTTACCGCTTTCTAGCTAGGACACACAAGCGGTAGGCACTAGGAGATTAATTGGCTCTTTATAGGTTTAATTTTTGTTTAGAAATTAAAAAGAGCCCAATTCAACCCCCTCTTGGGCATCTTGATCCGTTCAAATAGTTAATTAACTAATGATCCAATTATTGAGCATGGTTTCGGCTTGGTTCGTTGAGAAACACCGTTCGGATTCGAAAGTGCCACTTCCTGATCCTATCTGACTGAGTATAAGTTCTACTAGCTCCCATAATCTTTTATCTTAGCATGCTTTAGCATATGTGTAGGATGACAAGAGTAATCTGTTTTATATCTTACAGTGGCTTCTAATGCACTCACAAGACAACAATCTGTGTGGATACTATGTTTGTGAGTTTCTCATGGTGTTTGCAAGAAAAACCTCTATAGAGAAACAAAAAGTATGTAATATGTATATATAATAAACCATTTTATTTATTTGTTGCTATTAAATAAATCTTATATATATTAACACTTGTTTTCTTTAATGCAAATTGAAGGATATGTGGTTGAAGCAATAAGCGTTGGATAAGGTCCGCCTCAAATAAATTCAAGAGACAATTGCAGGATTTCTTAATGATCAAGTGTCTGCTGCGGTTAATTGTAGTTAACCGCAGCGGGCTTCTTATGTTGCCCGCTATGGTAAATGGATATATCGCAGCGGCCACCTTTGCCTGTTGCGGTTAAGGCATTCTTTACCGTGGCGTGGCAGTGCAAGCGGACGCTGCTGCCCGCCACGGAAAATCGATTTTGACCGCTGCAGTAAAGATTTGTGCAGTTGTGTACTACTAAAAATTATTGTAAAAGAAATGAAAGAGCAGGAGAAGAAGAGACCAAGGAGGAACAGGGGAGGTGAGAGGATTCAGATTTCATGAGTAGATCGGCGCTCTCCTGGGCACAATGAAAACCTTAGCATGGAATTGCTGCGGGCTCGCAAGCGCCCGGGCAGCGAGAGCGCTTCTAGAGATTCAGAGGCGTGAGAATCCAGACGTGTTTTTTTTTCTGTTTGAGACACATCTGGAAAAAGTGAAGGAAGATGAGCTAAAGAGAAAGTTGCATTGCGACCATTACCTCATATTTGAGTGACGATCGTAGTGGAGGCCTGCTATTACTTTGGAGGAAGGATATTTCGATCAAAGTGCAGGAGATTTCGCAATATTTCATTGATGTGTGCTGGTTGATGATGATGGTAAAGAGTGGAGGTTTACCAGTATATAAGGTGAACCAAGGTGGAAGGAGAAGGAGAAAACCTGGGATGCTTTGAGGACTCTACATGGTAGAATGAGTAAACCTTGGATAGTCCTTGGAGACTTTAATGAGATTCTCTTTCACCATGAAAAGGAAGGTGGGTGTCCGAGAGATCAACACTTTCTCCAAGCGTTTAGTGAAGCTTTTGATGACTGTAGCCTGTCGGACATGGGCTATAGCGGTGACATATTCACCTAGCAGCGTGGAAAAATCAGGGAGCGACTAGATCGGTGTTGACAGTCCTTAGCGTCAACTTTTTAAGCAATTATAAATATGATAGTTGGATCAATCAAATATAATATCTAGAAATATAGGGCTTTAATTGACAATTTCCACGAGTTTTGATGTTTTAATATTTTTCAGGGACTATTCCAGAAAAGAGCAATAAAAGGAATCAAATTAGAGAAGATATCGAATAAATCTCACAAGAGAAACACTTTCCAATCAACTCACGGAGGATCCCGCAGATACCGGAGCAAAGCGGGGCCCCGAACCCCACCATGTGGTGCCGCCCGACACCCCCCTGGGCCCACTGGCTGTCGTCTTCTGGAAGTTTCCTCCACCGCCTTTAAAGATTGATCTGAGCTCTACATGAAGTCGGTTTGATCCAACGGCTATCGTGCATCCCACCGGACTATAAATAGGAGGGCATACCCCCTTGGAGGCATCCCTGATCATCCTTAGATCATTTGAAGATCCATTCAGTTTAAGTCATAAGAGATCTAGTCATCCAGAGCCATAAACCCTAGTTCATTTAGAACACTTTCTAGTTATAGCATAGCTTAGTTAGATCAAGAGTAGAGGAAGTCCAGATTCGATTTTTCTGTCGGTTACATGAAAACTCATAGGAAAAATATAATTTATCTTGTTGGTTACATGAAAACTCACGGGAAAATATAATTTATCTTGTCGATTCGGCACACTCACAGGATAATACATATAACCCTGTCGGTTAAGATGTTACGCACAGGATAATTACCTCTAATTTCCTGTGAGTTATATAATTTTCCTGTCGTATAAATACACACATGATAATTTAGTACACAAGCGCGCCAGTTTTCTAGACTATTTCAGGCTTTGGCGGGCTTTTTCCCGCGCTTCCGCGTGCCTACATGGATGCTTTCGCGGGGTTTTTCCGCGCTTCCGTGGCGGTACACGGCTGCCTACAGCGGGGAATGGATTTTTAATAATAAAAAAAACACATCACAAAACCTTATCCTCTCACGAACGGGTGCCCATCCCCACCATTCGCACGAACCAGATTGACAGAAGCCGGCGGCCAGTCCGCCTGGCTTGACTGGCCACCCGTCCGCCACAACCCAGGTGCCGGCGTCCCGGCCGCCGTTTGCCTCGCCGCCGGCGTCCCGGCCGGCGTCCGCCTCGCCACCGGCCGCCCGTCCGCTGACCGCCGGCGTCCCGGCCGCCCGTCCGCCTCCAGTGCTAGTCGGCGTCCGTGTCCAAGCCGAAGGCCGCCGCCCGTCCGCCTCGAGCATTGCCTAGATCGACGCCCGTCCGTCCCGAGCCAGTTGCCACCACGCGAGCGCTCACATCGACGTTGCCGCTTGGCTGATCCAAAGCCTCCCTACAGGCACATCTAAGGTTTGGCTCGGATCCACTCACCACTCGCAATATCCTGCAGTCTTTCCTCCATCTAATGTCATGTGTATCTGTAAGTAATTAACTTGAAAGACCGGCGTGGCTTTGCCGTGCCCACCTTTTGAAGATTGGCCAGTTCATCTCTTTGATGCGTTGAGTTACTGGGACTGCTATAGGAACCATATGCCTTGTAGTACTTTGTTTTGTCCGTCACTATTTTTATAAATGTACTGGGATACTGGGATTATACAAATTCCTCGATAGATCTATATACTTGTACATCAAGAAGAGCCATCACAGACCTTTTCCCTTCCTTTATTTTCTTCTTGCGTGACACTGTTTTTAAGGGGGTGTTTGGTTGCCTGACTTATTTTTAGTCCCTTGTCACATCGGATGTTTGGTACCAATTAAATGAATTAAATATAATTTATATTATAAAACTAATTACAGCGCCATGTAGTACTTCACGAGACGAATCTATTAAGCCTAATTAATCCATCATTAACATATGTTTACTGTAGCATCATATTGTCAAATCAAAGACTATTTTATATTAATAGATTTGTTTCGCAAAATAGTCTTCGGCTGATAAATTAGTTTTATAAATAGTCTATATTTAGTACTCCTAATCAGTGTCTAGATATCCGATGTGACAGAGACTTATTTTTAGTCCCTCTAACCAAACATGCCCTAAGATAGACTTTGTAAATAAAGATAGTAACACTGTTTTTGTTACCTCAATATTCTCCTCTGCAGTGTGATCCTAGATTTTAATCTTTGCTCATTGCTCACTGATTTTTTATCTATAATCATTTTTTAGTTTAAATAAAATAGCATACGTACCATCCTTAGGCATTATTAAATAAATGAATATTTAGTTTGTAACTACTGTATGATGATATCATATATCAGATTTTGGGAGAGCTCTTGTATTCACTTCCAAAATAAAAGATAGTAGTCTCAAAAAAGGAGACATGCCTTTTATTTTTGTGCCAAGAGCCCATATTATGTGTTCTGCATATGTGATGATCTATGCTTGGAAACAATATGGCTGTAATGTTCTTTTAATGTGCTGTAAAATCTTCAAGATTAAATTAGTAAATGGTTGCTAGCTAGTGGCAGCACATTAGAAGGGCTTGAATGCCTTATCAATGCAGATGAGCACAACACATAGGCAGATTAGTCTATCCTTAACTCTGAACAATAATACCATCGATGATCTTATTTCCTTTTGCTGTTTTCTCTTGGTAGAACATGAAACATGATGCTTCCATGAATGACGCATTTACAAAATGCCAGTACCTTACCTATACGACTATATAATGTTTATATTCTTTCCAAATTAGTAATAATATTTTTCATATTTGAAAACATAGAGATAATTGAAATGCCACGCACATGGATGTATAGTGGTTGGCAGCGTGGGAAAGCTCCATCTAGTGAATGGACTGAACAAACTACTGAATTCCTGGACCATGCATTCTCTTTATTAGGTGTGGTTGAGAATGAGACCATTAAGTGTCCTTGTGCCATGTGTCGAAACTATTTTAAGCTGAAAAGGCATACTATTGAGCTACACTTGTGTAAATATGGTTTTAAAGAAGGTTACGAAATCTGGACAGAGCATGGCGAGAGCCATGCTAGTCATGATGATTATTGCCCAACAGCTAATAATGAGGGTTTCAATGAAGTTCATAGCCCAGCTGCTAATAATGAGGGTTTAAATGATGATGACCGTATGGTAGATATGTTACAAGATTTGGTTGCTGGACAACCACCATCACTAGATGGTGAGCCAACATCCTCTACCCAAGCCTTTTATAGAATGGTTGCCAATGCAGATGAAATGGTGAATGAGAGAACTACCCACTCATCTCTTTCTGCTATAGCTCGCTTGCTTGCACTGAAGTCAATGTTCAATATGTCAATTGACTATTATAATGATGTAGTGGACATAATCCATGAACTCCTTCCTCCAGATTCTAAGTTGCCAAGGGACTTCTACCAATCAAAAAAAATGTTAGATGGTCCTGGGATGCCATATATCAAAATTGATGTGTGCTATAACAATTGTATGCTTTTCTACAAAGATAACGCACACAAAGAAATATGTGACTATTGTCATACCAATCGCTATGAGGAAGGTCGGAACAAAGTTCCACGCAAAGTTTTGCGTTACCTTCCTATCACTGACAAACTCCAAAGGTTGTATGCACATGAGGAAACATCCAAGCTAATGAGGTCACACTCTCGTGACACTTCAGGAAAAATGGTCCATCCTTGCGATGGAGAAGCTTGGCAGGAGGGGACAAGAATCACGCTTAGGTTCAGATGATATTGCACAAAATCATGGAGGATCTCGACCATTTGGGGAGACAAGACAAGTGTTGGTACAAAGTTATCTTGTGTACATAATGAAACTGTTCAGAATTCAATGGTTTTTTTTAAATACTTATCTTTTACAGGAGGAGAAATTTGGACCACAGTATGCAACTGTAATCAACACTTTCTCAGTAATGAAATCTGGCATAAAAAATGTAGATGAAAGTGGGAGAACTAGTACAATTAACCGCAAAGCACAAAACATTGTGGTATGTATGTTATAAGCTCACTTTCTGCTCTTGTTCTTACTGCACATGATAGCACAAAACACTAAATAATATTTTGGCAAATAAGTACTTTACTGATTCAAGAGTAGTGATGTTGTGTATTTGAAGTGTACAGTGCGAACACATGGTGGATAAGTATCCATGTTTGTTCAGTTTTGTGATGAGTGATTGTCCAACACTTGAGCGTTTCAGTTTGAGTGGCTTACTACTAATCTTTGCAAAAGCAAATGTGTGCCTGTCTATCGGCTTGTGGTGTTCAGGTACTATGTCTAGTGACAGTGGTCAATGGCGTGGAGAAGGTCGAGTAGAGGCTTGCCGTGCCGATGGACTGAGAGCAGTGAAGGGTGGAAGCGGGGCTCGGACTAAGGGACCATGGGCGCCGGCGGACTAGCTGTGGTGGCTAGTGCCTGGCACCGGCGAGTGCGAGAAGACATGGAGGTAGACCGAGTCGACCGAGTCAAGACGGCGGACGAGCGGGTCGAGCGGAGGCTCAGGGGACTCGGAGTCCGACCGGGCGAGGACAAGGTGGCTCGAGTCGAGCGGTTTGGTGGTTTGGGCCTCAAAACCATCGGAGGACGGTTTCCGAGTTTGGGCCTCAAAACTCGGGGTTCGGTAGTTGAGCCGAAAGCTACTAGTGGCGGGTTTCGCGAGTTTGGGCCTCAAAACCCGGGCGGAGCTTCCGAGGAAGCGGGGATGGCACGTGGCGGAATCCTGGAGGTTGCGTCGAGGCGACGGCAACTCCTGGCAGGAAGCGGGGCCGTCCATTCAAAATGCGGGAGATATTTTTCGGAGCTTGGACTGCAATGCTTAGGCTAGGTAGTTCACTCATATATCTAGGGGGGTCTTTGGGAAATAGCCAAAGCCCTGATAAATAGGGGATGAAGGGGTATCCTTATCCTATCTCTTGAACCCTAATCATTTGCCCCAACTCTCTCTCTCTACCCTCTCTCTAGTTCATGAGATCCCTAGGTTGATTCACCAACCTCTGTAAGAACTTGAGTTTGTTGCGAGAAATCGGAGGCCGTAACCTCCGTAAGCCATGGTGGCTTCGCTTTCTTGATCGTGTCCCCGTTTTGCTTGTGTTCTTCGCGTTTTGCTTTTGCTCCCTCTTTCCCGAGATGATTTTTCTTTGTGGGGAGTAGCTCTTGCAAATCCGTTTGAATCAAGTTGTTCGTATTCGTGAGGAGCATCTTTACACCGAAGGAATTCTCCTCAAACCTCACGAGTGCGTAGATCAGGCGATTTCTTTGTGGCGTTCTTCGTTTTGCCTTTTCTCCCCCAAATCCGAGTGTTCCCGTTTATCCTCTCCAAATTGAGCAATGATTTCTTCGGGATAGCTCCCCAACTGCACTAGGATCATTCCTACAAAGTTTGGTTGCAGTTGGTGATCATTTGGTTGAGTTTTGGGAAGATTTGACGGAGAGAATTCCGTTTTCGCGAAGAACAGTTCTCTGCTCGTAAGCGTTGGACCACCCTCCGGACGACTTTCCCCTAGCTCCGGACCATAGCAAATGGTCCGGTGGTCTTGACTTTTCTCGTGTCAAGCAGCGAAGGGCGTCGGACCACCCTCCAGACCATTCGCTTTGGAGGCTCCGGACCATATCCCATTGGTCCGGTGGTCTCTGTCTGTTGAGTCCACCAAGCGTCGGACCGGTCGTCATAGTCCGACGGCCCCGTCCGACGGTCTGGTCCGGTGGTCGGGTGCTCACTGCATGGTTTTGGCAAAGGCGAGGGAAAGCTCCGGACCAGTGCTCCATGGTCCGGTGGTAGCGTCGGACTAGTCCGGAGCATCGAGTCCGGAGGTCGGGTGCTTTCTGTTTTGTTTTGGCTGAGGCGCGGGAGAGCTCTGGACCAAGCATCGGACTAGTCCGGAGGTGACGTCCGAAGCTCGGGTGTTTACTGTGTCTTTTGGTCTCTGCTGAGTGACCGTCGGACCAGGCGTCGGACCAGTCACCGGACTAAGCACCGGACCACTTCCATTGGTCTGGAGGCTCTGTCTGAAGTAGTCCGGAGGTTGCTGTTTTCGCGCGTGTTTGGCCTAGGTTCTTACCTCTTTTCCATAGGGGTTGAGGACTTGGTTTTCAGGGTTTCCGGTGAGTTTTCCTCCACTGCCGGTGAGCTCTCATTTCTCTGTTTTCGTCTGAATCCCCGAGCAACTCTGGTCGCCGTTCTCGGTCCTTCATACAGGGTACATGCTCCTTCTTTGTAATAGAAATATAGATCATATCCATATTTCTACAACTCAAATATAATCATTTGATTTCTGAAATGTTAACCTACGGCATAATGATCTCTTTTGCTTCCTAGGATGAGTATACCACAAAGTGTAAGGCTGCACATCTAGATGAATCTGAGCAGCAAGAGTTGGATGGAAAAGTGTTGTATGACATATCTGGTGGCATGCGACATGGCCGCTTAGCCATTGCAAATGGTGCTGTTAGAAAAGTGGATGTTATGTCAGCTGCAAAGGAAAAAAGTGTTGTACCATCAAATTCAGTTTCTTATCGACGCTTGGCTAAAGATAATCAACATCTGCGTCACGCCAATAGGTGCATGCAAGAGCGTCTTGACCTGATGGGTGACCTTACTAATGATTTGATATTGGTAAGACATATATAAACTCATGCATTTGTACTTTTATGACTTTGGAAAGGAAATTCCTAATTTTAACTATGGTATTTTCTTACTTGTAGGATCTGTACCATGACATGAACAAGGAAGTTCCAGCAAATCTAAATAAACGCCTTTCAGCACTACGAGCACCAGTAAGTATAATTCATTTGATACTTGTATAACAAAACCACAATTGACAATGTCACAGGAAACAAATATTTTGAACTAGACAGCTAATATGTTTTGATGTCAGAATGACAATTCACAATGCGGAAATGAGGAAGTGGCCTCATGTTGACGGTTTCTATAATTTGCAACTTTGATCTTAGATAAATCTCATGGTAAGCTGGCAAAACTAGTGTCCTGTTGCTTGGGTGAAACTCAGTACTTTGCATCTTAGTCTTAGCTAGTTTTTATCCTGATTATCTGTGAAACATAAGTACAACAAGACCTTTGTACTAAGTATGAATTAATTTAGCTGGTTTTTAATAATGTTAACAATTGTACGGCAGGAAGCATGTAATTATGCTAAAATTGAACAAAAGTACATGCTGCAACGCAGGTATTGTGTGATTCTTTTGCTGAAATGATTATTTACATATCACTATCATTGTTGCAGTTGCCTACTAGTTCATCTCATGTTGGTGAGGACATGGATGGTGAGGACTCAGATGCGGACTACGTGGAAGGCGAAGACATGGACGACGACATAGACAGTGATGAGGCTATGGATAGCATTAGCTGCACTGAGGACAGGGATGAGGACGAGGAAATGGATGACGATGATGACAATGCAAACATCGGCAGCAACAATGGTGGCATGAATGATGGATCCAACAGCATGGCGAACATGGTGATATGAAGCATGGTTGGCGTTGGCACATACATCAACATCGCCCTTTTGTCTTTTGAACATCTGACTATTAGCTGATTATGAATGGTTAGGTGTCTGATCATGAATAGCATCTTTTGGTAGCTTGACGAACTTGATGACATTGGTAGTGGAATGTTAGAAAGACTTGTGTTGTGTGGAGGCAAACATATATAGCCTGGTGGATGTCTTGTGATGTTGGTTTTGGTGGAACCTTCATCTGCTAGTAATATGAATGTGATGTAGCCTATCTAATTTGAATACTAGCATTTGGATGTGAAATGAATATTATTGCCTGGAATGAATGTACTATTTGAATCTGGAACCATTTTCATACTGTGCCTGTGATATTATTCTGTGGATCAAGCTCACAGGAAAATTATTGACTTGATGTCTAGTTATTTTCCCTGTGCGCAGAGCCAGACAGGAAATGTATTTATCTTGTCGGTTGGAAAATATATCTCTGATGGTGTGCACCTACAGGAAAATTATTTAACCTGTCGGCTACCAAAGTTTTTTCTGAGAGGATAACGCACAGGGGAAAAAACATTTTTCTGTCGGCTGGACTGTTTGTCCTGTGCGTGGTAACCGACAAGGATATTGATTACCCTATCGGGTCTTGACGCGTGAATAAACCTGAGCACAAAGATATCCTTGAGAGCCGCCGCATAGGGAAATCCTGACATCCTTGAGAGCCGCCGCACAGGGAAATCCTGACAGGACAATTAATTCTGACGACTAGCCTACAGGCAAATTTATTTTCCCTGTCATTTTATCCCTGACGGTATTTGCCTGTCGTGTGGCTGTCAGGAATGATTTTCCTGACGGTTTTTACTATATCCCTTTCGTGTTTCGACACACAGGAAAATTAGCGTTTCCAGTAGTGCTTGTATTAGATGAGGCTTGTGTAGTGACTAGAATGCTTTAGAAACTTTACCCTTATTATTATTATGATGACTGATCTATTTACCCTTATCATATATATTTATCATGTGACTTACCTCTGTTTAAGAGTAGATATCATTGATGGTTAAATCCCTTCATTCATTTCATATGCTTGTTATCAATACTATAGATTATCAGTTTTGCTAGACCTTCTCAGTGGTAGAATATAAATGACAACCTGGTAGTACTCTAGGTAAAATGTTATAATGGTATATTTAATCTGTCCGCTTGTAGAATCATTAGTTCTTTATAATTTCATCATTATTTATTTCTGCCTAGTCATATATAAAATATAATATTTCATAAATACCATAAAATATTCCTATCTCTATAATTAGGGATGACAACCTAGTTTCATGCTTAGGAGTATAAGGTAAAAGATAAGTGGCTAGCTGCTAAAGGCAAGTTAATCACATACCATGCATTTTTGGCGCCATTGCTAAGAGCTATGTCTTGGTGATGTCGTTAAGAAATGTCAACAATCGGGGAGTGGCAAATACTTTGTGGAATGACATCTTCCCCAATGCGAGCCTTGTGAATGGAGAAATGACTAAAACGGACCATCATCCACTGGACGTTGGAACTGATGGTCCATCGGGGCCAGTCGATCCAGCTCAGCGGGGTGTCCGAAGATTTAAGGCTCGATGGATGAAGGAAGTGATAGTGGAGATGGTTCAAGCTGCTTGGGCTCGGGCAGCAGCTAGAGGCGAGGGTCCATCCTTTATGCAAAAAACAAGTGATGTGCATGAGAAACTTCATACTTGGGACCGGAAGGAGTTGAAGGTCATACCGCATAAAAAATACTAAGGGATCTTGAGAGGGTGCGGAGAGGACCCCTCATGGATGATAATATTATCGCTGCCCAAAAAGAGATCCTACTTCGGCTAGAACTTTTGATGGAGCAAGAAGAATTAGCATGGGTCCTGAGGGTACGCGCTAACTGGCTAAAGCATGGTGATCGTAATACAATTTTTTTCCATCACTATGCATCTAGCAGGAGGCGAATGAATAATATTAAGGGGTTGGTGGATGATGATGGGGTTAGGCATGAAGACAGTAGTTCCATGTGGTCAATGGTATACAATTATTTTGTCTAGTTATATCAAATAGAGGCCTATGAAGTGAATGATGACATGTTGAATGTTGTGAAGAGAAAAGTAACACTAGAGATGAACCAAGGCTTGCTAGCTCCATTGTCTTATCAGGAAGTGAAGCATGCACTGTCTAGCATTGGGGATTTAAAAGCCCCGGGACCTGACGAGCTCCATGCAATATTTTATAAAAGGTTTTGGCATATGTTGGGGGATGAGCTAGTGCAAGAAGTCCTATAGGTGGTTAATTCAACATCTATTCCAGATGGGTGGAATGACATTATCGTTGTGTTGCTACCGAAAATTGACAACCCTGAAAAGGTGGCCCAATTTCGTCCCATCAGTCTATGCAATGTTGTCTATAAGGTAATCTCTAAGATGCTTGCAATTGGAATGAAGGGTGTCCTTTCAGAGGTGATTAGTGGCCAACAAAGCGCTTTTGTGCTAGGGCGGTCAATAATAGATAATATACTTATTGCATATGAGTGTGTTCATTGCATTAAAAGGAAGAGAGGAAAGAGCGGGTTGTGTGTAGTAAACTTGGATATGCACAAAGCTTATGATCGAGTTAAATGGGGGGTTTCTAGAAAAGATAATGATCAAATATGGGTTTTGATGACCGGTGGGTGAAATTGATTATGGCATGTGTTTCAAGTGTTAGATACTCGGTGTGATTCAATTCAATGCAAACCGAGATGATAACACCCACTAGGGGTATCCGGGAAGGGGATCCCTTGTCTCCATATTTATTTTTAATGGTGGCTGCAGGTCTCTTGTGCTTGATCTAGCAAGTAGAATAGAGGGGAGACAATGTAATCTATGTACCATCTCCAACACGCCATATATAGCCAACATGAAGAACACAAGAACAAGAATGGTAGATAATGTACTCTCAACAACAAGCACATGATGCACAAGATTTATCCCAAGGTTCGACAATCTCTACAAAAGGAGTTCCTACTTCCTTGTTGTTGAGGTGACCACTAAGGTTGGAGTCTCTTCCACCTCCTTTCCTCCCTTAAGCACCCACCGCGGGTAGCTCAAGATTTCCAATAAGTTCGAAGGGGTAATACAAACACTTTAGGGTGTCCTCACAAATGAATCCACGGGCAACCACAAAGAACGCCTAGCTAGCTAGGGTTCCAGGAACCCAAGAGTAATAAATGTAATACAAACTGACAAGATAAGGAATCCAAGTACTCAAGTCGTAGATCGAAGCTCCCCACTCTCTAATCTCACTTCTCTAGCTTAAATCTAGCAAGGATTGAAGCCTAGGAGCAAAGAGGGAGAGAGAGAGGGGGTGAGTCAAATGCTTGGGAGCCTTTTCTCAGATGGGGAGACGAAATAATGAGGTTTCTCGCTGTCCCAAGTGAAGGGATGATCTATTTATACATGCAGGTCCAGATGAGCAGCTGGTACTACCGGTGGTATACCACCGCTACTTCCGGACCCTATTTCCCGACCGTTGGAGCTCTCCTACGGGCAAGTTGGAGTTGGGCATGAAAATGAGCTACTGGTACTACCAGTCAGCATTAGTACTACTAGTATAGGACTGGTACTACAACTAGTTCAAAACTCATAAAACTAAATATGACCTGAGAAGTGCGGAGATTTGGCCTACCAGTACTACCAAGGTTACACTGGTACAACCTGTCACCACTGGTACTACCGGTCTAAGACTGGTACTACCGGTAGTTCAAAATCCCAGAATGTGGAACTAGTCTACTGTGTAGAAACTTGCCTACTAGTACTACCGATGGAGGTCCACCAGTACTCCAGTCCACTCAAGTAAGAAAGACACCTGATCTCTAAGTGCTCATGAGTGCAAGTGTCTCTCAAGCACATATAAACTATTGACATGAGCACTCTTATCCACATTTGCTAGTCTACTTTGCATCCCCCTTGATAGTATGGCCATCTATTCTAAACCCAATCATAAACTTCTCTACACTCCTATGACTGGTGAAATGAAATGCCCTAGTTTATACCTTTACTTTGCACATTCCATTCCATCTCCTTCTCCAATGTTGGTGCAACACATGCACCCACATATCACAAATGATATGATCCACTTCATATCACCATGTGACGTATTGCTTCATAGATCTTGATTTCACTTGCCTTTCACCATTGCCTTCGACCATTGATGCTAAGTCTTGCTCAAGCCTCCCGCCATATAGTCAAATGCTCCAAAGCCTCCAACTTGTCCTTCACGCTTACAATAGGTCAATCAAGCCAAGTTATGCCTTGATCTTCTCCACCTTGTCACATGACTCCATGTCATGTCTCACGTTCAATAAGCTCCTTCATCATCAAGTTGAGCACATCAATATGCACAAGCCATCTCTCCACCATGACTTTATTGGTTGCTCAAACTTGTGTACGTATGAACTAAATCACCTGTGTATCTCACATCAAACACATATTAGTCTACCTAAGTCATCATTCAATTTACCAAAACTAAACAAGGACTTTCAATAACTATTGCCTAAAAGGATGTGCTCCTGTGGCTAGCAACATGTGCTCCATGAACTGAAAAGATGTTTCCTGAAACTCTAGGAGTTATGCCTGGAGCTAGTTCTATCTGAGCTACATATGTGCTTGAGCTATGGCCCAAGCATCTTCCTAATGACCCTGCACCTCTGCCTGCCTCTGCTGCTCTGCCTGTATCCGTTCAAGGATGGCAACAAGTGTTGGGTCTGTTTGTGGTAGAGTTGGTGCAAACCTGGAGCCTCCCACCTTAGAGTCATGTGCATATGAAGGCATATGAGATAAAGGCTCACAATTGTCTTCTGAACTGTTAGATGGGAGGTCAACGGGATTCTCATCGGGCTGAGCAATTATATATGCAAGCTCTAACTCAACAAGGCACCTGATAGCCTTCTCTAGCTCCTCGACTGACTTTGGCATAATGTGTCTCTGTCATATCTGTCTTGCTACACTTCCACTGTGACCCTATCCTATCGGTTGTGGACGATTCACCGAGCTGGAGTGGCAAAGAATCAACCTGTAGAGAGCACTTGGTCCTTATGTGGATCAAGGGGGAGTGATACCCTTGCTCAGGTGCTCCAATGAGGACTAGGAGAAGTGCCGACTCCTCGATACCTCGGCAAAACCTCATCATGTCAACTTTCCTCCTCATTCTCTTGCAATTACTTTCAAGCATTACTTTTTTTGCAATTACTTTCATCATGACTTGTTTTGCTTGGTTAGAATTGTTTATAGGATGTTTTGTTATTGTGCTCTAGCTTTGTTACATTCCATAGCTTAGTTTCACACTTAGTAGACATATTGGGGGTGGTTGGCTTTAGACTAGGTTTTAGTTCTTGCTTGGAGTTTTTTTAAAGGAAGACAAAAGCTTTGCCGCAAATTTTATTAGACGATAAAAAAGAAAAACAAAGTTTATGTTACAACTTTACACCACTGGAATGAAACTACTATTGAAAAATTACAACTGGGAACACCACAATGTTCTACTGATGACTTGTTGCATCACTCCTTGGCGCCATTGCTCTGCGGTATTGAAGGATATCGTCTTTGCATAGGTTTGCAACTTGTCTTGGACTTAAAGCTTGTTGTTGAAATGTTCTTCTATTTCTCTCCTTCCAGATGTTCCACCAAAAATATATCATACTGCCATCAAAGTGTCTTCTCTCATTTTTTACTACCTTCATTCTGCATCTTCTTCAAAATTTATATAGAGAACCGGATGAGGTAACTATGGTGATATCTGTGGCAACGGTCCATTGTTTTACGAGGTCCCAGACTTCCTTCATAAACGGACAATCTTTACATAAATGAGTTGGTGTTTCCTGACTATTCCTGCACAATTTACAAGTCGGGTCCTCGGTCCATCCTCGCTTCATCAAATTGTTTGCTGTGAGGATCTTCTTGTGCAGCAAAGTCCAGGTGAAGAAGTGACACTTTGACTCAGCTTTCGCCTTCCAAATTGGTGTTATGTTCATTTTTCTAAAAGTCCCGTCAAACTGAATTTTGTAGGTGCTCTTGGTTGTGTACTCTCCATCTTGCGTCCAATGCCATTTTATGTCATCCTCTACCCGATCATCCAAATTGGTGTCCTTTATTGCCTCCCATAAGTTGACAAATTCTGAGATTTCCTCATGCATGCTTGGAGGGTAAATATGATCGATCCATTTGTTGTTGTGTAGCGCTTTTTGCACTGTGATTTTTTTTCCTTGGTGTCTTTTTGAACAGGTTCGGTACTATCCTTTTTGCTGACGATCCTTCTATCCATGGTGATGACCAAGTTAAAGTTGTTCTACCATCCCCTACTTTTACCACGGTTGATGCATTGAAGAGCTCGTGATCGGCTTTATCGCAAGGGACTTCCAAGTTTCTCCATGCTCTCTCCTTTTGCTTCCACTTGTACCACGACCATCGTAGACGTAGGGTCCTCGTGAATCTTTCTAGTCCATGATACCGACTCCACCCTTTTCCTTTGGTAGGCACGTAGTGGGCCAATTGATCAAGGAATGCCCACATTGATGTTTTCTAGTGTTTCACCTCTCGAAAGAAAACTACACCGAAACCTATTGATTCTTTTGAGTACCCCTTTGTGTGCATGAAAAACAGTAGGTGGGTATGAACGATAACACTGTTTTAACCTAGGTCTCTCTTCCTGCTGTTGTCAAATTTTTTCCTTTCCATCACGGCAATCTTGCTCCTACCTTGTCTATCAATGGTTGCACCTCGATTTTCCTTAGCTTCCTGGTATGGAGTGGCAGACCCAAATATTTCCCAGGGAAGGTGCTAATTTTTCCTGGGAAATTACTAATGAGTGCAGGCACCAAATCAGCCTGAAGGCGTATGGGAAATATTTCCGTCTTATTCAAATTAACCTTGAGGCCTGAGCAGTCCCCAAAAAAGTGTAATATTTTTTGCAAATTACTTAGCTCTGTTGTCGGGTTTGCAAAAAAGGCAGCATAATCTGCATATAAGGAGCACCTCAGTTTTGCCGCTTTGGGTAGCACCGGTCGTAGGTTGCCCTGGTCTGCTGCCTTCTCTATTATTCTCTGTAATGGATCTATAGCTATGATAAAGAGCAAGGGTGATAACGGGTCGCCTTGTCTGAGGCCCTTTGGCATGTGAGATCTTGTGACTCGGCCTTCCATTTATTAGGATTTTGGATGAAGAGGTCCCGAGTAATGCAGATATCTAATTTCTCCATTTTGTACCGAAACCCAAAGTGCCTTGATGATCACTACTAGAAACTTGAAATTCCCTAACCAACGTCAGGCAAAACTAGAATTACTGTGTCCAGCTAGCTCTGACGGTATTTTTATTTTCCCTGACGGTAAGTGCACCGTAAGAAATTTCGTAGCGATATTTTTATTTTTTATGATGATACGTACATTTTTATGATGATATTTTTATTTTCTCTGATGTTAGTGCACCGTAAGGGAATTTTAAGTTTCCAGTAGTGGATCCTTTCATGTACAAAAATAAATGTGTGAGATTTTTGTATGATTTTACTGTGAAATTTTGTATTCCAAATGGGCCCTTAGCTTTTCCCGTCGTACAGAGTTGCTCGTAGAAACCAGTTCTAGAAACCATGGAAACTAAAACTGATTGCCAAAGAAAGCACGCACAGCAGAAGACATTTACTTAACTATAACTGATACTTTTCATTAGCTTTAATCCAACTGCCTGGCAATCCATGATTACATGAGGCATTGCAATGTCCGTTTTTTTTCATTTCTTGCAAAGAAATAAAAAATAAGAAGAAGAAGAGAAAACAAAGTTGGGAAATAAGGATAACTGATGATCGATTATCGAGATACCAGATGGATAGTAGTATAGTAATAATAAGATAGGCTAAAGTTACGATGAGATACTAATAAGATAGATAGTTCTAAGACAAGCTAAAGTTAAACGCCAATCTTCCCAATCAGCTCACACGCGCGCATCGTCTTGTATTGCAGCAGCTCCATGAGCTCAAGCAAGGTCCTTGAGGGTCTCCACGTTCCCCAGGGTGAGCTCCAGGCCCTCCTCCTCCTCGTCGGCGTTCATCTCAGGCATCTCCTCCTCCCTCGCGCCGGCCGCCTGCTCCGCGCCGCTCCTGCGGAACGAGAACACCGGAACGGGGTAGCTTCCGCCGCTGCCACTGCCGCCGAGTGTGATGCCCGAGGGCGATGGCGGCCGGGTCAGGCTGTAGGAAGCTTCTCCTCCTGGGTTCACCGGAGCAAACGATCCGCCTATGTCGGCCATTTGTTGATCACGTGCCGGAGGCTTGGGTTCCTGAAGAAACACAAAACGATCCAAAGAGCCGAGACCAAGAGAGGATATCAATGAAAAAATAATAGACATACATGCAATCGCAAAAAATGTGCAATCGCGAGGAAAAGAACGGCCGGGATGTAAATGCAAACGACATTTTTTTCCCTTTCCCTGCACATCATCATCTGTTATTCCGTTTACAGTCGACAGTACGACTAACGACTGAAAACAGCATCTCAGAACACGCACGCAAGGCATGCAATACATTGTTATAGCTAGTAGCTAGCTTACGTCAGAGCCATGGTTGCACACAATACAGCCACACAAGACATGCTAGGGAAGGCAGCTGCTGCTCATCATCCAATCTTGTTGGAAAGGCAATGGAACAGTGGATAGCTAGACGACGACGATCGACGAGCAACTGTACGGGAAAGGGAAAACAAAACCCATTTTGGACTTCTGCTGCTACAAAATAACAAAAGACAACGAAGCGGAAAAGATGGTCGATCGGCAAGGCGAATTAAGTGATGCAATGTGCCAGGACGACGACAAGCAGAACGAGACCCAACGTATGGAAACAGAAACAATGGAAAGACGGACGTACGCGACGACCACCATTACTTAGCTAGCTCGGAAATAATTGAACAGCGAGAAAGATCGTCAGAGACTCAGAGTGATGCATGGGTACATACCTCGCGGTAGGTGGTGCCGTCGGCCTCGACGGTCCAGCCGGCCTCCTTGCAGACCGCCATGAGCAGGTCGTTGTTGTCGCAGTTCCTGGGGAGGGTGTAGTTGCCGTTCTCGCGCAGCGCGGCGAAGATCCTCGACGCGATCACCCGGCGGCGGCGCCGCTCCCGGCGCCGTTCGTTCTCCCGCCCCCGCACCGCCGCCGGCTTCCCGTTCCCGTTCCAGTTCCTGGGGAGGGTGTAGTTGCCGTTCTTGCGCAGCACGGCGAAGATCCTCGATGCGATCTCCCGGCGCCGGTTGTTCTCCCGCTCCCGCACCGCCGCCTGCTTCCCGTTCCCGTTGCAGTTCCCGTTTCCTACCCTACCCCAACCCCATGGCTCATCACCCCCACTCCCTCCCGCTCCTACTCCTCCAATCATCGCCATGCCTCTCCACTCAGAGCTCGCTCGTGAGCTCGTGAGAACGATGCTGCTAGCTGCTGCTGGCGGTGGACTGTGGTGGTGATGCATATCGGCTGCCGGTGAATCTTTATATAGGCCGCCATTGGTAACTGCCAGGGCAGCGATTTTACCATTATGCCCATGGCTTGGGTAGACATGACGGCCAAGGAGCGGGAGGGACACCTATGGTAATTGCATGAGGCGCCTACTGCAGCGGTGGCAATTTTTAGGAGTGATGTATTAGCCTTAATGCCATTCCAAGAATGGATGATCTAATTAGAGAAAACATAGATGACTGCTATAGTTTTAGAAGAGCTGCATTCATTATAGTATATAAGTTAAACGAGCCGCCGGTGGGGCCCAGTGAAGGTAGAGTCGGTGCCAAACCGCCTCTGGGCATGGAAAGCTGTCAGATCCGATCCGACTGGTCGTCATGGAGCGGCTACTGATGCACCAGCACCACTGAACCACATCTGGTATTTCTCATTGGGTTGTGTTGGGTTTACTCCATGCCACGGTTGTGCAACCATGAAGTTTGCAAACCCTAGACATATGCGACTGTCGGTGTCGCAACCGTAATACTTGCGGGTTAGTTAATAACTCTGGGTATGTGTGGTTTTGGTTCGGTAAAAAACCGTTATATTGCACATGCATGATTGGACATTTTTCCTAGGGAATAGCAACACACTTCTCACCAAAATGACGATAGTGATAGAGAATAGTTGCATTTTAATACTGAACGGGGATCTATGGTTACTATGCACGATATATGTAATACAAACACGCGCGGCGGTTTCATGTACATGCATGCGACACAGAATCATGGTGACCTTTTTTGGCAAAAAAAAAGATGGATTACAACAGATCCTCCTTGACTATAGTTATGGTTATAGTTGTAATGAATGATTCTCGATCATCATTGAAATATTAATGAGCATTTACGCAACCGTGAAGCTACCATTGCATATTCACAATAGTGAGCTACAACCATCTATGTTGTCATATATAGCAAAGACATTTTACAAAATAACTTGGTTATTACTATTTCTACAAACTGATACACTAAAAAATTTATAAGATACATCAATCACTGGCTATTATAAGTTTTTGCTAGCATAGATTGATAATTTTGGGAACATCATAATTCTCATTCATAGACAGACACAATTGTAACAATATTATTGTGATGCATCATGTAACAAAATTTTAACATGATGATGGAGCAACCATGTGTGTGTGCATGACAATACAACTACAGCCATATATTTGGAACAACAACCCTTGTCATATGAACATCGGTACAACCATGGATCTAGCACCATCATATGCCAAATAACATGTGTAGGCACATGCATGATTGTTAAAAAAAGATAGTTTCCTTGAATAGATGTTGATCTACACCATTTTTTTCTTTTTTTTCTTTTTGTTAATTTTGAATGGTTTACAACACAAGCCCCCTATATATGTGGTTATAGTTGTAAGGAAATGATTCTTAGGATCAAAATCCAAATGAACATTTCCACAACCATGAATCTACCATCAGAAATGCACAATAGTCAACTATTACAAGCATTTGTGCCATCTCAAAGACATTTTACGCAACAGCTTAGTTGCTAACATCTGTGCAAATTGGTAAGTTGACAAACCATTGGTATCACAATCCGAAATAAATTAGTATTAGCAGCATGGCTTGAGAATTATAGGTACATCATATAATTCTTGTTTACTAACGACATATGTAACAATTTTGATATCACAATCCGATTTAAGTTATTATTACCAGCATGACTCGAGTGATTGAGTGCATTCTAGAACCACACACCACCCTAGATGAAGTTTCTCTCCATGCTTAAAGAGAGAGGTAGATCATCAAATCTCCACATAGAGAGGAGGTTTATTGAAACCTACCCAAAGATCTAAGAAAAAAATGTTATAGTGCACATCTTGACAACTTAATTTGCCTTATACAACTCTAGATGAAGTTGTCATTATCAGTAACGGACCATGAAGATGAAATCCTGAAAGGTCTAGGAATGGCTAGAGGGGGGGTGAATAGCCTATTAAAAATTCTACAACAACACTTAGGCAAACTTGTTAGAATAAAACACAGCGAAAAGCAAGTTTGCGCTAGCACTACGGTTAGGCAAGCCACCTACCAATTCTAGTCACTAGCAAGATATATCCTAAGTCACACACAAGAGCTAGAGAACTAAAGCTACAATACTAAGCTACACAAGCTAAGCTAGAATCTCTACTTTGCAAGAATGTAAGAATGTAATTGCAAAGCTAGAGTTAGAAAGGTTATACCGCCAAGAAGAGATGAGCCAATAGATAACCAATCAATCACAATAAGAATCCTCGGTAGAGACAATGTGACACAAGATTTTTTACCGAGGTTCACTTGTTTGCCAACAAGCTACTCCTCGTTGTAGCGATTCACCTACTTGGAGGTTCACGCGCTAATTGGCATCACACGCCAAACCCATCACCGGGTGCCGCAAAACCAACACAAGATAGGGATCCATAAGCTACGAGCAATCCACTAGAGATACCTTTCGCGAACTCCCGCGGGGAAGGTTCAAGAACCCCTCACATTCCACCGATCGGAGCCGGAGACAATCACCTTCCTCCGCTCAACGATCCTTGTCGCTCCAAGCCGTCTAGGAGGTGGCAACCTCCAAGAATAATAAGAACTCCCGCGACGACGACGATCACCAAGTGCCACTAGTATGCAATCAATGAGCAATGCACTTGGATTTACTCAATCTCTCATAAAATTAGCACATGTATCAATGAGATGAGTGGTGGAGGCTCTCACAAAGGAGCACTAGTGTGTGAGTGAAGAAAATGTGCAAGAGCTTGCCCCAAGGGCCGGTCATACCACTATATATAGCCCACACAAACACACTAGCCGTTTCCACCCACTATTCACTTCTCTGCGTGCCTCCGGACGCACGCAACAGAGTAGGGTCCGGACCAAAACCAGCGTCCGGACGCCCCTCTGCAGCACAGAGAACTCCTCTCTTTCACCCTCCGGACGCAACCTCCGGTCGCGCGTACTGCGCTGTCCGGATAAATGACCATGCGTCCGGTCGCCTGCCGTTCAAACGGCTCTGCTTCCTGCGCGCACAGTAGCGTGCCACGCGTCTCCGGACTCCACTGTTCACCGCGTCCGGACTTGACGCCTCGAGCGTCCAGAAATTAATTCCAGAGAACCCGAGAGCTCATTTCTCACTTCTTCTCCTCCGGACAGGCGGAATAGTCCGCAACCGGACCATCAACCCCCCGGGTCTGGATCTCAGCACAGAGCTCCCGAGAGCTGCAAAACTAACTGGACGCAGTCCGGACTCCACCATCCGGACACAGAACAGTGTCCGGTGCTCCTGTCTCAGAACAACCTGCCTAGGGCTCGCTTCCTGACGCGCACGCCATAGTCCGGACAGCAGAGACCCTAGCGTCCGGACAACATTCCACTGCCAAAACAGCACCAAATTTTCTCCAACTTTCTTCCAAGCTTCCAAGAGCCAACACTAAGTGATCTCAACACTTGTGTACGTGTGTTAGCTTTTAGTTTATAATTATCTTGGAATTAGTTGGTTGTTTCACTTGGTTCAATTGATTTTAAATGCAATACAATGAACCTAGTGACACATGATAACCGTAATCAAACACGAGAGCTCCCTCCTTGATAGTACGGCTATCTATCCTAAAAGTGATCACATCCTCTATGATGTCTTGATCACCAAACCGAAAATGGTCCTAGCTTTCACCTTTGCCTTCACACCATTTTCCTTTCCACCACCATGCTAGAGCTTGTGCCATCCACTTGATCCACCTTGCTCCATCACATCGTATGTACCAACCTATCTCATGATTCACACTTAAAGATCAAGGTTAGTACTTAGGTAGGTTTTATCAATTACTCAAAACCAAACACATGGGGCTCTCAAAGCCCCAATTATTTTTGTTAATCAAAGCGGTGTATCAATCATTTTGATCTTTCGACTCTTAGATCAATCTTTTTTAACCCAAACAGTTCGGTTTATAGGTCTTCGGTTGTGCAAAGAGCCAACCCAAGATAGATGCATGTGTCCAATTGATTAGGTTTAAGCCGTCAATTACCGTTTGGGTTCAGTCAAACTAAACTGTTTCCTTTTCTTCTAGTGCAAGTGGTTCATCACTCCACATGGTTCCATTGAAATCACACAGTAATTATTTTTTTTACCAAAAAATCACCGTAGTTATTTTAGCACACTATTATTTGCTTCCTCTGATTTACTAGAGTAAAATTGGTAGCATTTATACTGCTGGAAACAAAAATTGGTAGCAATTAGTGTACTGCCAAAATATTTCGATTTGCTTAATTACTGTTACCTGTACCTGTACCTGTATCTTAGTGCATTGTTTGGCATTTTTTATTCAAAGTAGAGTGCACAATTAAACACTGCTAAAGAAACATAGAGAAAGAGTAGAATTAATAGGCTTTTGCTTAACTAGGGGAGGTTCTATTTGAGAAATTGAGTTATGGCGCTGCACTATTTAATAGGGAATTATTAAGAAATAAAATAAAATAAAATAATGAAATATATATACATATAGGGTGCCATATAAATTTGATGTCACGGCAAACAAATAAATAAAAATCAGAGATATGAAATGAGTTTTATCTAGACGAAACCATGCATGTGGCGTGCACTCTACCAAGTGCAGTGTTTAACATGACTTCAATATAATTCAAAAGAGAGAGTGCAATTAAACATCACTAAAATAAGAAGGAAGCACAATTAATATGTAGTGTTGTTGGTCAGACGGTTATAAATTTGACCAAGGGCATGCAGTACGTACTACTAAAACAGTAGTTGGTAATTGTATGCCAGATATTTTCATTTGTTTATTATTACTTCTAATACTACCTTATTGCATTTTTAGCATGGCTTCTTTAAAATGAACACTAGAGAGAGTGGAATTAAAGCCCGCTAAAAGACAGGGAGTAAAATTAATAGGAGTATTTGGTGGTTTTGGTTCTATATATACATATGAAAAATCGAGTGAACTAAGGCACACTCCAGCAGTACTGATGATGATAACCATGGGAAAAATTCTTCAAATTTATAAGATATACTAGTAATCTAGTATATAGGTAATCGTGGCAAGAGCCGATGCGCGAGGCCCGCTTGTACGACTAGCTTACCCCATAACTAGCTATTTGGTTAACAACTCATTGAAGATTGGACTGTTAATTTGCTTGATTAAATTAGCTGTTTGCGTGCTGGAAACTGTGTTAATTAGGAGAATTTCAAGCTAAGCATATGGAAAAAAAATACTAGCTCGTCACAACCAGAAAAAGTGGAAAAATAGTAATCCAAAATCTTTGAATATTTTGTACCACGCTTCACTTACTATTGCGTACTACTTTATCACTAGCGGTCCAAATTATGTTTTACCATAGGTAAGTTGTGTTGAAAAATTAGGTATTTTCATGTTTAATTTAATATAGAAAAACAATAACAAATATGTAAATAACAAATATATGCACGTGTGTAATATTGTTATTGCTAGCAGATAGATATATGAACATAAACATGATGAACCAAAAGAAGATAAAATTGTACCCTACTGAGGGATCTGTGCTGGAGGCACTGGTGGCTCTATTCACACTAGTTGAAATAGTGTGTTGCTCATAGTGGTGAACCGCAATCGATGCAGAAGGTGTACGCAGTGCCGTCCCTTGAACCGCCGTGGAAGGGTAGCCTGCGTGCACGCGACACCGGGAAGAAGACGAACAAACGAACACCGGAAGAAGGCCAAAGACAAGCTTTCGTTTGGATGACACCGGGAAGAAGACGAGCAGTCGCGATGACGCTCTCCAAAAACCTAATTGCGCCGCACGTCTGAGTAGACGACTTCGTGAGGCAGTGGTTCTGGAGGCCTGCTCTTCAACTCTCTATATACTCGTAGAAGGCTTGATGGGAGAGAACTGAGCACTGCTCGACAGAGAAGAAAGATGTGTCGTTTATAAGAGGAAGGATAACCAGGTGCGGAGAAGGAAAGGAGTTATTGCCACGCTTCAATCACGAGGTAACTGACGAATCAATTCCATTAAAGCGTATGTTTCCCTCTTTTCCATTGTGTCCAAGTTCATTGTTCCAAGTCGCAAAACACCGGACCAAATCCAGGGCACGACACGGCACGGCTCGCTTGCTCGCTCACAAGCCATGGCTCGGCTCAGCGGCGGTAGTGACACACACATGTGGCAGCCAGTTAACCCCCCTCAAATTCTCAATTGGTGCACATGAAGTCCATCTATTTAAGCTGAGTCAACTCATAGTCAAAATCACATGTGGGACTAAACTATAACGCAACATAAGATTAATAATGAGACTAGGATTTATTAGATTATTAAAATATGGGCCAGACCCATATATTCAACAATCTCCACCAAACCCTAGATCTCATAATAATGTTCTTAGTTCTCTATGGTTTGATATGCCAGTGTTTCGATAGAGACTGTTAAGTTGAACATCCATCTAGGGCAATGACTACATTTGTTCACAACTATACGATGGACTATGCCTTGAATTGATAGTTTTGTGTGATACAAGTTTCACCAAGGCTCTTTACAGATACAAGGTAGCCAGAGTATCCCCTCTATTTGGAACATATAAGTCAAACTCCTAGGCGTTTATGAATATCTAGATATTACCCACGTCTCATAGACTGTGACTAGAAGTCGAACTCATATAGGTGTGTTCCTTTTAGAATGTTTTGTAGGACAACATCCCTGCTTAGATAAGCCACTCGAATCACATTAAGAAATGAGCCAACTTGCTATGCATCGGACTTGGACCTTTTAAGGGTCTTTCCTCTCATTCTATCACCAGCTTGTTTCACCGTTTTACTTCACGAAATCTCCGATCATATAGAACAGGTTACCACTATGATGGACTTTAGGTGGGTCTCAAGCCCATCTCTCTCAATGCAATATCTATCGCATTATGTGATAGCCCCTTAGTAAATTGATCGATCTGCTAGATTTTTAGATGTATGGACATAGTCCAACTCTATAACTCAATAGTTTCTCAATTTTCTAACAGATTTTAGCCGCCTTTTTACATGCCTTGTGGACTTCATGTTATCCTTAGAACTGTTTACTTTGACTATTATAGTCTGTTTATCACAGTTCATAGAGATAGTCGGTATAGGTTCATCTACTACCGGTAAATCCATTAAGAGTTCACGAAGCCATTCAGCCTCAACATCAGCGGTGTCTGATGCTATGAGTTCTGCTTCCATGGTGGACTTCGTTAAGACAGTCTACTTGCAAGACTCAATGAAACAGTGGTACCTCCTAGTAGAAATGCATATCCACTTGTGGCGTATAGCTCATCAACATGAGATATCCAATTTGCATCATAATATCCCTTTAGTACCATTGGGTACCTGGTATAGTGAATGTCATCACTCATAGTATCCTTCAGGTAGCGAATTACTCTCTCAAGAGCATGCCAATGATTATCTCCCGGATTTGACATCAATCGGCTCAGTTTGCTCACAGCAAACAAGATATCAGGCCTTGTAACGCTAGCCAGATACATGAGAGAACCAATTATTTGGGAGTATCTTAATTGATCCCTTTCTATTCTCTGATTTTTCCTTAATAGAATGCTAGGGTCATAAGGTGTAAGAGCAGTCTAACATTAACTATACTCAAAGCGACTTAAGACTTTTTCCACATAGTGGGATTACACAAGTGTAACCCCACCATCACCTTCTTTTAGTAGCTTGATATTATGAATAACATCAGCTTCTCTCAAATATTTCATCTCAAAGTTGCTAGACAAAAATTCCTTAACCTCCTTGATCACATCAAGGCTAGTTCCCAGAATTAATATGTCATCAACTTAAAAGCACAATATCACACCTTCACCCCCACCATACCGATAATACACACATTTGTCAACTTCATTCACAATAAAGCCAGTAGATGCTAAATTCTGTCAAACTTCTCATGCCATTGCTTAGGTGCTTGTTTGATGTCATATAGAGACTTCAATAATTTACACACCATGCCTTCAAGACCATTTCCTACAAATCCATCTGGCTGATCCATATAGATCTCCTCCTCTAACTATTTAATGTATGCATGTGTGCAAGATTTCAATCCTCACCAAGAGAAAGTCATTTGAAGGCTACAAAGAGGATATTGATGTATTTGAAGTATACAAAAGAGGTTGGACTATGGTATCCCAAGGGATCTCAATTTGAGTTGATTGGATATTCGGACTCTGACTATGCGGGATGCAAGGTTGATAGAAGGAGCACTAGTGGTACATGTCAATTGTTGGGAAAATCACTAGTGTTATGGTCATCCAAGAAACAAAATAGTTTTCTATTGCTTAAGTCGAATACATTAGTATGGGAAGTTGTTGTGCACAACTACTATGGATGTAGGCTACATTGAGTGACTATGACATCAAATTAAAGCAAGTACCAATGCTATGTGACAATGAAAGTGCGGCAAAGCTTACCAACAACCCCATCCAACACTCAAGGACAAAGCACATTGATGTTCTTCATCATTTCATAAGAGATCACTAACAAAATGGTGACATATCCATTAACAATGTGGACACCGATGATCAATTAGCCGATATTTTCACCAAGCCACTAGATGAAAAGAGGTTTTGCAAGTTGAGGAATGAGTTAAATATTCTTAATTTCTCCAACATGAGTTGATGCACCCCACACTTTAACATGCCTCTACTCCAACATAGCAAGGCAAAGTTGATTGACATATGCATTCATACCTTGTTTAGGAATTGTGTAGAGCATATAGACATTACTCGTGCTTATTATGCCCATTCATGAAAAACTAAATGAATTTAATGTACATATGGTACCACCATTACTTCTATGTTTTGTTTGATCTAGTGGTAGCATTTATGACATGTTGATAAGCTTGCAATCTCAAGTGTTTAATCTAGAAAGCATGTTCTAAGTGTTTAATCAACATGGATAAGATAACCATTGAAAGACGCGTGAAGAAGCTTGTCCTTGGTGTAAACCGTATTAAATATTTAGGACAAACAATCTAGATTGAACCAAATTTGATAATCACTTACATCCTTTTTCTAATTTTTTTATGATGCTTGCAAGTGGTTCCCTTTGTGGAAATGGATGCCAAAGGGGTATAAAATGTAAAGAAAATATGAAAATAAGTGAGATTAGAATAAGGGGGAGAAATTGAACATTGAGAATTGAAAAATTGAAATTTGACCACACAAGTAGGGGGAGCAAGCTTACGAACAAATTGTTGCATTTGAATGTCCATTCTCTCATATGCTTGCTTGAATTGAATAAATTTTCAATACTATACATTCTTATGTGATGTTTGCTAGTTGGAAACTTGATTGGTACATTGATAACTAGCATGCATAGGTGTTAGTTAGATAACCACTACTATTTGTGATTCTAGATCCCTTCTTCATATGATATTTTCAATTGGTATCTAGTTTCCCTTATATTAAGGATATAAGTGGTATCGAGCTAACCATGGTGCTATGGATTATTTGAAGGGCACACTTAGATTGGTATCATGCTTCAAAGGTCCATTTTCTAAACCTTAGAATCATGTCATTGTTTGATAGTTGTTCACCCCTCCACAAGTTGTATCTAGGCATATGTGTAGAACTTTAAATTCAATCTAAAGAGAGCACATATGTAGGGGGAGTAAACACTACCAAACCAACATTGAAATGATCGTCCACTTTCTTTTCATGATAAATAACTTGGACAAGCATTTCAAGTTGAATCAAAATCATATTTCATATCTTTCTAAAGCTTTCCATCAATTACCAAAAAGGGGGAGATTGAAGGCCCTATGTGTGTTTTAGTAATGGATGAAACCTAGTTACTAATCTTTACTCTAAGTAATGAGTTAGGATTGGTACACCAAATATGGAGCAAGCTAAGTGGCAAAATGAATGAAAAGCCACAAGACCAAGGAGATCAAGAAGTGCTCAGGCTTGGAGAAGAGTGAAACAAAGGAAACCAAGGAGATCAAGGAAAACGTATACTTGATAGGTTTTGCTTTTGGTGATCAAAACACTTAGTGAGTGTGATCACATTTAGGATATGCGACCGTACTATTACGAGGGGAAATGCATATGTGATTGCGAGTGTCAAGTGCCACTAGGTGATGATTATCATGCATGTGTATTAAGGACATAGTGAGCTAACCCTTGCAAATTGCTTTGAAAAAATATGCTAAACACATGCACTAAGGAAGTACACTTGGAGTTTAGCACCTTGGAGCAAGGGTGGAGAAGTTAGAGAAGAGATAGGGCTCTTAAATGAGCACCAGACGTTGTGCCCAGAAGCACCAGACGTATCCAGTGGCATACCCTAGCTCTGTCTATGTGCTGTGAGTGCACCAGACGCACATTGAGTCTAGTGATGGGTCACCGAATGCATCCGATGAGTCTAAGAGCTCTCTGGAAACCCTCTGGATCACCACCAGACGATTGCACCGAATGTGATGCATTAAAGTAAAGTGCATCCGGTGCTTAGGTGAAGAAGTGCATAATGCAATGCATTGGACACTGGTGGGTGAGTCCGGTGAAGGGTCATCAGACGCGTCCGGTGTGAAAAGTTGCTCTCTGGACCTCTCTGAAAATGCATCGGGCGCTGGAACAGTGCAAGTTTGGTGTTTGCACCGGACGCTTCCGGTGTATGAGCAAAGTACGAAAGTGCTATGAATAGTGCCGTGGGAACTACCTATTTCAAATGGCTAGTACACGTGGCACCTTATAGTGCACCGGACGCTGACACCGGACGCGTTCGATGCAACATGAAGGTGCGTCTGGTGCCCCCGAAGAAGGGGTAACGACTCTATTGTTTGAGGGGTGCTATATATGAGTTGGTCGGCTTAGGGGCGTCTGGTGTCGGATACCTGAGAATAGGGTACCCTAACACCGCACTTCGCGAAAACAAAATCACCCTCAGAGGCTCTTCGCCCCGTCCGAGCCTGGGTGACGTCACTACCCTCGGGGGCTCTCCTCCCCAACCAACCAAGACAACAGCACCCCCTCGGAGGGTCTTCTTCCTCGTCTGAGCTAGGGTGACATCATCTGCGACGCCACCTACCCTCGGAGGCTTCTCCGCCCTGGCCGAGCCGGGGCGATGTCATCCGTGACGCTTCCACCCTCGGAGGCTCTTCCGCCTTGCCCGAGCTAACATGACGTCATCCGACGATGTCGTCCCCTCCCGAAGACATCACCGCCACGATCGACCCATGGCACCCTAGCCAATAGTCAAAAGGTCCACAGTAGCACCCGTCCTCAAGGATGGGGTGTCAAGGCATGAACCGCCATGCCTAACCCTGTATACACCCTACGGTACGAGCTCCTGTGATGTCTGACCACCGATTGACACTCGCTATACCCGCGCCATACCTGTCGACGAAATATGCATCGCAGTCTACCTAGGGAGTACCCTACGGTAGTAGATTGTAGGCGGAGGTGTGGCGACGGTGGTCAAGCGTAACACAGAGAGCATAGACACGGCGATTTAGACAGGTTCAGGCCAGCAAATCGTCGTAATGCCCTACGTCCTGTGTTCTGGTGGTTGTATTGATCTGAGAGATAGATTACAAGATGTGATGAGATTGTGTTTTGGGGGGTCCCCTGTCCCTCCTTATATATGCCGAAGGGGCAGAGTTACAAGTAAAGTAGCCAATATGGTACTATTCGTGCGGTGCATGTCGTGTGTTGCACGTCTACATCTTGTGGGCCGGGCCATCTTCTGGTCGGTAGGCCCATAAGGTCCCTGGGGATATGCTGAGGTAATTGTTGGTATTTCTTATGACTATTGGATAAATCCGCAAGCGCACAGATTATACCGTTGTAGCACTTCACCGGGAGTATTCCAGGTATCGTATTTTCCACAGGGAACGAGAAGTGAGTTAACTAGGAATATGGATATGTCCTATGATGGATCAAGGGAGACTATGATAATTGGGTTGAGAGGTTCGATATAGCAAAGATATCAAACAATGTATAGCTAGTTATACTGGCTTTATCAGCCCTTCTCTTGCAGAAGGCGATGAGATAGATCAGAAAGAGGACAAAACTCTAACCAGACCGCGCCATCAAGTTGTATCGAGGCCCTACCTTTTAAGAACTTATCTGACACGTGTGGTGGAATACGAAGACTAGATAGAGCTGTCACCTTCTACTAGCATCCTCAAACAATTCGTGCGATAAGCGGTTTACAAAGGCAAGATCTAGTCTAGACACCACGTCTACACTATTCTTACTACTTTAACCCAAGCTTTAAGGTTAAAGCACTCTACTTAAAGTAAAGCGATGAACAAGTGCGAAAAGATGTATAATAGCTATGCTAGAAGTAGAATATCAAATACTATAAAGAACTCAGATGTATCACTTACAAGTGTTGAACTTACAAGAGACTCGCATCCACCGAGGAAGAACTCCGGAGAAGACGCCAGACAGGCCCGGCTCTCCTCCACACTCTCCTCACTCTCCTCCAACTAGCACAACACTACTGAAGAGCTCCGCTAAGAGACTAAGGAGTAGTGTTTCTCCAATGAGGCATGAATGATAAGGGAGTTCTAGGGGGCTATTTATAGCTAGAGGTGGAGTAGGGGCTACTCCGGTGCCACGTCAGCGATCCGCTTCATCTTCATCAACCACCGTTGGATCCAACTGACCCCAGCACCGTCTTTGAGTGTGTGGTGTAGATTTTAGGCATGTGGGGAGTGAGTGAGGCGGTTGAGGGGGTGAAACCGCCATATGGGTGGTTGGCCGACCACCCATGTTGGCCTGTGGGCCCCTCTGCTCCTTCTAGATGATGGCCCACAGGTCAGGGACCAAGTGGTGTCCTGGTGGGCCCACCTTGAGGTCGGTCGACCCCCATGTGGGGCCTCTGGCCCACCTCTACCCCTTGGATGCTGGTCCCACTTGTCATATGCGTTGGATGTTGGTTCTGAGTTGATTTGTCACTCTAATCTCCTTGACGTGGGCCCATGGATCCTCGTGATGCGAATCTGAACCGTTGGGAGAAAACACACTTGGATCCAAGGGGTAGAAAGTGCTCTGGAGGGTGTTACATGGATCATGGGGGCTTGAGAGGCCTAGTGGCCCCACAGGGTGGTCGGCCGACCCCCTAAGTGGGCCCACTAGCTCCCAAAATTCCCCATTTGTCATTACCTACACTCAAATAGTCATGGGACATGTGGAACTAGTTATTGGGTAAATTATGTTTATGTTATTCTTGTTTTCCTTTGAATATGAGGATGTTGACGGTATTTTGATGGTGACAAAATAGCTCGTAATTACCATCAACAAGATCCCCCATACTTACCTCTTTGCTCGTCCTCGAGTAAAGGATAAAAGATAACAAGACTATGATATTCAAAGTATAAAGCAAACATAAAGATTCACTCAAGACATTTTGTCATACCAATGGGATATGTGGTATTGGCTAACATATATCCTTGAGAAGTTGAAAAATGGAATAGCTCTCAAAGCAAAGTCATCTAACCAAATCATATTTTAGTACTTGGAGTTTTTGATAATTTTTTCAAAAGAAAGCTCATAAGTCAACTTACTCCTCATATAGCACTCTAGATCGCTCAAGGTGTATGAATCCTTACCAAGGCATAACATGAGGTTGCCTTCTTTTTATCTTCCTATTTCTAAAAGGCTTATGTGGAGCTTAGGTAGGGATAAACAATGTAGCATACTTACCTTGCATATATTGTAAAGTCAAATTCCGGACCCAAGGAGAGAAATGTCATACTCTTAGATCAAGATGTGCAAGTGTGTGGAAACATGGCAAATGATCAATACTCCTTTATTTGATATGATCTCTCTTTCTAACTTATAATTTTAAGACATAACTATCTTTATTTATTTATTTTCTTTTTCTATGAGCTTTGATTTGCTCATCATTTTTTTTCTAAAACTTGGGACCTTCATGTGCCCCTATATATTTTTTTTTCTCACATTTTTCATAATTTTGCATAGTCTATGTCTTATTGACCAACATATACTAGAGAGAGAATTTTCTATTGGAACATGGAGTATGAACTATATGGAAAATGTAAGGTATGTTTCTGCGTACTTCCAGTGTAGAAGCAGCATGTATATGCGGCATGTACGTGATCTTGATCTTGGGAGCATAATAAGTCTCTCACTAAGGGTCACAAAACTTGACCAAACTCAACACAAAGCAAGCAGCTTATGTAGAAAGCTTATATCCTAAAAGAGCATATATGGCTGTGGTAGGAATTTTCTCACTATAGAGGAGTAGTGACATTATGGTTTTATGACGTTTTCAAAAATTAATCTCCAAGAACCTTAAATAGACAGGGTATGAATCATGAACCGAGAACTATATCACATTAATCAACTACTTAGTCAATATGGTTCCCTATCAAGATATTTTCCCACTAGCATAAGCAAAAGCAAGAATTCATCTTTATGACCCTTTTACCCTCAGAACGTCATAGATCATGTCACTTTTCAAATTTTAGTTTCAGATGCGATCTTCTTGCTTTTATTCAATGTTAAAAAGGGAAATAAACTAAGCAATTGATTTCATGATGAAATAAAATTTTATTTTATTATTATTTTTTATTATTTAGAAGGGAAATGGATTTAAACAAATAAAAACATAAAGGAAGAGGGGAGAGACGTGGCAAACCAGACAAAATGGATGTTGAAGTTGAGTGGACGCTGGCTGGTGGGCCCAGGCCTTCTAGGTGCGGTCGGCCGACCGCCCTTTGGGGCCATTTGGCCACTTCGGTGTCTGCATTAAACTCCCTTACCTCTGTACATTGATCTGCTCTGTCCGTTCTGCGATTTGGCCCCGAACATGCATCGCCCGATGCACAAAAGTGGCCGATGAGGTTTAATTTTTTTGTGGGACGTGTCATGGCCATGTACATCATGATTCCATGGTCGATCTGGTGAAATGGTATGTTGGGGTGTTGACCGATACCCCCCATACTTGTTTTACTGCAACACGGGACAAAGAGAGATCAAATGCAGGGGTTCTGCTGGGGTAAGATGCTAGCAGAACCAAGAGTTTCTTTTATCATTGATAGCTTAGGCATATGTTCTTTGATTCATGAATGATAGACTATCAAGCCTAAGTATCTTGTTGCTATCAAGGTAGAAGATGGAGAGAGAAGGTCTTATTTTTGATATGGCCTTAGCATAAGGGATGACAAGCATCTCTTCATGCTCTCTTCTATCAGGGCCATGAGGCAGGTTGTGCTGATGGCTCTAGAGGATTACTAAGGGGAAGGAGGGGCAAGGAGATCCTATTTCTCAAAATGGCTGTGGAAAAGTGCTTGAACTTTGCATTAGTGATAATGCGAAGATCATTAAAGCTATCTTCAAGACCTAGACGCGCCATTCTCTCCTCAGAGACCTTTTCTTCTAAGTTGGTAATGCTTTCTTTGGTAACAACACATAGAACTTTTCCATATCGCTCTTCTTCTTGGTGGAACCATAGTGAGGTCAAGGAAGGTGAGAAGGGAAGCAAGAAGAGATGGAATTTCTACTAGTGGTGAAGAAGAACAAGGTAAGAGGAGGAAGAAGAAGAGGGAGAGGTAAAGAAGATAGAATCCAACGCCGTTCGCCTCTATTTTCACTTGGATCATGCCGGAAACAGGAGAGAACTGTTGATCCAAGGCTCAGGAGTACCGAGCTTGGCTGAAGGACCAAATCACGGTCGGTCGACCGCTTTTTGGAAGATTTGGCTCGACCGAGCTTGGATTGGAGGTCCCACATGTAAGGTTAGGTAGGTCGTGCAACGTCAGGCTGAGAAGCCTCTAGAGACGGTCGGCCGACCGCCTATTGGGGCCAAATGGGCCCAAATTTTGTGTGGGAGGTTACAAGGCTATGCACAAGCTAATTCTAGGGTCAAACACGAAAAATGAACAAAAATTAAAACAAGTAGATTTTAGTTCTTAATTGGATTAAGGACGAAATCTATCATGTTAATTTCATGCTTAGGTGATTCATGAAAGACTTTAAAATATTGACCCTTTACCTTTAAAGATGTCGCAGCCATGATCTTGAAGCGTGATGATTCCATGTGTCATGACATTGATGATGACGAATGGTATTTCTTCTGTGAATTGTCGCGTTGTACTCAGACCATTTCCTCCATTCATTGCTTCTCTCCTGTGAAGGATTAGTGGACAATACATACCCGAAGGAGTTCATGAAAAATTTGAAGCAGGGACATTATTGTCATAGAAATAGAGGACATCTTCTATGCTATAGAAAAGTTGACTTTATCCTTTTAGCACAGAAAGGGATGTTCCATCATTGTTCACCAATTCTTTAAAGGTTAAGCAAGGCTGAGGCAAAGATGTGCAAGATTATTTCATTACTACCTCAACCCTTAATTTGTCTCTATGAAAGATCTCTTGACTAATCCACCAAAATTTGGAAGTTTATCTTACATGGGTTAGTCCAAAAGTTCAACCAAATTTTATACAAGCATACTTTAGGTTCATTAATCAAACTTGACACCATGTCTTAATTGATTAAGGAAGACTATTCAACCTAAACACCATGCTTAATTAAAAATCCTTTGAGAATACACTCGAGAAGTATTACAAACCAAAGCATACTTATAACAAAACTAGAAAGCATGAAGGCATAAAGAGGTTCATTTAAGACGACAAGAGCTTGGATGGTGAACTGGATGAGCATTATTTTTTTTCTTTTTAGTTTTTATTATTTCTGTGACTTAGCAAGATGAGCAAGGCATAAAGAGAAAGCAAGATAGAGACAACCAAACAAAATTAAACAACGAAGCATGTCATGAATTTCTTTGGAGAAATCCGCTCCCCCCATACTTGGATTTTGCAACATTTTACAATGTGAAAATCCAAGTCTAGGATGTGAAATGTCCTTTTGAATGTGCTTCATTATTGAAGGATGTTTGGTTGGACATACCTTGTGTTTTTGTTCCATCATTCTTTTTGTTCAAACCTGAAATGGTTAGTGACAAAAATACCCGAAGGAACACTTTCACAAATATTCCCTTAATCTCATTTTGCAAAGTCATTTTATTTATTTTAGAATTTTGGGAAACAAAAAAGATTATATATATATATATATATTTTTAAGCAAACTTTAATAGAAAAGAAGAACACTTGGGTTAGCTCCCAAAAGTGCTTAATTTTAAGACACAAGCTTGTCTTTGGGAAACCTTCAAGTTGCAACTCATGCTGGTGAAGTGGTTTCCCCTTCAACTCACACATTTTTGAACCTATCCTCAAGACTAAAACCACTACGAGATTTGCAAAATTTATGGTAGACAAACACATCTACAACCAACCTTGCAAAGATTTTAGAAACCAGAAGCATGAAGGGGTTGTAGATCAAGGGTGTAGTGATGGTAGAGGGAAGGATTGATTTGGGAGATTTCTCATTTGAGCATGGATTTGATTGGAAGATCGGGGAATAACTTCCATGCTCGTTGACATCGTTCTCCCTTTCAAGGAGTGGGTGAGCACTTTCTTTCTCATGACATTTCAAGTCATTCTCAAGGCTTGAATAAGTCATGGCTGTTGGTGAGATTGACATAAGCTCACCCCTTGGATCAAGAACAAGTTTGGAGTCTATCCCTGAGTTGAGAGGTTGGAAATACCAAATGGGTAGATACTCTTCACCTATTCTATAACCAAGCTTCTCATTTCCAAAAGTGTTCTCCAAGGTTCTCATGATTGGCGTTCCGATAAAAGTAAGATGAAAGGAAAGTCCAGGAAGGTCAAAGATATGGAAATCTAGGAAGATCTTGAGATCATCAACCACCACAAGAGCATCATGGAGGACTCCTAAACAATCAAGGATTTGACCATTGGGGAGTCTAAGGTGTTTTTTGTTATTGGGATAGATGATCCTTTGATGATGTTGGAACATGGAAATGAGGAATGATGTTGATCCCGAGGCTAGGATCATAGAAAATTTCACCATCAATGCCCAACACTTGACAGGATATTCTCCTTAGATGTGTGGGAATTTTAGTGACTTATTTTGAAGATTCAGCCTTATCCAACCATTCTTGGCTTACAATGGTAAATAGAGGCTCTAACCGTTGATTATGCTCCTCTTGGTCAGATTTATGGCCCTCATGGCTTCCATGCCTCGGGCGTCTTAATGAATTCATAGGGGATCATCAGGATCAAGGATGGGTTTAGAAATGGGTTCGTCGGATAAGTCAGAGGTGGGCATATAGAAGGACAGGATAGATTTGGCTTCTAAACACTTTAGTTCTTCTTCTATAAGCTCACTCGACATTTCTTCATCAAATATCCCAAACTTTTCCTGATGTGCCATGTGGGAAGTCAAGGCGCAAGATGATGTTGTTTTGGGAGGCTTTCGAAGAGATTGCTTCATGAGAGGTCTAGAGAGATGTTTCTTAGAAGGTCTCTTTTGAAAAGGATAATTTTGGGCATTCCCAAAACCAAGAAGATCAGATGAGAGGTTGGCCTCGAACTCGAAGGAATGGTTTAGGTATTGAATTTCTTCTTCCATCGAGATTTGTGGTATTTGTGGTTCAGGATCGATGGCAGAATCTTTGGATAGGAGTGATGACGATTCGGCTATCGAGATTTCTTTTCTAGGGGCTAGTTTTTGTTCTTACTCAGGTCCTTCATCATAAACGTTAGTATAGGGAGTGTTTTCAAGAATCTTCGTAAGAAGACTCTTCCCTGCACTAACGGGTAAACACAGGAAGGCTCCCCCGGAAGTTATATCAAGAAGTTGTGTGGAATCTTTGCTAAGAACACCATAAAAGTGTTGTAACAATGTTGGCTCGGTTATAGCAAGATCAGGGCCAGATGATGCTAGATCTAAAAGATGGGCCCATGTCGTACCAAGAGGTTCTTTCTCCTTTTGTGAGAAGTTGATGACCTCTTTTCGAAGACGAACAACGCGAGAAATAGGGAAGAAAGTTAAGCAGAATTTGGATTGCGACTTTTCCCATTCTCCGTTTACACTATCTACGTTGCGAAAGTACCATCGTTTGGCTATTCCCGTCAAAGAGAACGGAAATAGCTTCCACTTAAGGGTACCTTGCCTCATCCCTTGGATGTGGACACATGAACACAATTGTTCAAAGTCACGTAGGTGAGTGTAAGGATTTTCGTCTTCATCCCCAGAAAAAGATTGTTCCCGAACTTTGGCTATGAAGCTAGGGTGAAACTCATAGCTAGGTGAAAGAATGGGATGTGATGATGGTGGTGGTTCCAAACTATGGCCCTTTGGAAAAGTAAGATGAGAGATGGATGATTCATTCATGGTGTGAAAAGGATAAAATGAAAAGAAAGAAAAACAAGGATAATAGGACCAAATGGTTCTAGTTAAAACAACTACCGTTCCCCGGCAACGGCGCCAGAAATGCTTGTTAGTATTTCTTATGACTATTGGATAAATCTGCAAGCGCACAGATTATACCGTTGTAGCACTTCACCGGGAGTATTCTAGGTATCGTATTTTCCACAGGGAACGAGAAGTGAGTTAACTAGAAATATGGATATGTCCTATGATGGATCAAGGGAGACTATGATAATTGGGTTGAGAGGTTCGATATAGCAAAGATATCTAACAATGTATAGCTGGTTATACTGGCTTTATCAGCCCTTCTCTTGCAAAAGGCGATGGGATAGATCAGAAAGAGGACAAAACTCTAACCGGACCGCGCCATCAAGTTGTATCGAGGCCCTACCTTTTAAGAACTTATCTGACACGCATGGTGGAATACGAAGACTAGATAGAGCTGTCACCTTCTACTAGCATCCACAAACAATCCGTGCGATAAGCGGTTTACAAAGGCAAGATCTAGTCTAGACACCACGTCTACACTATTCTTACTACTTTAACCCAAGCTTTAAGGTTAAAGCACTCTACTTAAAGTAAAGCGATGAACAAGCGCGAAAAGATGTATAACAGCTATGCCAGAAGTAGAATATCAAATACTATAAAGAACTCGGATGTATCACTTACAAGTGTTGAACTTACAAGAGACTCGCATCCGTCGAGGAAGAACTCCGGAGAAGACGCCAGACAGGCCCGGCTCTCCTCCACACTCTCCTCACTCTCCTCCAACTAGCATAGCACTACTGAAGAGCTCCGCTAAGAGACTAAGGAGTAGTGTTTCTCCAATGAGGCATGAATGATAAGGGAGTTCTAGGGGGCTATTTATAGCTAGAGGTGGAGTAGGGGCTACTCCGGTGCCACGTCAGCGATCCGCTTCATCTTCATCAACCACCGTTGGATCCAACTGACCCCAGCACCATCTTTGAGTGTGTGGTGTAGATTTTAGGCATGTGGGGAGTGAGTGAGGCGGTTGAGGGGGTGAAACCGCCATATGGGTGGTCGGCCGACCACCCATGTTGGCCTGTGGGCCCCTCTGCTCCTTCTAGATGATGGCCCACAGGTCAGGGACCAAGTGGTGTCCTGGTGGGCCCACCTTGAGGTCGGTCGACCCCCATGTGGGGCCTCTGGCCCACCTCTACCCCTTGGATGCTGGTCCCACTTGTCATATGCGTTGGATGTTGGTTCTGAGTTGATTTGTCACTCTAATCTCCTTGACGTGGGCCCATGGATCCTCGTGATGCGAATCTGAACCGTTGGGAGAAAACACACTTGGATCCAAGGGGTAGAAAGTGCTCTGGAGGGTGTTACATGGATCATGGGGACTTGAGAGGCCTAGTGGCCCCACAGGGTGGTCGGCCGACCCCCTAAGTGGGCCCACTAGCTCCCAAAATTCCCCATTTGTCATTACCTACACTCAAATAGTCATGGGACATGTAGAACTAGTTATTGGGTAAATTATGTTTATGTTATTCTTGTTTTCCTTTGAATATGAGGATGTTGACGGTATTTTGATGGTGACAAAATAACTCGTAATTACCATCAACAGTAATATCCCCAACAAGTCCCCGAGCACGTTGCATTCTTCTGGCGAGCCCGCGGCGTCGTACTTTGAGGCATTCGGCTGGTCGCCTCCATGTGTGAGCGTCATTGCAGGGTCCCGACCAGGCCACCTGGTCGAGGCACTGCTCAGAGAGGCCTCCCGACCAGGTAGGACTGGTCAAGAGCGTCGTAGCTTGATATGCGAGCAGGTCGCCTCGTCGGATGTTGCGGCTGCTTGTCGAAAGAATTTGTCGTGCTGAAGAAGAAAAAATTGGAAGTCCCTTCCTGGTGAAGTGTACCCACTTAGACTCTGCAAAAACAACATGGAAACAGCAGAGTTTGTCGAGAAGAAAACCAGTACATTCACCGCAAGGTGAAGTGTACCCACTTAGTCCCGAGCTTGGTAGTAGGTGAAGTATGCACGTGGTGCCAAGCTTTATAAAAGATAAAGAATGCATAAAAATTATTAGCCGAAGACTGAAACATAAGTTTTGTAGAAAACGACTGCGAATACTCGTAGTCCCCGAGCCTGATGTAAGGAGCGCGATGGTTCTTGTATCAGCATCATACTGTTCTGTATTGTTCGCAGTCCCAAGTTCCAGTGCCCGAGCCAAGTCGTAGAACAAACGGAGGACTCGGCGACGAGGGTCAACAAGGTCGGTGATGAGGGTTGATGATGTTGGCGAGAGTCTTGACGAGTCGACGACGAGGCAGTCCCGAGACTGTAGTTGGCGTAATCCGTGATGAGTCAACGACGAGGACAGTCCCCGAGACTGCAGTTGGCGACGAGGAGCGACGAGGTCATCGTGAGCTGTGAGCCCGCGATGAGGTCGTCGTGAGCCCATGACGAGTTGACAATGAGGAGCGACGAGGTCATCATGAGCCATGAGCCCGCGAAGAGGAGCGATGAGGTCGTCATGAGCCATGAGCCCGCGACGAGGAGCGACGAGATCGTCATGAGCCATGAGCCCGCGACGAGGAGCGATGAGGTCGTTGGAACCGTGAGCCTGCGACGAGTTGACGACGAGGAGCAACGAGGTCGTCGTGAGCCATGAGCACGCGACGAGTTGACAACGAGGGCAGTCCCCAAGACTGTAGTTGACGACGAGGAGCAACGAGGTCATCGTGAGCCGTGAGCACGCGACGAGTTGACGACGACGGCAGTCCCTGAGACTGTAGTTGACGACGAGGAGCGACGAGGTCGTAGTGAGCCATGAGCCTGCGATGAGTTGACGACGAGGGCAGTCCCCGAGACTGTAGTTGACGACGAGGAGCGATGAGGTCGTTGTGAGCCGTGAGCCCGTGAAGAGTTGACGACGAGGGCAGTCTCCGAGACTGTAGTTGATGACGAGAAGCGACAAGGTCATCGTGAACCGTGAGCCCGCGACGAGTTGACGACGAGGGCAGTCCCCGAGACTGTAGTTGACGACGAGGAGCGACAAGGTTGTCGTGAGCCGTGAGCCCGCGACAAGTTGACGACGAGGGCAGTCCCCGAGACTATAGTTCACGACGAGGAGCGACGAGGTCGTCGTGAGCCGTGAGCCCGCGATGCGTTGACGACGAGGGCAGTCCCTGAGACTGTAGTTGACGACGAGGAGCGACGAGGTCATCGTGAGCCATGATCCCGCGACGAGTTGACGACGAGGGCATGAGTCGTTTTTTGCTACGGGGTAGCTGTTGTTTGTATGTGGAATACAAGGTGTTCACGGACCTGTAAGTGAAATGTGTCAAAGCTCTATTTATCGAGGCGGTGAGCTTTTATTTCACTTGTATGTCCTCTCGTGCCCGCTGAGTCGTGAGCCGTAGCGATGAATCGTTCGGCCTTGGGTCTCCTATGGTCCAGATCGGGGGCCAGGAGCCTCTGCACATGTGGGAACCATAGGGACTCCCAAGGGGGCTCGATGCTAACAACCCGCGGCGCAGAGGGCGAGCAACTCATGCACGCTTAGGGAGATGCCAGGGACATGGCCCTTTTCCGAGAGGCTCAATCGTGGCGTGACCAGGGCCTGTGGAGACCGTTCCTGCAGACGCTGGGTGAAAAGCCATGCTGCTTGTAGAGTCATCGACCGTACCATGGTCGTATACAGATTCTGGGCACATAACTTTATGGCTCCCGATCCAAATGATATCGCCCAGTTTCTGGGGAAATACCATTTGGGAGGTCTGTCAATGTAGTCGTAATGCTTAGGGTAGCTACTTCTATTCGCTATGACTCATTGGCAGAACGCTTCAGGTGCTTTCTGGTTATGGCCAGGCTGTTTGGCGAAACGCCTTTGAGAGTTTTGGAGAGGTCGTCGAACGTTGTGAGAGCATTTTGGAGAGGTCGCCGAAGATCATGACGAGTTGTCGACGCGGGATGTCGACGAGTGTTGACACTTCTTATGACACTTAAGCTAGGTTGTCATCCCCAGCATGCCAAAGAGATGTGGTATAGAAATATGCAATTGCTCTAAGTAAATAATAAATGTGTTTCTACAAGCGCACAGATTATACCGAAGTAGCATTTTAGCCAGGAGTATTCTAGGTATCGTTATTTATATTTTTACCACTGGGAAGGGATACTAAGGAATAAATGAGGAATGAATAAATATGATTAATGAGTATCACTGCATGTGTAATGGAGAGTTTTCATCTATCTCACTCAGTACAAGATAAGTGTCACATAAGATATAGATAATGAATGAATAGTGACAAAAGATAAATACTGATCAGCATATATATTAGCCACATAAGATAATGATAAGCACCTCAACAAATATTCTAGCAAGTCATTAGCATGGAATTAGGACGAATTACAAAGATATTTCCTAAGTCATTCTTAACTATACAGTCTAGCATACTATGATTAGTGCAATTAGACTTGGCAATCATGGCAAGAAAAGAGATGTTCATGTGTAGTGAGTATTACTAAGGAAGATGAAGAACATAGCAATCATTTTCCCGTAATAGAACTGCTCTGCCTGCCCTACAAATGGGAGGAGGACTACAAAGAACTCAACAGGACTGTCACTCCCGCGATCTACCTCACGATCCAGAATGTAGGGTACAATCGTAGATAAATACGGTCTAGGCACCACTCCTACACAATATCTATCATTTACCCATAGTACTGATGGATAAACGCTATATGATCCTAAACATGGATATGATTCAGATCTAACTAAGTCAAGTATATAATCATAATAGACTAAGAACAATATAACTAAGAACATAAACGAATAGAGTAAAGTCATAAACAATATAATGAAGTAGAGCAAAGTCATATTCATAATACTGAAGAACAAATGATGAACAAGGAAGAACTAGAGAGAGAATTACCAATAATCCTCTTGACAGATCCGGAAACCAATCGAAGATTGACTCCTTCTAGTTCTAATCCTATATAGCTATGCTAAACTAGAGATCTAGTTGATGTGGCGGCTCTAGGGATTGATCAGGGGCTTCTCCTCTTAAGATGGATGATAAATAATGAATTAGGTCAGAGAGGCTCTCCTCCTCTGGGTCAGGGGCCTTCCTTATATAGGCTCCTCAAATGAACGTCGACTGTCGGATCAAACCGACCTTAATGAAGGGCTTAGATGTGATCTCAAAGGCGGTGGAGAGGTGGTCCCACAAGGCAGACCCTATTGGGCCTTGCCCTAGGGCGGGCGCCCTACCCCTGGGCCTGCTCAGCCTCTCGCTTCTTCCCACGCCTTCTTAACCCTTCTAGAGTATTCTTGTTTCTGCGAATGATGATTATCTCTATGTAAACATGACATGTGGGCCTTTCCTCCATATTTCCTGATATCCCCCTGTAGAAATAGACATTCACCAAAACTCGTGGAATTCTATCAATATAAACCCTATTTCTAAGTATTGGTTTCAATTAGATCCTTTTCCTTGTCTAGTTGATGGTTGATTTTGGTACTTAAGGACCGTCAACAAGCTCCCCCAAGCTTACCTTTTGCTCATCCCTGAGCAAAGATAGACTCAGTGATGGATCAGGAGTTGCTGCAATGCTTTCACGCCTTACAGGTACACATGCTTTCAAATAAGATCTCGTCTCCGGGTTAGATCAACTATTAAGGTAAAAAAAAACTTACTCATTTTACCTTCCACCATGGGGCTTGTAACCGTCACCTGTGTCTTGGGTAGTTGAAAGATAGAATGGTCTAGCCAAGCACCATGTACCTGCTCTTTGATCAACTATAGCTTCGGAGTTTTTTGTAGATTTTCAAAATAAAACTCAGAGATTCCTTGTATGACTCTCTCAGTCGCTCCTTTGTGGTATTTCTGGATCCTTACCAAGGCATTGATGGTGTATGCCTTTCTCTCAAATATGTGGTATTTATGGTATAAGGCATTGTGGTATTGTCTTCCCTCTCTCACCCTACTTCTAAGGTTGATATCTAGAGCTCATAGGTGGGAGATAGCGTATACATACTTACAAGACATATGTTGCATAGTCAAACCGCGGATCCAAAGGAACAGATCAATAAGTCAAATCAAGATGTGCATGTGTGGCGAATGAATGGTGTGTGATGATGATGGTGATGGTGATGATGGTAATGATAATGATGATGATAGCAGAGGTGAAAGTCTAATTCTACTTTTTCTCCCTTTTGATGGATATACCTTTCTTGCAATTGAAACCTTTCGAAGGGAATGAGGTGCTTGATACATTATTATTTTTTTTGAGGTTGGCGGGCACTTGCCCATTTTTATTTCCTCGTCTCTTTTTTTTTCTTTTCTTTTTTTTCAAGAGCACTCATCCTTGTAGGGCTATAAAGCAAACGCTAACTGGAGCCTTTATTTCACAGGGATAAAACAGGAATAGGAGAATATTTATTCTCTCCTGGATCAGGAGTAGAATGTTTTTGGTGAGTGGATCTAGAGATAGGAATGAGTGGATATATGTGGATGCGTACTTCTGGGATAGAAGCAGCTTATGTGGATGGAAGGTATATAGATGCACACTTCTAGGATAGAAGTAGCGTATGTGGGTGTAGTGTAATTGAATGTGTACTTCTGAGGTAGAAGCAGAATGTATGGATGTGTGCGAATCTTGATTCAAACCGCATGACTAGTTCCCGAGGGTCGCACAGCTTGACCACACTCAATGCTCATAAGCACTATGTAAAAATGTGTGGTTTTCTAATCTAGTAAGCATGTATATATGGCTATGGAAGGAATTTAAACTCTTGTCATACAGGAACTCATCATGTAGCCTTTTTAAAGTTTTCAAAAGATAAAATTCTCCAGAATTCTAGTATCTCTAAAAGCAGATAAATAGCAACTCAAACCTTTCCATACCATATCCGTCAATGACATAGACTTAGATCAGGTACTTCCTCCCACAAGTTTTAGGTTGGTGGCGAAGAACGACGAGGGCCACCAACGGCGTCGACGGCGAAGAACGACGAGGCCCGTCGACAGGATCGGCGGCGAAGGACGACGATGGCCGTCGACGGGATCGGCGGTGAAGGAAGACGAGGACCGCCAACGGGGTCAGCGGCGAAGAACGGCGAGGCCTGTTGACAGGATCCATCGACAAGGGTCGTCGGCGGGGAAGACGATCGCTTGACGAGCCATGACGTCGTTGCACACACACCCTACCTGGCGCGCCAACTCTCGACGAAATATGCTTCGCAGTCTACCTAGGGGGTACCCTACAGTAGTATATTGTAGGCGGAGGTGTGGCAGCGGCGGTCAAGCGTAACACAGAGAGCATAGACACGGCGATTTAGACAGGTTCAGGCCAGCAAATCGCCGTAATACCCTATGTCCTGTGTTCTGGTGGCTGTATTAATCTGAGAGATAGATTACAAGATGTGATGGGATTGTGTTTTGGGGGGGTCCCTGTCCCTCCTTATATATGCCGAACGGACAAAGTTACAAGTAAAGTAGCCAATATGGTACTATTCGTGTGGTGCATGTCGTGTGCTGTACGTCTACGTCTTGTGGGCCGGGCCATCTTCTGGTCGGTAGGCCCATAAGGTCCCTGGGGATATGTTGAGGTAATATCTCCAACAATACCCTCGATGGACACTTGAACAGGAATTAGGGCGTCCTCAGCCCTGTACGACGGAATGCGGGGGTGCCTGGCCCTGTGCTGCCAACCCCCGCCCATGCCCTAATCGAGGAATAGTGATGTTCCCAATTTCAAGCGCATGGCTATAGCTTCATCAAGGACGAACGGGACCCGGGCGGCGTGTCTACAGGCGCAATCCTCTCTGGGAAGGAAGGCGAACAGAAACTCCAAAAGCGTTCCCAAGACGACAGTCCAAGCCAGGCCCACGTTCTCTCCCCTCTCCCATTGTTGTTGACACAAAAAAACGTCGAGGCTGTGAACACGTCGGGCTAATACCCAAAATCGATATCCGAAGTGTGCCAGACAATTTGACCAATTAATCAACAAGGACGATAACTAGAACAAACTTGAGCGAGACAACAACGATGCGCCCGGACGTCAAGGCTATGCTTTGCTCCCAACGCGGATCTTGCAAAGCTTGACGGAGATCCGTCAACACCTCGTAAGAACTCGTAGATGAACTAGAACTAATGCAGTAAACGTAAATTGCTGGAAAAGTAGATGAAAACAGTAAACTTCTTTGATTGATTGTGTATATCTTTTTTTACACCACCCCTCGGCACATATTTATACCCCATCAAGAGGAGTTGTAAACAGACACGACTCATACCTTCCTAAACAAAACTCCTATTTTTAAGGAAATAAACGACTCGCACAAGAGTCAGATTCAAACTATAACAATAATACCTATCTTTAAGGAAACAAATGACTCGTGCAAGAGTCAGACTCAAACTATAACAATAATACTGGCATAAAATCACCAGTTTCCATATCCATCTTCCTTACGATGAAACTTTCCATCGGCAGACTTTTTCCAATCTGCAACCTTCTTCCATTACCATTGGCATCCTCCTGCTGATGTCAGCCATGTCATCCTGCAGCCATCGGCAATACCTTCATATCGACAACCTTTTCCTATCGGCAAATAGCCTTCTTTTTTCCTTGACGCTTTCTTCAACTAAATCTACCATCGGTAACCTCCTTTGCTTCCAACGGTAACCTAACCGATAGTATTCTTAGTGCCAATAGGACACAAAGACTATCTCCTTACTGATTCAACGCACCCGGTCCATATTGACACGTACCTCAAAACGGTGTCAACACATGCCCCCCAATTTCGGAGTATAAAATATTTTATACGCCGAAATTTTCTCTGTTGTAATCTTCTCCTCCAAGATGCCTGTGCCATCTCCTCGATTATCACGCACAATCATCGCAAGTTACCAACAGCTCCTGCAACTATAGCGCCAACAGTTACAACTCCTCGATCGCCGTGTAAACCCTTCCATATCTCTGCTCAAAAGGAAAACTCAAAAACACCCTTGGCGCCTTAGGCTTATAAAGACCACTGTCTGATCTCCCTTTCTCACCCCGAGCTCATATCTCCATCCCCCCATTTCACCGGTGCTTCGAAGAACACTCCAACAGCATTCAACCGGCGGCTTCTTCTTCCATTAGCAAGGCGCAACCTGCAAGAGTCTCCTTTGATCCGATGGCGATCAGCTTCAACGTCCCCACGGTCAATCTCTTCCCCTCTCGCTTCATACCTTGCGATTTTTCTTTTGCACTGTTTTGTGATCTCTTTTCCTTCGCCTCTTTGCTTTCTGAATCTAGGAGATGCGTAATAGAATAGTAATCCCTATCGATCAACCACACCTCTGATGTTTGGGTCCGATGGGAGATACTGATCCAACCGAAATCATCAATGCGGAAATCAACTAAGTCCCTTTCAGAGCCACACATTTCGACCTAGGTCTATGGTCAGACATCTTTCGCTCTTGGTATCTGAAAGGGACTCTGAGGGTGGAAAAATTGGTATCTGAGGATGGCTAGGTCACAACAAGTCTACTGGGCAGAATGCAAATTAGACCAATGTATCAGATTATCTCTTGCCGATATGGCCAAGAATGAGAATATGATGATTGTTGCTTCTTATTTTTGATCCGATACAATGAACGCCTTTCTGTTCAGACATGGACCAGCCACTCCTACACTTGCCGATGTGTATATGCTCACCGGCCTTGATATATCCTCTGCCGATGATGCTGCCCTTTTCCACAGAAAGCCCGAACATAGGGTAACTACCTGCAACATCGGCGGCTGGACCGGATACGTTCAGGAATACCAAAAGACTGGATCGGTAAGTCAGAGGGAGCATGCCACTGTCCTGAACATGTGGCTGGAGAAGTTCATATTCTGTGGTAAGACAATTGGGCCTACCAACATGTATCTCCTCGCAGCAGAGCTCTTGGCCAACGGAGCAAGACCTCCTCAGCTCAGTTTATCACCTCCTGCACCAGGTATCGGCAAAACTACTACTAGGCGAGCTCATCGGCAACTTCGGAGGCCCCTGGTGGTTTATCAATATGTGGATAAACGCCCATATGCACAAGTGCCTCCAACTCGACCTGTTCAGCCAACAATTTCCAAGAGAACTGGCTGAAGATTATGTGTCTGCCGATGATGAATTGGCAACCCGCTCCCCACTCAACTTCGGGGAAGCCATCATAGTGCTTCCGGGAACTGACGCCAACGAGGATCAATTCGGCAGATTTTTCCAGAGGCTTTACTGTGGGTTTTTCGCTGCAGAACGGGCTTGGTGGCCCTATATCGATGAGAACAATCGATTCCCACTCTCCTTCAACCTTGCCGATGAAGACATACAGAAGGACGAAGGAATCCTGAAGGCTATTCTTACTCCCCGGGCCATTCCAGTCAACATCTTCGGGAGTGGGAAGAACACTCACGCAACTTATGAATTTTACTACCCATCGGTAGTAGCCAGACAGCTAGCGTTTGGTCAACTACCGATCAATCTCAGCTATGCTGACATAGTAAAACCAAGAGAAATTATCACCAGCATCATGGATTGGGACAAGGTCGTCCATCTCCCTCCTCATGCCGATGTAACCAACATTGATTTATCCACTTGGGTGCCAGTATCCTTCATCACTGAGACATACAAATTCTGGTGGCAAGAATCGAAAGATCAACTATTCGCTGCATCGTCGCACTACTATCGACACTTGATTGACGCCGATCACATCATTCCCGATGACGCGGTAATCTTACTTTTGATTTTATTTCTGTTATTTCCTTTCAAATGTATCGGCATCTGATTTTCTGCCAACAGTTTGATGACCCAATCCTAAGAAAGAGCAGAAGCGGAAAATTCTTCAACTTGCGACCGATGAATCCTACATCGGTAATCAGCAGCAGGGCCCCCTCGTTAGCCTCCATCACGCATCGAAAAGCACCCAAGGTCACTCTCAAACCCAAGTCAATACCATCTGGGGTTGCTGTTACTCCATCGGCTGCTGCCGCCGTCTTAGCACAAGCCTTCACGGTAACAAATCTTCATATTATTTATGCCGACCACTAAATTTTCATCAGTAATCCTCACTAAACGTTGACTTGTACCACATATATTTTTCTTTTGCAGCAGACAAGCTCATCGGCAGCCGTTCCAAATGCATGAGTTCTTCCAACTCAGCCTGTCATTGCCCCTCAAATGCAACAGCCGAAACGCCAAGGTTCCTCAAGCACCGCTCCCCGACCAAAACGCCTAAGGCCATCAACTTTAGCCATGTCACCAGTAGCGCCCTTTCAATCTCCTACCGATGCGCCCACACAAGAGCCAGCATCGGCATCTATCCCTGATCAAACGTCGGCCGAAGTCTCCATGCAAGGGAAAGTATCGGTGCCACAGGAGTTGGCCATCACAACAACAGAGACACCACCGGTATCGGTATCAGTACCAGCACCAACCGTCCCATCCACAAAGGCGAGCTCATCGGCAACCATTGCCGATCCTCAAGACATAGCTACGCCAGCTGCCCCGCCAAGTCCAAGGCGAGAAATCTCTCTAAAGCAGGTAAATCAACCGTCAATCTCTCAAGACACGAATTCAATCGACAAACTCTAATTCTTTTCCTTTTAGGCCCAAGACTCTCCCAACAGCTTATTCTCCTTCGCTATAAACATATCAGATGATGATGAAGAAGAAAGCTTCGTCCAAGCCTCAGACACATATCGGCAGAAGCAAAATCCAAACTTGAAGCACTGCTATCTTTACTGTAACAAAATACACCCCAACTAGTCCAAGATTCCAGCGCAGTAAGGGTAGCCTTCAAGACAATTCAAGGTCATCTACCTGCTGATATCGAAGAAATACTCTTCCAAGCAGCATTCCTTGAGAGTCGGCAACTACAATACCAAAAGGCTTCACGCCGTATCGCCGATAGAGCCGCCCAAGCGAAGGTCGAAGAAGAAATTCTTAAATTCAAGCAAACTACCGAAGAAAAACACAAAGGCATTGGTCTCTTGGAAGCCTCTAGTGTCGAGCTTGAACAAGAAATCATCCGTCTATCGGCACAAAAAGAAGAACTGTTGGCAGAGCTACAGAAAATCAACGAAGCTTTAGACGCAGCCAACCAAAAGAAGGCTCAACTACCTGATGCCACCAAGGTTTTACAACAAGAAAGGGATGTTGATGCTCGCCAAGCCCTTCTGTTGAAGAGAAAGATCAAGCCAGTCGAGGGCACTGCCGATGACGATATTAGGGAGATAGAGGAAGCGGACCAAATTCGCCTTCGTGCGATCTCATCCATCCAATCTCTATTGTAATTTGTTGTATCAACAATTGTGGGCTCGATGACTAACCCTTTTGTATCATAACATTAATGCTTTTTCTACTGATGTTTGGTATAATAACTTTGTCATCGGCAATTATATATATATATCGCTTTATGCATCTATCCAGATACTAGGATAATATTTCTTCAAATATTTACCATTGATTGCTCTGGAAAATGCAACCCCTTCGAGGGTCTCCAAAATATGCGCATTGCCAGGAACAAACTAATTTATCCGAAAAGGACCCTCCCAATTAGGAGACCATTTTCCAAATTTTGAACTCTTAGTTCCAATCGGTAAAATCAGTTTCCACACCAAATCACCATCGACAAACTCTTTCACCTTCACTTTCTTGTTATACCATCTGGCAACCCTCTTCTTGTTTTCTTCGATGCTGATTAGAGCTCTCAGCTGATGACTTGCTAGATCTTCTAATTCATCCTTCATAAGGATATCATACTCATCGGTTGTCAATTGATCTTGGGAAAACAATCGCCTAGAACCAGCCTTAACTTCCCAAGGCAGGACAACATCATGTCCATAAACTAACTGGTATGACGAAATTTTAGTTGCACCATGGCTTGCCATCCGATACGACCATAAAGCTTCATTCAACACTACATGCCACCTTCTAGGGTTTTCTTCAATCTTGCGCTTGATGAGCTTAATAACCCCTTTATTAGTTGCTTCGGCTTGGCCATTAGCTTGAGCATAATAAGGAGACGAGTTTAAAACCTTAAATCCCATACCAATAGCAAATTCATCAAACTCCCCCGATGTGAACATGGTCCCTTGATCAGTTGTAATAGTTTGAGGAATACCAAATCAGTAAACAATATGCTCCTTTACAAAATCTATCATGTTTGTCGAAGTCACCTTCTTCAAAGGAATGGCTTCAACCCACTTCGTGAAATAATCAGTGCCAATAAGTATAAATTTATGCCCTTTACTCGATGGCGGATAAATTTGGCCGATAAGATCGATAGCCCATCCTCTAAACGGCCAAGGCTTGATTATAGGATTCATCGCCGATGCAGGTGCTCTCTGAACATTACCAAACCTCTGACAATCTTGACACCCTTTGAAGTATCTAAAACAATCCTCAAGAATTGTCAGCCAATAATACCCATTCCGTCTAATCATCCATTTCATTTTAAACGCCGATTGATGCGCCCCACATACTCCCTCATGAATTTCACCCATCAATGCTTTCGATTCTTCTTTACTAAGGCATTTGAGCAAAACTCCATCAATCGTCCGATAATACAATTCATCATCAAGGAGCACGTACTTGGTAGCCTGAAACCTTAGACGCCTTTCAACCTTTATAGATGGATCCTTTAAGTAATCGGCAATCTCTTTCCTCCAGTCATCGGCAACCATTACCGATGTCATTATTTCCTGAATCGGCTGATACCCCGAAGCGTACTGCGCTAACCGATTAGCCTCTTCATTATGTAATCTGGGAATATGCTCAAGGCGGTATTCTTTAAATTCTTTTAATAATTGCAAACATTTTTCATGGTGTGCAATTAAAATTTCACTTCGGCACTCATATGTCCCAATCAACTGATTGATCACTAACATGGAGTCGCCAAAGATCTCAACAGCATCGGCACGCACCTCCCTGAGTAATTCCAATCCCTTTAGCAAAGCCTGGTATTCAGCCTGATTATTTGTTGAGGTAGCAACAATCGGCAATGAGACTTCATACTTTTGTCCTCGGGGTGAAATTAAGACAATACTGATACCTGCTCCTTCCCTACACGTAGATCCATCAAAGAACAAAGTCCAAGGAGCAATTTCCATGGAACTCACTGTACCACAATGTTGAGTAACAAAATCGGCCATCACCTGACCCTTAACTGCCTTAGCCGATTCATACTTCAAATCAAACTCTGACAGCGCTAAAATCCATTTGCTGATTCTCCCACTCAATATCGGCATTGATAACATGTACTTAACCACATCATCCTTGCATATGACAGTACATTCAGTCGATAACAAATAATGCCTTAATTTAATACAAGAGAAGTATAGACATAAACATAACCTCTCAACAGCCGAATATTTGGTCTCAGCATCCACCAATCTTCTACTCAAATAATAAATTATATGTTCCTTCCCTTCAAATTCTTGGATCAAGGCTGACCCAATAACGCTGTCATCGGTAGATAAATACAACCTAAAAGGTTTCCCGTGTTGAGGCGGCACCAAGACTGGAGGATTTACCAAATATCTCTTAATTTCTTCTAAGGCTGATTGATGTTCTTCCTTCCATGCAAATTCTTGACCGACCTTCAGCTTTAATAGTGGACTAAAAGATTTAATCTTCCCAAACAGATTAGATATAAATCTTCTAATAAAATTAATCTTGCCGATTAAAGACTGCAATTCAGTCTTGTTTGTGGGAGCAACCAACTTGTTAATTGCATCAATAGATTTTCTGCCGATCTCAATACCTCTTTGATGCACCATAAATCCTAGGAATTGACCTGCCGATACACCAAACACACACTTATTAGGATTCATCTTCAACCCATGTTCCCTTGTGCACTCTAGAATCTTTCGCAAATCGGCAAGATGCTTCTCAAAGTTTTTGGACTTGACCACCACATCATCAATATAGATTTCAACTATCGTGCCGATATACTTATGAAAAATGAAATTCATTGCTCTCTGATAAGTAGCACCGGCGTTCTTCAAACCAAAAGTCATCACGACCCACTCAAATAAACCGACATGACCTGGACATCTAAAGGCAGTCTTGGATATGTCTTCTTCAGCCATGGATATTTGATTATATCCAGCATTACAATCCATAAAACTAATTATTTGATGTCCAGCAGCAGCATCAATCGGTAAATCGGCAACGGGCATCGGGTAACCATCCATCGGTGTAGCCTTATTGAGATTCCTGAAATCAATACAAGCACAAAGCTTTCCATTTTTCTTATACACAGGAACCACATTAGAAATCCATTCGGCATATCGACATTGTCGAATAAATCCGGCCTCAATTAACTTTGTAATTTCAGCTTTAATGTCAGGTAATACAAGAGGATTGCATCGGCGCGTTGGCTGCCGATGTGGTTGGAAACCAGATTTAATAGGTAATCGATGCTCAACTATTGATCGGTCTAAACCAGGCATTTCTGTATAATCCCAAGCAAAACAATCTTTATATTCTTTTAATAAATCATTCAACTGTTGCTTACATTGGGAATCTAACTTAGCACTAATAAAGGTTGGCCTATGCTTACTACCATCACCAATATCTATCTCTAGTAAATCATCTGCCGATGTGAACCCTTGCCCAAGTTTTCTATCATCGGCGAACTGATCCATTAAAACTTTCCTTCAGGACCGACTGCTTGGATCGGTATGATTCGGTAATCGGCAACCTTGAGGAACTCCGTATCCCAAGCTTCACCTGATATGCACTTGGTTTGTTCATAAGTTTCTGATTCTGCCGATGCAACGATTAACGAAGCCTCACTCTGGACGACTTCAATCATGTCTCCAACCCACTGCACGAGGATTTGATGCATTGTAGAAGGGATACAACAATTGGCATGGATCCAATCCCTTCCTAGGAGCAAGTTGTAGGTACCTTTGCCATTGATCACAAAAAATGTCGTCGGCAAAGTTTTACTGCCGATGGTCAATTCAACGCACACTGCTCCCTTAGCTCGTGACACATTGCCTTCAAAATCTTTAAGCATCATGTCTGTCTTGGCTAAGTCTTGGTCACCTTTCCCAAGCTTCCTGAACATAACGTACAACATTATATTGACTGTCGCTCCACCATCTACTAGCATCTTGGATACTGGCTGCCCATCAACTTTGCCTTTGACAAATAAGGCCCTCAAATGCTGCCTTTCATCATCGGTAGGCTTTTCAAAGACAGCTGCCATCGGGTCCAGTACTAACTACGTCATCTCAGCAGCTTCTTCCTCATCATCAATAGACGCCATAAATTCCATCGGTAATGTTACAACCATATTGATTTCTACCAATGGATCTCTATCCTTGTGTTTCGGCCTCCACTGCTTAACTGGAGATTTCTCTCTTGAAGGATCTTCACCGTGATACATATCCCCCTAACGTTCACGCTGAATTCTTCTTTTCGTAGTCTTTGTCAGACCCTTGGGGCACCATTGAGTAAGCTTAGTTTTCCAAACGGGCTGGTACTGTTTCTCATCGCTTGTATCTGCACCGCTACTTACGTTCGGATCCCTAGAGAATATTTCTTCATCGGGCACTCTTGCATTAGCCATCTCCTCAAGCTCCTCCTGACAAACACACTTGCCAAGCCTATCATGTACGCTGAGCTTGCCCCCCAGACGATCATGCGATGATCCCTTCTCTCTGATCGGTCTGCCATAATTCGATGCCCGATCATCCAAACAAGGTTTCTTTTCTGACCAATCGGCAGGATAATACCCATTGCATTCGGGGCAATTATCAGCAGTGGGCAATTTGATGCCTTCTTCCCAGCAATGAACAAAGAAGGGACACCTCCAATGATCTTTATGCCGATACCATTCTTGGCTCCTTTCTTCCTCCTGTTGCCGATATTGCTCTTCCTGTAATCGTCGATACTCTTGCCGTGGCTGCCTATGTGTGATAACAACACCATACGGTGCATGCTTATGAGGCCTCCTAGCGCTGCTATCCTCATCGGCAACTCTCTTGCCTTTTCTATCATCGACAAATCCCTTCTTTCTTACATCATGCGCAGCTATCTGATGTTTAGGATCCACCGATGCGCTTTTCTTGGCAGCTTCCGACGTCAGCACTTTAACCTTTCCACTAGTTTCCACCATATTATTAGGAAACGGGTGCTAGTCGATCTTCATCGGCTTTTGGGCTTTAGAATTTTCAAACTTGATACGCCCAGACTCGATTTCTAACTGCAATTGTTGTCTAAAGACTCTGCAGTCGTTGGTATTGTGCGAAGTTGCATCATGCCACTTACAATACCTGATCCTTTTGAGCTCTTTAGCCGATGGAATCACTTGATTAGGCGACAACTTAATCCGACCCTCTTGAAGCAAAAGATCAAATATCCTATCGGCCTTGGTGACATCAAAAGTGTACTTTTCAGCTTCTTTCTGGCCAAACGGACAGGACACCGGCTTCTTGTTTTTTACCCATTCAGCAGCGCCGATACTTGGTTCCTCATCCGATTCGGCATTTTCTTCTTGCCCAATAAAGGACACCTTTTTATTCTAATTTTTCCTAGGTTCGAAAGCTTTAATGTCTTGATCAGCAATTCTCTACACGAGATGGCTCAGACTCTCAAATTCTTGAGATGCATATTTATCTTTGATGTGTGGCAGCAATCCCTGGAAGGCCAAATCTGCCAATTGCAGATCATCAAGTACCAAGCTATAGCATTTGTTCTTTACATCTTGCAACCTCTAGACGAAGATTTCTACCGATTCATCGTTACGCTACCTTAGTTTGACTAAATCGGTAATCTTCTTCTCATGCACGCCAGCGAAGAAGTACTTATGAAACTGCTTCTCTAGATCGGCCCAAGTAATCACAGAATTTGGAGACAGTGAAATAAACCACGTAAATGGCGATCCAGATAATGATGACGAGAACAATCATACCCTCAGTTCATCCCTGTCAGCTGCTTCTCCACATTGAATAATGAAGCGGTTGATGTGCTCCATCGTTGACGTGTCGTCTTGGCCAGAAAACTTTGTGAAATCCGGCACCTTGTACCGATTTGGGAGAGGAATCAAATCATATACTGGGGGGTACGGCGTCCGATAAGAATACGTGTTAACTTTAGGTTTGATGCCGAATTGTTCTTTCATCACTTCGGCGATCTTATCGGTCCAATATGCATCTTGATCTTGCCGATGCATTGGCTGGATGTTGATTGGCTAAGCTGGTTGATACGCCTCTTCGTATCTTGGCAGAAAATAAGCTGGAATGTTTGGCGCAGGCGTAGCACCAACTCGCTGAGTATTAATCATCTGTTGATTTGCCGATGGATAACTTTGTACACCCACTAGGATGTACTGTGGCATTATATTCATCGTTCGATGCGCCGATGTTCCACTCTGAGCGTTCTCCAGGTACTGATACCCAGGTTGTACCACCTATTGTTGAATCGGTGTTGGAGTAGTCCATCCAGGATTACAAGTCATCGGCATGTAATTCGCCGATAGCTGATAGCTAACTGGTGCCTGTCGCTCATGTACCTTAGAGTAGCCAACAAATTGGACACCTTGGTGTGCTGGTACTCCAGTTTGAGGATTCACCACCGCCATGGGTTGACGTGCAGTTGTCGTGCCTTGTTGCATCGGCAAAGGACTTGCCGATGGTGGCATATAAGGCACTTTGGGTATCACCATCTGAAGATCTTCTGATGGCAAGTGCACAGTTGGAGAGGACATAGCATAATGTGTCATCAGGATCGACTGTGTAGGCATTGCCGATGCCATGGGGCTCTTCCACGTTGTATTGTTACCTTGGATCAGATTAGAGTCGGCACATGGATTTAGAGGCATACCGTATCCCCACCAGTTGGCAGGAGTTGGCTGACTCTTAGTTGCGGGACCTGACATTGTTGATGTCATCTGATCTATGCTCAATCGAGTGACACTTACAGGGCTCAATCTTGGAGGCGTAACCTCATTGGCAGTTGGATCCATAGGTTGGAAAGATGCCACTGGAACCACCGATGGATTTGTAGCAGATGCCGATCCAGTTTGATGATACGTTGGACCAACATATTGGGGTGCCTGTCCTTCTTTGAAAGATTGCATAACAGCATTGTATAGAGTATTGGACAGCACACTGGAGTGGCTAATTAACGCATGATTTAATGAGGAATTAACCATCTCTTGTAATTTACCAGGATTGGCATCGAAGGTGACCTGTCGTGGCAACGGTGGATCTTGCTTCTGGATAGCTTCGCCGCTCCTGTTCAGGCTGAAGGACTTTAAATACAACTGCTTGTACTCCTCCATAGCCTACTCCATAGCCTGCTTCTGATCATCTTTCAGATCTGCTTCGGAGATTTCAATGACATTGCGCGGATTGATATCAGTGTCCCCCATAAGCCTGATATGGGTTAAACCGTGGCCTGAAGATGTATTATTGGTACCACCGGGTGTGCTAAAAGACGTGTTGACACAAAAACCGTCGAGGCTGCGAACACGTCGGGCTAATACCCAAAATCGATATCCAAAGTGTGCCAGTCGATTTGACCAATTAATCGACAAGGACGATAACTATAACAAACTTGAGCGAGACAGCAGCGATGCGCCCAGACCTCAAGGCTCTGATTTGCTCCCAACGCGGATCTTGCAATGCTTGACGGAGATCCGTCAACACCTCGTAAGAACTCGTAGATGAACTAGAACTAATGCAGTAAACGTAAATTGTTGGAAAAGTAGATGAAAACAGTAAACTTCTTTGATTGATTGTGTATATCTTTTTTTTACACCACCCCTCGGCACATATTTATACCTCATCAAGAGGAGTTGTAAACAGACACGACTCATACCTTCCTAAACAAAACTCCTATTTTTAAGGAAATAAACGACTCGCACAAGAGTCAGATTCAAACTATAACAATAATACCTATCTTTAAGGAAACAAATGACTCGTGCAAGAGTCAGACTCAAACTATAACAATAATACTGGCATAAAATCACCAGTTTCCATATCCATCTTCCTTACGATGAAACTTTCCATCGGCAGACTTTTTCCAATCTGCAACCTTCTTCCATTACCATTGGCATCCTCCTGCTGATGTCAGCCACGTCATCCTGCAGCCATCGGCAATACCTTCCTATCGGCAACCTTTTCCTATCGGCAACCTCTTCCTATCGGCAAATAGCCTTCTTTTTTCCTTGACGCTTTCTTCAACTAAATCTACCATCAGTAACCTCCTTTGCTTCCATCGGTAACCTAACCGATAGTATTCTTAGTGCCGATAGGACACAAAGACTATCTCCTTACTGATTCAACGCACCCGGTCCATATTGACACGTACCAAAAAACGGTGTCAACAATTGTACTCTGTCATCTCTCCCTACGTATAAAGGGGGAGAATGGACCCTAAATCTCTCTCTCTCGACACTCTGAAACACACACACTCGCATTCAATCGAGCTCTCACCAGAACCAAGAACCTCATATGCACAAGACCTGGGAACCAGCTTCCCTCTCTCCCCATTGCTTGTAGCTCCCCTCTACGAGCACCGCCATGCTCGGTAACACGACTCCGCGACAAACTGGACGTAGGGCGTTCATGCCTGAACCAGTATAAACCTTGTGTCCTCCGAGCGCAACCATCCGATCTCCGACGTGCTTAGAAATTTACTCGTTGGCTGTCTAGACCCTGCCATTTTAGACACCGACAGTTGGCGCACCAGGTAGGGGGACTTAGCGTGTCACCCGCGTTTTTTGAGTTTCGGATGGCAACTCGTCACGTCGATTTCTCGCCAGGCTCCATCATTCATTTTGGTAGCCTGGACTTCCAGTGCCACGGGCAGGGGGCTGACCTAGTCCTTCGTCGCCCCACGGAATCCTCCGAGGTAGTTGTGGACACCATCACAGCGTCCATGGCCCACCTTGGCCTGCCTCCCTCCGGGGAGCAAACCACTCAAGGGACAGCCGTCCCACAAGCCTACTACTCCGAGTTCAAGCGCTAGCTCGATATCTTGATGGGTCCCGAGCCGACTCAGGGGTCCCTCCACGACCTCTACTTTACATTCGCCAACAAAATGGCGCAGCTCCTGGGAGGACAACCGCTCTCTCCCAAGCTCATCAATGCGCCCGTTCCGAAGGCGCTACCGTACGGCATGCGAAACGCCGCCGCATCTTTCTCGGAGGCGGTGGCCACGGGTTTCCGTGCTGACCCCGGGGAGGGGACATGCATCGGGCTCGCGTCCCACCATCTCTGGTCCGTCTCCGACCTCCTCACGAGTTCGGAGGCCACCTCTTACGCCGACTCCAGTCGCGGGAGCGTCGATCCCTAGGAGCCCCTGGACTTCGAAGGTCTAGGGGATAAGGAGGCCTTCTATGGTTTCTTGCACGCCGGCGATTACCTGCTCGGCTCTGATTCGAGCGACCGCAACACTGGCCGCGAGCGTGGGTGCTTCATGTGCGACTCACCACCGCGCAGGGCTGCCATCGACGCCACCCTCATCGAGGACGAGGATGGTGACGACGTCCACACGCCCGTCGATGGAGCGAGGTCACCAGCACCGGCGCCGCAGGGCGACCCGCAGTCCTCTGACGCCCAACGACGCTATCTGCAAGAGCTCCGTGACATGGAGCAAAAGCTCGAGGAAGGGCAGTGACGAGTAACGTTCGACCACGAAAAGCTCGAGCGTGAAGCTGCAAGGGCCCCGAAGAGCCCCATACTCGAAGGGAAGCCCGAGCGGTACACCAACGCATCATCAACGACGAGCACGACCCGTCGCAGTTCGCGTGGGCGATGCTGCTCCGCAACCTTCCGGTCCCTGACACTCCCGAAAGAAAGCTCGCTCACGACGAGCTCAAATTCCTTCTGGGGCGCGCCATGGCTTAGCAGGCCGAGAGCTCCACGTCACGGCGGCGCGGGCTCAACTTCAGCCATCAGGCCGACCCGGCGCCTAATGACCGCGAGGGTTCATTTCACTAGGATCCCGCGCCAGACGGACGCCGACGTCCGACAGTTCATGCTCTCATAGGCAACAAGCGCGACGTGCGCGATACGCTCGACGCACGCAAGCATGCCAAGCAGGACGGCACGAGCAGAGGCTACCACGTTTGACGTGGTGGCCGATAAGACAGCGAAGAAGATCGGCCTCCCACCCTGGAGCCACCGGGCCCTTTGGCCTACATTCGCTGCATTCGTCGTGCTCCGTTCCCGCAACATTTCCGGCAGCCAGCCAACATCGTCTGGTACTCCGGGGAAACAAACCCCAGGCTCTGGCTCGACGACTACCACCTCGCCTGCCAGGCCGACGGCGCGGATGATGACGAGTTCATCATTCGCAACTTGCCTCTCCACCTCTTGGACTCGACCCGCATGTGGCTCGAGCATCTACCCCACAACACCATTGATGGGTGGAGCTCCCTGCGGTGGGCCTTCGTCGGGAACTTCCAAGGCACTTACACGCGCCCGAGGAACCCCTAGGATCTCCGTAGCTGCAGGAAAAAGTCGGACGAGTCCCTCTGGGACAACATCCGTCGCTTCTCCCAGCAGTGTATGAAGCTCCCGACCACGGCCGATGCGGACATGGTAGGTGCGTTTCTCGTGGGCACCACCTGCAAGTAGCTGGTCCACGAGCTGGGCCGAACCAACCCTCGCACCACCGAGCCACTCCTCGACATTGCCACGAGCTATGTGTCGGGTGAAGAGGCAGTCGGTGCAATCTTCCACCCCGACAAGGGGAAGGGCAAGGAAGTAGAGGACGCTAGCGAAGGCTGCTCCAACCGCGCCTAAAACAGGAACTAGAAGAAGGGCAAGCCACAGCGCGGCGACAGCGACAACTTGGTCACAGCAGCGGATCGCAAGGCCCCCCATCCCCAGGGGGCAAGTTCGACGATATGCTCACCAAGCCATGCTCGTACCACAACGGACCGGTCAAGCACACACTCCAGAAGTGTGAAATGATGGCCAGGTACTTCAAAGCCGTTCCCAACAAGGATGGCCACCCAAAGCAGCCGGAGGGCCAGGACGGGGACGGGGGTCGCGAAGACTCCTACCCCCACGTAAACAAGTGCCTCATGATCTTCGAGGGCTCGGAGGCCTACGGCTGCAAGTGCCTGCAGAAGCAGGAGCGGCATGAGGTCTTCGCGGCCGCCCCGGCAACTTCGGTTTTCCTCGACTGGTCGGAGTCCGACATCACGTTCGGTCGAGATGACCACCTGAGCCACGTTCCCCAGCCGGGCCGCTATCCGCTCGTTGTGGACCCGATCATAGGGAACGTGCGCTTCACCAAGGTACTGATGGACGGGGGCAGTAGCCTCAACATCATGTACTACAACGCCTTCGAGGCCCTCAGCCTACAGAGGGAAAAGCTCCGATCGTCGGGGCTCCCTTCCAGGGAATCATCCTCGGAAGGCAAACAGTGCCCTTGAGGCAGATCGATCTGCCCGTTACGTTCGAGGAGCCAGATAACTTCCGGACCGAGGACCTCACCTTCGAGGACATGACCTACCACGGGACGTACCACGCGGTGCTCGGGAGGCCGTGTTACGCGAAGTTCATGGCCGTCCCCAACTACACATACCTCAAGCTGAAGATGCCGGGGCCATGCGGCATCATCACGATCACCTCCAAGCTCAAGGTGGCGTACCAGTGCGAGATAGACTGTTGCGAGAACGCCAAGGCCGAGGTGCGTAGCGAGGAGCTGGTGGTAGCGATCGAGGCTGCGGACAAGATGGACGTCGACCCCTAGAGCGCGAAGAGCTCGGATGCCCAGATCACCAATAGCTATGTCATTTTTTCTACTATTATTTAAGTGTACTTAGAGCATTGTACATACGCATGTAATCTTTCTTAAGCAAAAAGTTCGAGGAATAAAAATGCTGGAACTCTCGGACCAATTGCTTAGCAAGGTGCACTCCCGGCGCGGGACAGAGCACACCTCACTCTAGGGCTAGAAAGGGAGGAGCCCCCTATTTTTCTCTCCAAAAAACTTTTTGCGCAAAAATCCGTATCTTTGCCTGCTGAACGAAAGCTCCGCCTCTTCCAGCCAAGAGAGTAAATCTCACCGGGCCGCGGCAACGGGCCACGAGGTACTCCGGCTCCCCGGAGCCAAGTACTTCCACCCGACTGCCCACCCGAGCAGATCAAACCTCTTACTAGAAAAAAAGTAGAGGAAGTAGATCGAAACGGAAAAAATACAGGAACCAGAAAATGAGCTCACTAGAGCAATCCAACTTGTCCAAAGCCCTCCAGGGCGCATCATAGCAAAGGATAACTTAAATTGTTTCTTACAAGGGCCCTCGGCCCTGATCACTGACCATGCAGGGTCACTCCTCCGGCGGCGGGAACACTTCGTCCTCCGCGGCAGCTTCTACCTGGTCGAGTAGCTCCTCCGGGGAGTCCTAGAGGTAACCTTCGCTAACAAGCGCAGGTATCACTGCGTCATAAAGACAGACGGCGATCGCCATCGTGCGATGGACCCCGACACGCAAGGCCTCTCGGATCCTGGCTTGGCCCCGCTCCCAGAGCAGGCCAACACGGTTCCTGGCCGCGACAGGCCCATCCCCGACGTCTGGCACCCCAAAAATGGCACACACGTCGTGCACAGCCTTGTGCAGCGCCTGCGACTCTTCCGCACCAGCACACAGTTCTGTGACAACAAGAAGGGGGTCACAACCTCCGAACTCAAAGGCAACGACATCAGAACAAAAGGGCAAACAAAGGTAACACACCTTCGTTTTCCCTCGCTACGCCATTGGCCGTCGCACAAAGTTGCGAGACAATGGCCGTCAACTCACCAACCTGAGTCGAGAACGCCAGGATCCTCCGATCAGCATCGGCGACGCGATCGCGCGCTCGGATCGAAAGGTCCTCAAAGCGGGCCACGATGTCGTCGCGCTCTCGGTGGTTGATGTCGCGCTGGCACCGCATGGTGTTGCGCTCCTCCTCCATGGAGTCCAGCGCCAAGACGGCCCGGTGTCATGCTTCCGCTTCAGCGTTGCGCTCGCTCGCAAGACCCTCGGCTTCGGCCTGACGCTCTGCGCGCTCGTCCTCCAACATCTTGCGGACGGCCTCAGCATCGGCACGAGCCTGTCCTGCTCTCACCCGATCCGCTCAAGGTCAGCGGCGCTCCGGTGTGCCAACACTTGGGCATCCACCGCCCTCGACTCTGAAGTGCTTAGCTGCTCCTCCAACTCTGCCACGCGACGGCGAGCCACGACTAGCTCTTCGGCCACGTCGACTTCCCCGACGGATGTCCACGACCCGGGATCCCACCGGCCGACCTCGCGACGGAGGAACTTGGACTTCTCGATGCTCGTCGCCATCAGGATCTGCGTGGATAAAGATGTCAAGAAGCTGACAAGAAAGAACAGGCAAACACTTACGATCAAGCGGCCTCTCACATTGGCATGGTGGGAGAGGTCATCGGAGAGCGCCGCCACCGCCCTCTGGATCAGCTCCACTCCGCGGGCGACGAGATGATCGTGCTCCTGACGGGAGTCCACCACGCGGTTCCAATGCCGGAGCTCGCGCTGATCGTCCAGCATGAACACCGGTGCCCCCAGGTTCCCCCGGTCAATCCAGGCAATCCGATCACCATCCCCGAAGGAACGGCGGTCAGGACCAAGCCGGCGCAGGGCCCCAGGGGCGGCGTCCCCCCCAGTGCCAGCCACCTCGCCCGGCGAGGTCGCGCTGGACTGGGAAAGAACGGCCTTCGCCGCACGCGCAGTCGCCAGCTCCTCCTCGGTGAATGACCGGGGGGCACCATGTCCCGCGCCAGCACGTTGGGAGGAAGGGGGCTGCCCAGGAGGCCCTCCTCACTCACCCCTATCGCCGCCACAAAGACCTCAGACGTCGCAACAGGGAGGCCCACTGTCCCATCAGCAACTACAGGGATGCCCCCATCAGCCTCGCCCATCGCGGCCGCCACCGCCGCGTTCTCTGGCAACACGGCCGGCTGATCCTCCTCGGCGTCCACAGCCATGGGGTCACCCAGGCCACCCTCCTCCCCGGAGTCGTCAACGACCACCACCTCCGGAGGAGAGGACGGTGCGGCGTTCGCAGGGCCTGCGACTGTGGGGGCCGACGGCGCCACGACAACGACGGCGGCGTCGCTCGGGGACGGTACCCCTGCGGTCACAACGGCGCCTGACGTACAAGGAGCCGGGGCCGCACTACTCTGCCCCAGGCCGACTGAGGGTGCTCCCCGGCGCAGTCTCTTCCATCCCGCGTGCGCGGGGCCCCCGGTGACCCTAAGGAGGTATCATGACTGTCGTGTCCGGAAGCGCGAGTTCAACGTCGTCGACCTGGTGCTTCGACTCAAGCAAAGCAACAAAGACAAGCACAAGCTCACGCCGTCGTGGGAAGGGCCATATGTCGTGCCGGAAGTCCTCCGCCCTGGGAGCTACAAGATCGCCACTATAGGACCCGACAGCCAGGTCTTCCCCAATGCCTGGAACATCGAAAAGCTACGTCATTTTTATCCTTAAATACCTCTCCTCGAATTCTACGAATACGCATATATCTTTCTGTTAAAAGACTCGATATGTGCGACGCGTGCAGCGTGCAGCCCGGACGCTAAGCAAGACGCGCTCCCAACTCATGGGTCCACGTCTCGCTTGAGGGTTAGGAAAGGGGGGCTACGCCCCCCGGCTTTCTCAAAAAAAACCTTGCCTCGCTCAGGCCTCCTCTCAGGAAGCCGATACTCCCGCTCCGGTACCATTCCCACTTGGACTCTCCCCCCTCATTCGCAAAAAAGATTTTTGTTATTCGCAGGGACATCAGAAATCATGCAGTCGGCAGAAATCACCCAGGGCCAGGGGCACTCACCCTTGAGCGCAGGCATGGCTCAGACAGACCTCCGACCCAGCTCAGCTGATATGAGCAAAAATTGGATGGACGCCCACGCACCGTCGACGACGGGGACGGCCTATGGGCCCAGGTAAGACAAAGGGATAAGGGCTATAGACGCCCCGACGGCCCACTACGGTCCAGAGATACGGAGCCCGACCCAACGGGGTTCGAAACGGCCGACTCAGGACAACAGAACGACGGGCGAATAGGGAATGGACACACTAGCGGTCACCAGCCTGGCAATCGGATGCTAAGGTCATTCCCAGATTTCGTATTTGAGTCCGTTTTTATGGATGATTAGTTCATGGTATTCCCCCGGAGGAAGGCGCCGAGCCCCTGGGACCCGTCGAACGGACCCGGTACTAGATGAAACTAATTTGGGGTGAGCCACGACATGGGCCACTAGTCGGAACCCTATCGAATGGGAACCAACACCCCAATCAAAATGTGCCCGATATCAGCTCGACGAGCATCCATGGTTCGTCCACCTCGAGGATAGCATGGTTCGGCTCACATTCCCCCGAGATGATTTCTTTACTCTGAGTAAAGACTCGGAGGCTGGCATCGCACTTCGCCCCGGTTCTCGCAACCGGGTGAGGAAAAGGTAGACGCATAAAACCTCACGCGACAAAGGAACGCACGGGTAAGACATAGCAAATACATCATATTTCATGTGCTGACCGTCGCAGAAAGTTATGTTCCATTCTAGGATCATAGGGACCAAGACACACAAGGCGGACGCTACGCACGAATTACAGAAAGACAATGGACTGAAGGGAGATCCCGGCCGAGGGCCAAAGGAAAGAAGAACAGGGCAGGCATCTCATGCCCTGTGGATACAGGTGATGCCGCTCTGGGGGCTGCCTATCAAGCAAACTCCCGTCGAGCCAACTGTCGTTGTTTCGTCTCCAGGGGCAAAACAGCAACGACACCACCGCCACCAAGACCTGCGCGGTCGACTACGAGGCCCGATTCGGGGGCACCTCGCTGGCTCTGGGAGGACCTTCACCAGCACCGGAGGGAGTTCAGGACCATCACCATGAAGCTCAACCAGGCATGCAGCAGCTGAGGAGGCACAGATGCTGCATGATCAAGGCAACCCCACGCGCACGCACGGGAGATGCTTGCCTGATTTCCAGGGCCTCGGAGGGCGGCGCTGTCACATCTTCACCCCGACGCGACCAGGCACGCCGGCCTGCAGGTCCATCGTCTCCTAATAATGGCGTCGCCACCAGCAGATCCAAGGAATGTCTGGCTTAGAGGACCGCGCGGGCGGACAGCATAGTCTTTCCAGTAGACGCATCCTTGGTCCCCCGCGAAGGGAGATAATGAAGAGGCACCACCGTCTCGTGGGGCGAGATGACGGGGAAGAACTACGCGCGTAGCAGGGATCCCCTAACCTCTCCCATCCAACAACACGAGACAATGGCACCTCCTATGCAGAACTTCCCCTGATCTCGGTTTTGCTCTCAAAAAGCCGCTCGCCAGGGCGGCTCAAGGGTATCCCCGACGAGGGCTTGGAAGAATAAGATGGGTCAAGCCATGCTGTGAGATTGTGTGTCTCCACGCTGACAGTTCGTCCCTATTTATAGCCCGCCAGGGCACTCACGCGGCAACCGGCCCGTGAAACTACAGTGCTCGCCCCCCCCCCCCGACTGAATCGCACTGCACACTAGTACCTATTTTTAAGAGGGTGCGGCGGGGCTATAAATGGCCAAACAGTCGGTAGGTTCAGGACACGTCGTTCAAAGTTTTGACCACTGAGCGAGCGGTGCCCTGGCATCGCCCCTCAAACGGGAAAACACGGCACGCCCATTTTTGGGCCACGGGGGCGCAGTCAGACCCCGATGCCGACCACACAACGTCGACCAGTCAGGCAATCGTACTGACCAAAAGACAGCACGGCGCAGTCCCGACTTGTCACTTCGGGACACGCCAGCCCAAGCTCAACATCGCACCTCGCAGCAGAGGGCTGGCGCGCAAGTCGGACTCTGGCTCCGCGCGTACGGACAAGACTCCTCGCCTCATCACCCCCCAAGGAAAGCAAAAGATCAAGCACTGTACTAGTCAATCGAATAAGCCCTTAGGAGGAAAAATCATCCTCCTAAGGCCTCGGGGGCTACACCCGGCAGGTACGCTCGCGCGCACCCACCGAAATCAAAACTTCATACCATCTCCACAAACAACCTCAGAAGCCTCCGATGTAGTTCCAAGCACTCCATCGCAGGCTCGGGGGCTAGTGTCGGATACTTGAGAATAGGGTACCCTAACACCACACTTCGCGAAAACAAAATCATCCTCACAGGCTCTCCGCCCCGTCCGAGCCCGGGTGACGTCACTACCCTCGGGTGCTCTCCGCCCCAACCAACCAAGCCAACAGCACCCCCTCGAAGGGTCTTCCGCCTCGTTTGAGCTAGGGTGACATCATCCGTGATGCCACCTACCCTCGGAGGCTTCTCCGCCCCGGCCGAGCCGGGGCGACGTCATCCGTGACGCTTCCACCCTCGGAGGCTCTTCCGCCTCACCCGAGCTAACGTGACGTCGTCTGACGATGTCGTCCCCTCCCAAAGACATCACCGCCACGATCGACCCATGGCGCCCTAGCCAATAGTCAAAAGGTCCACAGTACTGCCCATCCTCAAGGATGGGGTGTCAAGGCGTGAACCGCCATGCCTAACCCTATATACACCCTACGGTACGAGCTCCTGTGCTGCCTGACCGTCGATTGACACTCGCTATACCCGCGCCATACCTTTGATGGACACTTGAATAGGAATTAGGGCGTCCCCAGCCCTGTACGACAGAATGCGGGGGTGCCTGGCCCTGTGCTGCCAACCCCCGCCCATGCCCTAATCGAGGAATAGTGACGTTCCTGATTGCAAGGCGCATGGCTACAGCTTCATCAAGGACGAACGGGACCCGAGCGGCATGTCTACAGGCGCAATCCTCTTCGGGAAGGAAGGGGAACAGAAACTCCAAAAGCGCTCCCAAGACGACAGTCCAAGCCAGGCCCACGTTCTCTCTCCCTCTCTCATTGTACTCTGTCATCTCTCCCTACGTATAAAGGGAGAGAATGGACCCTCAATCTCTCTCTCTCTCTCGACACTCTGAAACACACACACTCGCATTCACGTGAGCTCTCACCAGAACCAAGAACCTCATATGCACGAGACCTGGGAACCAGCTTCCCTCTCTCCCCATTTCTTGTAGCTCCCCTCTACGAGCACCGCCGCACTCGGTAACATGACTCCGCGACAAACTGGACATAGGACGTTCGTGCCTGAACCAGTATAAACCTTGTGTCCTCCGAGCGCAACCATCCGATCTCCGACACGCTTAGGAATTTACTCGTTGGCTGTCTAGACCCCGCCATTTTAGACACCGACATCTGGCTTGCACATTTCATTCACTTGACATCCTCTAGAGCTATGCACACTCCCTCCACTCATCTCCATTCTTGATTAGTAAAGATCAAAGTGAGATTGGTTGATCTAAGTGCATTTGCTTAAGAGTTTGCATCTAATGACACTTGGGAGTCATTTTTGCTATGGATTTCTTATTACTCTTGGTGATTGTTGTCACCTAGACGGTTTGGATCAGTGGAGGTGCATCGGCAAGTATTGGTGATTGTTCTTGGTCGCCACCGAATCGATTGTGAGAGGTTTTGAGCCAACCTCATGGGAGATCACAAAAGGCTACTCTAGTGGATTGCTCATAGCTTGTCTTGTGTTGGTTTTGCGACACTCTAGCGGGTTAGGCATGTGATGCCTATTAGCGCATGAACCTCCAAGTGGGTGTATCGCTGCAACGAGGAGTAGCTTGCCGGCAAGCAAGTGAACCTCGGTAAAAATCTTGTGTCAACTCTTTGCCGAGGATTCTCTTATGTTGTGATATCTTTTGTGATTGGATCATCTTGGATTATCTCTATTGGATCACTACTCATCACACCAGTATAACCATCATAATCTTCCTCTCTAGCCTCACTCTATTTCATTCTTGCTAGTAGAGTACTTTATTAACTTGAGTAGTTTTAGTTGCTATTGATATATTGTGTAGGACTAAGCATTGTGTGATTTAGATCATTATTAGGATCGATTTGTCTTGGTAGGTGTCTTGCAACCCTCACTAGGCTAGCGCTAGATTCACTTCACTTAATTCTTTCTAACTTGTTGAGTTTAGTTTATAGATTTTTATTTAGGCTATTCACCCCCACCCTCTAGCCATCAATCGAACCTTTCACTGGTGCAAACCTGGAGCCTTCCACCTTAGAGTCATGTGCCTATGAGGGCATACAAGGTAAAGGCTCATAGTCGTCATCTGAACTGTCAGATGGGAGGTCAACGGGATTGTCATCGGGCTGAGCAATTAGATATGTAAACTCTGACTCAGCCAGGCTCCTGATAGCCTTGTCCAGCTCCTTGACTGACTTTGGCATAGTGTCTTTGTCATATCCGTCTTGTTATACTTCCACTGTGACCTTGTTCTATCGGTTGTGGGCGATTCACGGAGCCGGAGCAGCAAAGAATAAGCCCGTAGAGAGCACTTGGTCCTTACGTGGATCAAGGGGGAGTGATACCCTTGCGCGGGTGCTCCAACGAGGACTAGAGAGGAGTGTTGACTCCTCGATACCTCGGTAAAACATCGTCATGTCAACTTTCCTCCTCCTTCCCTTGCAATTATTTTTAAGCATTACTATTTTTGCAATTACTTTTGTCATGACTTGTTTTGCTTGATTAGAATTGCTTCTAGGGTGTTTTGTTCTGTGCTCTAGCTTTGTTACATTCCATCGCTTGGTTTCACACTTAGTAGACATATTGGGGTGATTGGCTTTAGACTAGGTTTTAATTCTTGCTTAGAGTTGTAGAAAGGCCCAATTCACCTCCCCTTAAACATCTTGATCCTTTCATGTACAAAAATAAATGTAAGAGATTTTTGTATGATTTTACCTTGAAATTTTGTATTCCAAATTAATGGGCCCTTAGCTTTTCGGCGTCCTACGGAGTTGCTCGTTGAAATTAATTAGTTCTAGAAACCATGGAAACTAAAACTGTTTGCTAAAGACAGCACGCACAGCAGAAGACATTTGCTTAACTATAAGGAATACTTTTCATTAGCTTTAATCCAACTGCTTGGCAATCCATGCTTGGTTACATGACGACATGCTTTTTCCATTTTGCCATGTCTGTTTCCTTTTTCATTATTTCTTGCAAAGGAAAAAAGAAGAAGAAGAGAAAACAAAGATGGGAAATAATAGGATAACTGATGATGAGATACACTAGATAGATGGATAGTTGTAGTAATAATAAGATATATATAAGCTAAAGTTTCGATGAGATACTAAGATAGATAGTAATAAGATAGGCTAACGTTAGACGACAGTCTTGTTTTAAAGTTTAACCGTTAAACTACGACCACACCACTCTTCCCAATCAGCTCAGCTCACACACGCGCGCATCGTCTTGTTTGCTCCATGAGCTCAAGCGCGGTCCTTGCGGGACTCCACGTTCCCCAGGGTGAGCTCCAGGCCCTCCTCGCCGGCGTTCATCTCAGGCATCTCCTCCTCCCTCGCGCCGGCCCCGCCGAGCGTGATGCCCGAGGGCGACGGCAGCCGGGTCAGGCTGTAGGAAGCTCCTCCTCCGGGGTTCACCGGAGCAGACGACCCGCCTATCTCGGCCATTTGTTGATCACGTGCCGGAGGCTTGGGTCCCTGAAGAAACACAAAACGATCCAAGAGCCGATCGAGACCGAGAGAGGATATCAATGAAAAAATGATAGGCATGAAAAAATGTGCAATCGCGAGGAAAAGAACGGGATGCAAATGCAAACGACATTTGTTTCCTTTCCTGTAAATGCAAACGATATTTTTTTCCTTTCCCTTGCACATCATTCATTATTCCGTTTACAGTCGACAGTATGACTGAAGCAGCATCTCAGAAGTCAGAACAGGTGTGGTCGGCAACATACCTCGTGGTAGGTGGTGCCATCGGCCTCGACGGTCCAGCCGGCCTCCTTGCAGACCGCCATGAGCAGGTCGTTGTTGTCGCAGTTCCTGGGGAGGGTGTAGTTGCCGTTCTTGCGCAGAGCGGCGAAGATCCTCGACGCGATCACCCGGCGGTGCCGCTCCCGGCGCCGTTCGTTCTCCCGCTCCCGCACCACCATCGGCTTCCCGTTCCCGTTCCGGTTGCAATTCCCGTTTCCTGCCCTACCCCATGGCTCATCACCACCCCCACTCCCTCCCGCTCCTACTCCTCCCATCATAGCCATGCCTCTCCACTCAGAGCTCGTGAGAACGATGCTCTGCTAGCTGCTGCTATGGCTGTGGACTGTTGTGGTGGTGATGCATCGGCTGCCGGTGAACCTTTATATAGGCCGCCACTGGCAGCGATTTTACCATTATGCCCATGGCTCCGGTACACATGATGGCTAAGGAGCGGGAGGGACACCTATGGTAATTGCATGAGGTCAGTGACGATTTTTAGGAGTGGTGTATTAGCCTTAATTGCATGCCAAGAATGGATGGCAAAGGAGTGATCTGGTTAGAGAAAACATAGATGACTGCTAGTTTTAGAAGAGCTGCATTCATTATATTATATAAGTTAAACAAGCTGGCCGGTGGGGGCCAGTGAAGGTAGAACCGGTGTCAAACCGGTTCTGAGAATGGAAAGGTGTCAGGTCTAGTCCGGCTAGTCATCATAGAGCGGCTCCTGATGCACCAGCATTGTACCACATTTGGTCTTTCCTATTGGGTTGTGTTGGGTTTAGTCCTTGCCACGGTTGTGCAACCATGGAATTTGCAACCCTAGACACATGTGGTCGTCGTTGTTGTAACCGTGTGGGTTTAATTAATAACTCTGGGTACGTGTGGGTTTAGTTCGGTAAAAAGCTGTTATATTGCGCATGCGTGATTGGACCTTTTTCCAAGGCAATAGCAACGTACTTCTCGCCAAAATGGCGGTAGTAACGGAGACTCGAGGGGCAAATATGTCACCACTTCTACATCGACGTGGAGTGACCGAGAATAGTTGTTTTTAGTACTGGACGGAGATCTACGGTTACTATGCATGATTATATGTAATACAAAACACGCACGGCGGTTTCATGTTCATGCATGCAACACAGAATCATGGCGACTATTTTTTGGTAAAAAAAAAGATGGATTACAACAGATCCTCCTTGACTATAGTTATTGTTATAGTCGTAATGAATGATCCTCTATCATCATAGAAATCTTAATGAGCATTTACACAACACTATTGTACATTCACAATAGTGAGTTACAGTGGCTACAGAACAAAGTCGAAGGGGGGCTGATCTCTTCTTCTTCCTTTAATCTTTCCTTTCCTTCTCCCTCAACACCTCCGAACAGATTGAGGGGGGGCTGATCTGTTCTTGTTCCTCTAATCTCTCTCTATTTTTCTTCTTTTCTCCCCTTTTTCTCTCAATCCCTCTATATTTCCATGGATACACCGGCTATAGGGGGGACGGAGCCCCACCAGCCCCCCCCCCCCCCCCCCTAGATCCGCCCCTGGTGAGCTATAACCATCTATGTCATAGCAAAGACATTTTACAAAATAACTTGGTTATTATGATGTCTACAAATTGATATATTAAAAAATATTGTAAATATACATCACTGGCTATTATAAGTTTTTGCTAGCATAGCTTGATAATTTTGGGAACATCATAATTCTCATTGATAGGAAGACAATTGTAACAATATTATTGTGATGCATCATGTAACAAAATTTTAACATGATGGTCAAGCAACCATGTGTGTGTGCATGACAGTACAACTATAGCCATATATTTGGAACAACAACAACAACCTTTGTGAGATGAACATTGGTACAACCATGGATCTAGCACAATCATATGCCAAATAACATGTGTAGGCACATGCATGATTGTTAGAAAAAGATAGTTTCCTTGAATAGATGTTGATCTACACAATTTTTTGTTTCTTTTCTTTTTTTAAATTTTTTTTGAATGGTTTACAACACAAGCCCCTTGACTATATATGTGGTTATAGCTGTAAGGACATGATCCTTAGGATCAAAATCCAAATGAACATTTACACAACCATGAATCTACCATCACAAATCCAGAATAATGAACTACTACAAGCATTTGTGCCATCTCAAAGACATTTTATGCAACAGCTCAGTTGCTAACATATGTGGAAATTTGTAAGTTGACAAACCATTGGTATCACAATTCGAAATAAATTATTATTACCAGCATGGCTTGAGAATTATAGGTACATCATATAATTCTTGTTTACTAACAACAGATTTAACAATCTTGGTATCACAATCCGATATAAGTTATTATTACCATCATGACTCGAGTGACTGAGTGCATTCTAGAACCAAACACCATCCTAGATGAAGTTTCTCTCATCCTCAAAGAGAAAGGCAGATCATCAAATCTCCACATAGAGAGGAGTTTTATTGAAACCGATCTAAGGAAAAAATGTCATAGCACACATTTTGACAACTTAATTTGCCTGATACTACTATAGATGAAGTAGTCATTTTTCGGTAATGGACCATGAAGTCGAAAGCCCCAAATATTTTTAAACAAAGTGATGTATCAATCATTTTGAACTTTTGACTATTAAATCAATCTTTTTGAACCCAAACAATTCGGTTTATAGGATCTTGGGTTGTGCAAAGAGCCAACCCATGATAGATGCATGTGTCCAATTGGTTATGTTTAAGCCATCAATTACCCTTGGGCTCAGTCAAACTAAACTGTTTCCTTTTCTTCTAGTGCAAGTGGTTCATCACTCCACATGGTTCCATTGAAATCACACAGTAATTATTTTTTTACCAAAAACTCACCCTAGTTATTTTAGCACACTATTTTCTTTGCTTCCTCTAATTTACTAGAGTAAAATTGGTAGCATTTATACTACTGGAAACAAAAATTGGTAGCAATTAGTGTACTGCCAAAATATTTCCATTTGCTTAATTACTGTTATCTGTACCTGTATCTTAGTGCATTGTTTGGCATTTTTTATTCAAAGTAGAGTGCACAATTAAACACTGCTAAAGAAACATAGAGAGAGTAGAATTAATAGGATTTTGCTTAACTAGGGGCGGTTCTATTTCAGAAATTGAGTTATGGCGCTGCACTATTTAATAGGGAATTTCGTCAACAGCGTCTTGTTGCTCTCGCGACTCCATGTGTACTAGTCGTTTGAAAGTAGTCGTTGTTGTGCAACTTTCCCCTGCACGCGCTCTGCATATGCACCGGACGCGATACTCCAACTGATCAGACATGCTGCACCTAGCGTCTCGTCGTTTCTAGTAAGCATCCAGAGAGGATTTTTTTTTTACCAGACGTGTCTAATTCCTGGTGATCGGACCCGGACAACATCATGTGCTCACAAGTAGTGCATACTTTCTTATCCATCGGACGCGTGAACAGTGCTATCGTTGAGTACGGTCCAGGCGTGTCCGATCATTTCTAGTAAGGTTCTAGAGACGATTTGGACGATCGAACGTGTCCAGCCCATACGGACCGCGCTCCGCGTCCGACACTCACTCAGTGAATAGCCCAAGGTTAGAATTAGCCAATAGACGTGTCTGGTCTCACGGGGGACAGCGTCCGGTGCCTCTTAGTGAGCACTTTCTTTTCTTCAAGTTGATCCAATTCTACTCCAACAACTTCTCCTTTCTAAATGTGCCGAATCCAAAAAGGATGGACTAATCAAAGAAAGTTGGCGACTAGGGTAGGTGCCGAATCCAAAAAGGATGGACTAATCAAAGGAAGTTGGCGACTAGGGTAGGTATGTAAGAAAGTAGACTTCTTCATCGATCAGGGTACTTATTAAATCTACAATACCGTTTGCCTGTGTGTTAGTATTTTTTAAATATTTTTCAAAGGATTTAAATGGGAAAATTGTCTCCCATCGGGTCTAACATAGACGGAGATGGGGTACCAATCCCCGTACCCGATACCCGGTTTCCCGCCCCGTTTACGAGTGTAGACATGTACAGGCTTTGCTCTCTTCGCTGATGGCTCATCCAGCCCATGAAGGCCCAATATCATCTAAGCTCTACCACCTCTCCACCCGTATTCCCTGTCCCAGCCATCCCGCCGCCCGCCAACTGCTGCACGGCAGCTCCGGCGACGGCGCGGATGCGCAGCCCTGTAGTAGCGGCGGGCAGACACCATGGGCAGCGGCAGCCTGCGGCATGTCCGCGCATGCTCCACAAGAGCAGCAGCTCGTGTCCATATCCTCCCCACACGCAACAGTGCATGCTTCCCCATTCCCCAAGTCCAGCCGTGCTTGCAGTAGATAGGTACTGGAGCTTCAGATCAAGACTAATCAACTCCGTCTTGGTCCATGGACTTGTCCTTCATGTCCCTATTCAAGATCTTGCTATTTGGCTATTTCTATTTTCAACATTGTTATTTCTGGGCTGTAATTTATGTTGTACTCTAATTTTATCTCGATGGCCTTATCTGAGTCCGACGGGAATTTTTCCCCATGCGGGTACGGGGACGGGGACGGGGAGAAAGCTTCCCCGTGAGATTTGGCGGGGATTGCATCCCGTCGGAGAGGGGCAGGGCATGTGCAACGTGTTAGACAGCCGTTGCGAGCCATATATGTAAAGATGGCAAATCCGGTGTTAAACCTTCTGACATCGGGTTAATTTGCAAGCAAGCCTCGTTCTAAGGATGATATTTAGACGATTGTTATATAAGGCTAAAAATGTAAATTTCGCTTAATAATCTCTTGACTGTGGTAATTTATCCCCGTGTGCTTCTCGAGATGCATTAACGAAGTATGTTCTTTTTATCAGTTCAGGTGCGTGCGTCTGATTGATTTGGCGTCCAACAATCCGTCTCCTCTCTTTCCACGTCAGATTGATCTCATCGAGGCAGAAAAACAAATCCGTCTCTTCCCACCAAGCCACCAACCGCCGCCATCGAGTGATGGCCGCCGCGCCCGACGAGCGAAAGCAGGAGAGGCCGATAACGCCCGCGACGTCGCCGGCGAGCGTGGCGGCGGACTTCGCCATGGGCGGCGCGGCCGCCGTGGTGGCCAAGACGGGGGCCGCGCCCGTCGAGCGCGTCAAGCTGCTGCTCCAGAACCAGACCGAGATGCTGCGCCGGGGCATCCTCACGCGCCCCTACAAGGGCATCGCCGACGCCTTCGCCCGCGTCCTCAGCGAGGAAGGCCCCGCTGCGCTCTGGCGCGGCAACCAGGCCAACGTCATCCGTTACTTCCCCACCCAGGTCCGTCTCCGTTTTTTTTTCTCCTTTCCCAGTAGATGCGAATGCTTGATGCGCCTCCATTGCGTATGTGCATTGCCTTCTCTTACTGCCAAGCTGCTTATGAATTTGACACTGACTCCTGATCGAATGCCCTGCTCACAAAATTGATTAGCAATCAATACTATGCATGCATTATCCGTTCCTGAGTGCAGAAATTACAGAGCCAGAAATCCAAAAAAAAAAAATCTTCGGGGTCTCAGAGTTCCTGAACCACAAGGAATGTTTCTCTATATATACAATTCAGGGATTCACATCTTTCATAAATGAAAATACACTAGGCCTGTTTAAACAGAGTGTGGGGTGCGTGTTTGTTAGGGCTATATCCCTTTATTTTCTCTAAATTCTTAATATATTTTTTTTCTCGAAAACGCAGGAGAACTGCGCTTCATTATATTAAGAAAAAAGGGGGAAGAAACCCCATACAACACACATCACACCACTCCATACACAGCTCTTGTGCGTTTTCAGAAAAAAAAAATAAGTAGGCCAAGTTTTAAGTCATACTTAGGTGCCGTTTGGTTTGGCAAAAGGGAAGGCAACGTAAATGGAAAGGATTTCCTCCCGTACCTGTTACCAAGCAATGGATGACGCCTTCTGTTTGGATCGCACCTCCCGAGTCCCTGGCCTGTGGCCGTGACGGGAGTGGATCACGCTGAGAAAGGAGGGGCAACAGGTTTGCACAAGGCTGGATGCGTTCACAGCGTTACCTATTATGAAGTGGGCCATCCAAACACAAATGAACGTGATCGATTAGCTCTGTGAATCGATACCAGGTCGCATAGGCCGAACCAAACAGTACCTTAGTTTTAGTGATGACATAAAAAAACAACCAGACTCAGCATTTGCATCTGTATGTTTTTATGCATTTTACTACAAAGGCTTATAATTTCCGTGAAAAGAGCGATCCTCCAACCTTATCAGGTCATGCAGTTCAACTATATGGCAGCTATCTTTACAGCCAATTATTCGAGCTGTGTTGTCAGACAGTTAAATGAGCATGTGCTGCTGTTTCCTGTAGTTTGTCTAACTGTGCTCAATGTTGCATTATCTATGTGTGTCACACCGCACCCTGGAGGTGGTGGTGATATGGTTCTTTGTGTCCTATGGGCGGCCATTCATATTTATGCTTTGTCAATAAATTTGAACTTGTCACTTATTTATATGTGTTTTGCACGTAGAGTTCAGTGTGAGGTAGCGCAAGCTAAACTCTGTATTGAGTGTGAACTGAGGCCTCTTCTTTAAAGATGCTAAGGCCAGAAAATGAATCTCTTTTTTTCCCTTCATGACAAAAAAACAAATCTAAAAGAAACTTCCGTTGTGCAGGCTTTTAACTTTGCATTCAGGGGCTACTTCAAAAGCTTCTTTGGCTATGACAGGGAGAAAGACGGAAAGTGGAAGTGGTTAGCTGGAAACGTCGCCTCTGGCAGTGCTGCAGGAGCTACAACATCATTGCTCCTATACCATCTAGATTATGCGAGAACAAGGCTAGCTACTGATGCAATTGAATCACGGGGAACCAAACGCCAGTTCAGGGGGTTGCTGGATGTTTACAAAAAGACACATACAACAGATGGCATGTCTGGATTATATCGAGGTTTCAGTGTGTCTATTATGGGAATCACCTTGTACCGGGGTTTATATTTTGGTATCTATGATAGCATGAAGCCTCTAGTTCTAGTAGGCCCATTGGAGGTAATGATAGTCTCATGTAGTAGTATGACTATCACAGGAGTTTCCTATATGTCACCCTTAACTTCTGTTTTTGTTGCTTTTCAGGGGAACTTCTTCGCCAGTTTTGCATTGGGCTGGGCAATAACTACATTCTCTGGGCCTGTGCCTATCCATTCGACACTGTCCGTCGTAGAATGATGTTAACTTCAGGAGAACCATTTAAATACAAGAACGGTTTCCATGCAGTAAAACTGATAGTTTCAAACGAAGGGTTTTTCACATTATTCAGAGGTGTTGGTGCAAATATTCTCTCAGGACTGGCAGGAGCTGGAGTTCTTTCTGGGTACGATCAACTCCAACAGTTGGCAAGCCGGCATGGTCACAATTTTGAGCGCAAGATGAAAGGGGCATTGAAATGATGTGCATATGGATATGAATAGGTTCAGATCCTTGGTTGTAGTCCAGACCATTCAAATGGGATGCTCAAGTAAGAACTTCTGAGCCTGAAGAACTTCACAAAAATTATTAGGGAAAGATAAAGGAAATTTTTTCCTTGAGATGAATCTCACAAGGAAGGAGAGGGAGTCATTGCAACAAAACATAACTCTTGTAAACAGAGAGTGCTGGATACTATATTTTAATGTGTAGATCTAATCCATCAAGTATGAATACATGTACATGTTGGTGTTTCTTTCGATCATTTGGGGCAATAGTATCCTATCAATGTGAAATGTAAATCCAAATCCTTCAGTAGGTCATGACCAAACTATTTTTCTAAGGAAAAAGGGATGGATGTCTTGACTCTTGACTCTTGAGGAAGGTTACTCACTCCCAGATTTGGATTTTTGCTAACGTCATATGAGCATGTCATGTGCAAATGCACATGACATTTTTGCAGGGGCGTCAGATCTTTTTCAAAGAGGTGTTAGGGTTCAAGTGGATTTCACATCCAGTAATCTGTCCACTCAAAAGAGGAGTAAAGGAGCCTCTAATCCCCATCTGTCTCTGATTCTGATCATCTCTGGGGAGCTTTGTAATTGCCACCACGCTTGCAGCACTCAATAACTGAAAGGAGGGAGGCTGATGAGCCATATGAGCTCACTGTCAAGTCTGGTGACGGACTTCGCCATAGGAGGTGTGGTCGCCATGGTGTCCATAATGGGGGCCGTACCAGCATAATGTGTGAAGCTGCTGCTCCTGAAGACCAGAACTAGGATGAGATGTTGTGGCTGGGGGCCCTCACGTACTCATACAATGGCATCACCAAGACATTCACACATATCCTCCACGAGTAGGGTGCCGCTGCAACCAGGCTAACGCCATCCGCTACTTCCCACCCAGGTATGGTCTCCTTTTCTTTTCCCTGCATAGAGTCATTGCTTGGTTTGCCTTGATGCCTTCCAGCCAACCTCCTTATGAATTTGCTGCCAAGTGTTAATCGAATGCTCTGCTCATAAAATTAACTAGCAATCGATACTATGCATAGATTAACAATTCCTAAGTGCAGATATTGCATTCACCAGCTTCTAGAACTTATACTTCCTGCACCTACATGCTTGTTATGGCCTCAATTTTCACAATTCCATTACATCACAGAAAAGAAAACAATGTCACAACTCTTGATGTATTTGTCTGTCTGGTATCCTCCATCCTCCCATTTCCATGAATGTTATGTGCATCTTGAAAGCAAAATTCTTAAAACTATACTTGGAATTTGGAATCACCATAGCTTGGGATGGTAATTTGACTGGTCATGTACTCACATGCTTATGGAGTGGTCCTCTTTATAGTTATATGTATACTTCACATCTGCATTGGACTACGATATAGTGAATCTTCATAGATGAAACTAAACTATGCCAAGGTTTTAAGGCATACTTATTTTTATTGATGACATAAGAAAGACCATACTTTGCATCCATATGTTTTATGCATCTTACTTGAAAGGCATAAAATTTCTGTGAAAAGAGCAGTCCTCCAACTTATGCAGGTTATGCAGTTGATCTATATGGCAGCTATCTTTACAGCCAATTGTTCTAGCTGTGTTATTTGGCAAGTTAATAAATGCATGCTTCTGTTTCCTGCAGTTCTCTAACTCTACTCAATCCCAGCATTATCAAACATGGCCCTTGAAATGTGTATGCACAGTCAACTCTTTGAGTGATGGATGAATCTTTTTTTTTTGTAACAACGCTTCAAGATCTGATTCATGAAGTGTGACTACATGTAGACGCTAATGTTGGTGTTTCTTTGGTCATTTGGGGCAACTGTACCATATCAATGTGAAATTTAAATTAGAGTTAAGAGAAAAAGGTGGAATGTGAACAGTACACTTGGAATTTCTTTGTTGAATTGTATTCTTCCCTCTCTGCGGTGAATTAGATCCAGTAAGTACATGTATATTATCTTGACATTTGGTGGGAAGGCAGTTGGCTGCTCATGACATAAGAGGATTGTGTGCAATTGAAGATTGGTAACTGATTCCTTCATGAATCACAACGATCAGCGTAAGCGAGCCTTAAAATTATTTTCAATATTGTTAATTATTACATCCATTTATCATGGTCCTCAGTGAGCAGCATTATTCCTCACCAGCTACAACTCTAGGGTTAACTTCTTGACCCAAGTCCACGGTTGCCATAACATCATGCATATGTACACAAATTTGTGTTGACTGTTATCCCATAGCGGTTCTGTTATACAGTCTGAAAACTCTTCTTTGCAGAACAATCCCTTTCACTCAACACACCTCTTACTGTTTGTTTCCTATGCATTTTGATAGTAATGGATCTTCTAGTAGAATGTATCATATGCTCCTGCTTCATGTCATGTTCTTTGCAGAACAATCATGTCACGCAACTTTGCCATTATAAAGGAGTAAAAAAGGAGCTAAATAGGGATTATGGCAAAGAAATCATGATCATCTTCTGCTGGCAATTTTATGAAGTCATTCTTTGGAATGGCAAATAGCCAGTTTTCTCGATATATCTTTTATATGTTTGTTTTCTTATGCTTTTTCTTGATAATGGATATTACAGTAACATTTAAGGTTTCCCCTGCAGTGAGGAGCTAAATACATCTAAGCTTCCTTCCTACTTCTGGCCTTGATCACGACTAATGGACTTAATGTTGCTTCTAGGTGATGCACAGGCACCGGGTAAATCAAACTTTCTATGGTGAATTGGTGATTGTCTTGTTTTGACAATATATTTTCCCTTTGGACAAAAATTATTCACTATAGTGCACCACCATTGTTTTTTGCCTAGCTCCACCCCCGCTGGTGTCCTTAGTTGTGAGCTTACATGTATTTTTCAAGATCAGATAACCTTGAGTGTTGCTTTTAGGTTGTAATCTTATCGATGACAATTATTTCATTCTGCAATCATTACTTGTATACCTGCTACTTCATACTTTTGTACTGTTGCTGCCCTGATCCTGATGGTTTAGTACCAGTACTGTTAATTGTTTCATGGCACATACGACTGTAGCTTGTCTAGTTACCTTCTAGCTTGTGTAGCTTAGAAGTAGCTCTTGAGTGGCTTATTGGCTTGTGTAGCCTTGTAAGTCACATTGCTTAGTTTGTGTAGCTAAGTAAGTTGAGCTCTCTAGTTGACTTGTGTAGTCTTGCTAGAGAGCATTGCTAGTGAGCTTAGGTGTTTTGTGCTTTGCTTACTAGTATGTGTAGGAGCTCCCGGTTTGCTTAGAGTACTAGTTGTTTAGGTTTGTGTGACCTTGCAACCTAAACTTGTTTAGGTGAGCTTCCTAGCTTGGCACCTTAGTAAGTCCAATTAGTATACTTTGCTAGATGTTAAAGTTATAGATAGAGGGGTGTAGTCTTGGCTAGACTGATAGTTTTAATTCCGCATTTGTTTCGGTTAGCCACTGCGCGTAAGTTTTAGAAAGGACTATTCACCCCCCCCCCCCCTCTAGTCCGCTATCTCGACCCTACAGGTTGGCAACACAGGGCCAGACACCCCCGGGTTCCGTTGTACAGTGCTGATGATGCCCTAATCCCTGTTCGAGTGTCCGTCAACGGTATGGCGCAGGGATGGTGAACATCAGTCATTGGTTAGGTCGCACAGGACCTTGTACCGTAGGGAGGACAGGGGCAGGTATAGCGGTTCACGCCTCGGAGCCCCCATCCCTAAGGACTGTGGACCTTTTGACCATAGGCCAGGACGCCACGGGCCGGTTGTGGCATCGACTCCTCCGAGGGCAGGTTGCATCACGGATGACGCCGCGCTAGCTCGGACGAAGCGGAAGTGTCTCGAGGGCAGAGGATGTCATGGCTGACGTCGCCCCAGCTCGGGCGAGGCGGGAGAGCCTCCGAGGGTGGATGACGTCCCTGCGACGTCATCCGAGCTCGGGCGAGGCGTAAGATCCTCCGAGGGAGCGGCGTCTGTCTTGGTTGGTCGGAGGCGTGGAGCCCCCGTGGGTGGATGACGTCACCCCTGCTCGGACGAGGCGGAGAGCCCCCGAGGGTGATTTTGTTTTTGCGAAGTGCGGTGTTTAGGGTACCCCTTTCTCAGGTATCCGACATTACTGTTTTTCATATAAATTCTCCACCGATTCTTTTTTTTTCTCGAATGTGCAAAAGGTTTAGGTATCTTTGTATTAAAATCGAGAAAAGTGAATGTTACAACAACGCAATATGAATGGCACACTAGGAGGAAAAGTGTTATACAATCGGCTCTGTCCTCCCTAACAGAAATAGAAAATGGCTATTAGTCGTGAAATATGCTACCTAGTCATCACCGGTGATTAGATGTGATACATTTTTTATCTTTTTTAATATATATATATATATATATATATATATATATATATATATATATATATCATAGAGAATGAATAAATGCAAACTCTAGGGTGCCTAGTCGCGTAGAGCACGGACGACACTACATGGATTGGCCCCCTCTCCCTCCTGAACTCATGTGCTCGCGTCTGCACCCACGCTGCACCCCGTGCCCATGTCGGAGTTGGGGAAGAAGGTGCCTAGTGTTCTGGTGAGCTCACTGGCGTTAAAGTTGAGTGTCCTCTCTTCTTCTCTATCTCTTGCGGGCTTAGAAGAGAGGCTATGGGAAGACCGGATGACTAGGCGGTGGGGACGACGGCCGGGTGGTTAAGGGCCTTAACAACGATGAAGGCGTGCGGTCCAAGTTGGGGCGGGACACCATGGCCGCATCTTGCTACGACGGGAGGGGGAGGGGAAGAAGACGTCTGTCGTGGAGCTCCATCATGGCAGGGCGGTGGGCGGCGGCTAGGGCACTCCTACTAATGAGGAGGATGGTAGGATCGAGGATGAGGCTGGGGAGGGAGAAGACGAACGTAGGTAGTCAGAGGTGAAGACGACACAAGCCGGCTTCCCCAAGTGCGTAAGCGTCTAGCTGCCACAATATTACAACGTCCATTAAGAAAACCTGGTATCTAGTTTTACATCTCTAAGAGTCTTTTTTTAATTTATTCTCTAAATTAACATTTGAAGAGCTATTTGCATAAAACAAATATTCTTTATATCTTTCTATCCTTCAATAGAGATTTTCTGTATATAATGGTGATTATAATAATCCAGGTAGCCTAATGCCAAAGTACGGCAGCCAGCCGCCGCAGATGTCGCCGGGGTTCCACATGCTAGAGGGAAGGGAACATGGGGTCAATGCAGTTGCAGAAGTCGGCAGCGGAATCGGCGCTGCGGGTCTGCGGCGTACGCCTACCACGACACAAGACTTTGGCAGTCGCACTCGCTGGCTGCACGCGCCCGCGGAGCACAAGAGAACCGAGAACGTCACCAAGGCCGTCTGAAAGCGAAAAGCCCCTTTGCCTCCCCTCGCTCGCTTTCTCCCCAACAACAGCAGTCACCGCTCTCCTCAGCATAGCAGCAGACCCTCTCCACTCCATGGGACTGAGATCCCCGCTCCCGCTCCTGCTCCTCCTCCTCGCCGCCGCTTTCCGGCCCGGCGCGGGCGCCTTCGCCCCTCAAACAGGTTCGTTCGCCCGTCGTCGCCGCCGCCGCCGCTACCGTCCCCTGTTAAAATGCGGCCCGATAGGGGCGATTCGATCCCGAGCTTCTACTAGTAACACGTACTCGTTCCTGCATTTTGTGCCGCAGGAAGCATCGTGAAGCAGCTGTCGTCGGTCGTCAGGTGGCCGTGGGGCGGCCCCTCGACGCACGGGCCCAAGCAGCCTGGTCATCCCCAGTACGCCGGTGAGTCGCCGTCGCTCCCTAGTTCAGCGGTTTCGATTTTGTTGCTCGCTGCGATTGCTTGCTGTGGGACGCGCACGGCTTCCGCTTCTATTATATTACAGATGATTGATGAACACGATTCCACTCCACTAGTGTTTTCCGTTTTCCGTTTTCCGAGAGGAAAAACGGTGAGTGAGTGGGGAATAATAGAGAGCACAACGAGGTCCGACATCTTTCGAATTTCTCACCGATGATTAGTATTTCAGTATTATTCGCCTTCTGTTCCGCTGGCCCAGTATTGGCGTGATAACTTGCTAAACCACCAAAATAAACCCCAACAGGGCCAACCTAGTGATTCTGAAGTTTGCTCGTCTGCTCTTAGAAGTGTCTTACCCGAGTCCAGATCCAGCAGAGGCCCAACTGATTTGGATTTTTGCTCATTGTGACCTAAGTCATTGATCATACATTACCGTAGCTGCTCATATTTGTGCTTTTGTTCTGTCTCTTGCTCACATTGTTCGACTATTTTGGCAGATGGCCACGTGGGGGTAGCGCTGCAATTTGAGAGCGGCTACTTTGTAGAGACACTTGTTGAGGGTGACAAGCTTGGTGTCACCCCTCCACACCATCAGAGTGTCTCCTGTTGAGGGCGGAGAGCTCCTCGCAGTGGACTCGGTACATAGCAACATTGTGCGGATAACTCCGCCACTTTCTGAGTGTATGTTCTCTTCCTGCCACCTCGGTTCCATGCCTGCTTGGTTCTTTTTTTGGCATATAACTCACAGTTAACATGATTATGGGTTATGAACAAACTATACATTTGGAGCCAGTAATATCCAAGCATGCAAATATTTCATGGTTCTGTTCTTCTCAGGTACTAGGGCTATACTTTACTAGCAATGGTTGAATACCTGATCTTCCCAAATTTGACATCACTCTGTCCTTAAGACTCCCTGTGCCTTCCTTCATTATCCCTTGACTTGGTCATGGTTGCAGTGATGGATTATAATCTATTCGTATAGTAATAGGTGAAGTTTTGGTCTCCAGTTAATTAATAGTATGCATATTTAGGGAAGTGCCATGGACAGATAAAAAGAAAATAAACAGAATTGAAACATGCATCAATGCTTAAACAAGTATGATATATATGCTGCAAACGTAAGTCCAGCATTGTGAATTGATAATAGGTCCTCTGCAGATAGCAGGGGAAGACTCGTCGCTGGTTCTTTCCAGGGACATTCTGGTCATATAGATGGTAAACCAAGTGATGCCCGATTCAAGCGCCCCACAGGCGTTGCGGTGGATGATATGGGCAATGTTTATGTTGCTGATACAGCAAATTTGGCGATTCGAAAGATTGGAGAATCAGGTGATCAGTAGTTAAATAGATATACGGTTCATGCAATAGTTGTGTAAGTGTTAACTGTTGGTGAATGAAATTTCTGTTCAGGAGTGACTACCATTGCGGGTGGGAAATCGAATATCCCAGGCTACAGGGATGGCCCCAGTGAAGATGCAAAGTTCTCTACAGATTTTGACGTGGTGTATGTGAAGAAGATGTGCTCTCTTCTGGTTATTGACCGTGGAAATGCAGCCCTTAGGAAGATTTCTCTTCCACAAGAAGACTGTACTTACCAGGATTCTGCACTCCTATCTTCAGGTCCATACTCTTTCACTTGTTTCTATTTCCTGTGCAGTACATATAAATGTTTCTGATAATGAATGGTAACAATCCAACTCATCAATTGTCATGTTCTTGAGGCCATGAGGACCTTGAGGAAAGGCTCATGCCGATATGGTTAGTTGTAGAGCAGAAGTAAAAATCTGTTGAGTGTTGTGCTTAAACCTTTTCATGGTCCTGTACTGGATTATTATCCATGATACTAAACATAGGGGTTGAACAGGCTGAATAGTAAAATCCTTTGGTACTTTGTATTTACAATCACATCTTTCCCTTTTGGGATCATTTTTTTATTCAAGTCCACTGGATTATGCTTTCTCATCTTCAATAGGCTGTTCACACACTAAGACCTCCCATACGAAGTATTAGACATCGAGATTTCAGACTATGAATATCTTTTGAAACTGAGGTGGCATGATTGGAGTTAAATTAGAAGGTTGAACAAGTCAAGAAATGCAAAAGTCAGATGCTGACTTATAAACCGTGTCTAGTAAATGCTATACATCGTACTATATGATTCATGTAAGAAATGATAAACTTTATTTCTTATATGCCAGAAGTATAACTCTCCATGCTGTACGCTCTGCCATAAAGCTATCTATCACTTGTATGCTGGCACCATAATTTTGTTGCGAGTCTAAGATTCAAGTAGATGCGAGAAGAACATTTTGCACTGTGTAATATTCTTAAAAGACAAAGTAAAAGGAGAATTTTGGTAGTTCTTATGTGTCGTTTAGTATATGAGGTACACGAATTGGTAGTACTGCCATATTGGTCCCCTTCTCCTTTTTCTTTTGTTTCTGATGCTGTAAAGCTATCTTTCCATGCCCTACTTTGATGGCTAAACTAATGTTTCTGATGGATCAGTTTAGGAAAACTGGTACAACTTCTGTGCTAATGTGTCTCTTACTCTCTTGGTTGCGAAATGTCTTGTTTGAGGTCCTTTTATACATATAGATATTCACCTTTTAAATTTCTTCTGATCTTCTTTAATTAGTCATGATGTAGATGCAATATCCCTTTCACACCCTTTTAGAAGAACATAGATGAGAAGACCACTTTCTCTCCCTTTTAGAATAGCATTGATGGCATCAATGACATGATTACTTTCTCATCCTTTTAGAAGAACATGTTAAATCATTCTTTCCATTCACATCTGTTTTGAATAGTATCAAAGAGGTCATAGGTGTACATGCTATATTTTGATTTTAACACTGAAAGTATTAGTGGACTGTAACTTGGGATAATTGGATATCCTGGCTTCTTTGTCTGAGTTCTAGGTCTGTTTGTCTACCATAAATTTGTTATTGCTGGATACCATACATGTAGCTATCTGAATATTGACCTTTTTCATTACTCCTTCAAATTGTCTATGTACTTGATTCGTGATTAATTCCATGCTGATTATGTCTGCCAAATGTATCAGTATTGATGGGTAGTAATTCACTTATCCATGTACTTGGGGCCTGTTTTGTTTGCTCTCCACCGGAGTTGCCTGACCACCCAGGTGGCGCTCCTAGGCGTCTGATTTCAGTCATTTGGCAGGGCGCATCCAAACACACCCTTGATCTACTATTTGTGTAATTCAGTTCTATACTCTATCATCAGTATTGTTTTGTTCATTTACACAGATCTCATATTGGTCATTGGTGCCGTTGTGGCGGGATATATCTTTTCTGGTTTCCAACATGGGTTTGGATTCTCAGGCTCCGAGAAGGTAGTTATTTGTGTATGCTGGCCCTGTATTGTCCATTTTTACATAGTTTTTTCCCACTTGATATGCATATCTGTAATTTCCTTGAAGGTTGGTGTCACAGTATTCCTAGTCATACTGCTTAAATAGCACCATGTTCTTTCTCAATTTTATAATGGATTGAAAATGAAAAAAAAAAGAAGCTGCTAATGCAGTAGTTTGTTTCTGTTGATGCCGTTGCAGGTAGAGGCACCTGAAAACGAGCAGCATGAGAGCAGCACAATTGGGGGGAAGCCACCTCTGGTTGTGGAGAGCCTGAAAGAGGAATCAGGAGCTGGATGGCCATCCCTGGGGACGCTTATTGCTGATCTCCTGAAACTTGCTATTGAGGGAGTGGGGAAACTACTTCTCAGTGTCGTCCCTCAACGCATCCAACAAGGGAAGAAGAAAACAGATCTCACTCCGCTCAGGGACAGGCTGGTGATGCCCGAGGACAGAGAGGAGGCGACCCCAGGAGCACAGAAGCTCAGCAGCACGCCAATGAGGCCCGAGACGGTCCACACTGGTAATACCATAACTGAGACATCACCAAAGGCTCAGAAGAGCATCAAGCCATCCAAGTTCAGGGATTCAACACTGTCAAGCAAGCACAGGTCCTCTAAGAGGCAGGAATACGCCGACTTCTACGGCAGCTCCGAGCCCGCTCCCATAGGTGGTGCCAAGGTCCCAAAGGACAGGCTCCGCCACCGCCACCACCGTGAGAAGAGCGGGGAGGTCGCCTACGGGGCCGCCGCCGCTGCCCATCCCGATCTGAAGCCCGCGGAAGCGAAGCCTGCTGAGTACGGTGATCCGAAGTATGATCCCTACATGAGGAGCAAATATGCTGCCGAGAGTGGCTACAGGTATTGACACAGCGAAAGGAAATCTTTCGCCTGGCATCTACAGTACCTGGAAATGTTGTACCAGTACTGGTGTGAGCGCCACCCTCCACAAGTGCAAAGCTGAGGGGCAAAGCTGCTGCTGGTGCCGGTCATGGTATGGTAGGTGGTCATGCATGAGATGTGGGAAGTCTCCTTTAGTTAGGTGGACAGGAACCGGGTGTAGATTGACGCATCTGGCCGGTTTCAGTGTAATTTTCGCAGAGGGCGACATGTAGCCTAGCGGCAGTTTTGATTTTGGATCTGCAGTTTCCATGCCTGCCTGTGGGTTGCTTGAGTCGGAGACCTGCGGTGCGTGTCGGCACCTGACAGGAGGTGACACCCAGGTGCTCTGCTCAGCTCTGCTCTGCTCTGCTGCCAGGAAATGGACGCCAACGTCTAGTCTAGTTGCTGCGCTGTACTCCTACCCTTGCTGTCCCTGAAAGCGAGGCGTCGTTTCCGTTTCAGTCTGTTCGGGTCCAGTTCTGCCAAAGCTGTAGCCATCCAAGGGTCCGTTTCACCCTGGCGCCGAAACAAGCGAGGTTCGGCTGGCTTGGCTGTGTGTAGTCTCTGTTGTAGTACTACTACTATACAGGACGTTCTTCCATGGCATTGGCATTGGCATTGGCATGTGCCTGGAGAAGAATAAGATTACCGGTAGGCTCCATTTGAGAATTCCGAGGTCGCGAGTGGTGGGCAGTCAAGGCTTCGAGTCCACCGAAGGTAGGCCGGGCTGGTGAGCTGGACCTGGACGCGAGCGTCCGTCCCAATCTATCGCGACTTTTTGTTTGGCATCAATCGTGTACGTACTCAGCTGGACATCACTCGCTCTTGGTTGGGAGTCGTGTGATTGGAACCTTCCCACCCCCACCTAAAACCCAAATCGGTGGTGGTCCTCGGATCCTGTTCTTCAGACAGCCATGAGCACAAGATGGAAGGATAGATAGGTATGCACGACGTCTAGAGTGGTCATCCGGCGCGGCGACCATGTTTCTTTTTGTTTTCTGTAGATAATAGAAGAACCGAAGGAAAAAAAAACAGTTTCCCCCCTTGGTTGTTGCGGTCAAAAAGAAAAATGGCCAGCCACTGCATCGACAACGATAGGAGAAAAACCTGGGTTCCAATGCGCTGGCTGCTGTCTGCCAGCCGGGCATGAAACCTGCAACGTCGTGTAGGAGTAGGTCGATCAGTCGATGGATGCATTTGTCTCGCTTGTGCTAGCTTAGTATTGTGCTCAAATGAAGTCAAGCGCGGTTGGTGGCATGGCAAGGGGACTGGCTGCACCTCGGCATACATGTGCCTGATCTGCCTCTGCCAACGCTCGGCCAGACACGCGCGCACACACAGAGACAGCTTACTGTCCGTCAGTCAGAACAGCTTGCACCGGCGTCTCTCCCGCCTCACTGCGTGTAAACTACTAAATCCGTGTTCCAAACTACGGAGTAGGCCCGTTCGTTTGCAAGAAAAACTCACATGAACAAATTCAGATCCGGAATTGCTATTCAATTTTATATAAGACTTTGTTATCAGGATTGATTCCGGATTTAGGATTTTGCTAACTGAACGATCCTTATAGTTCATTTGACTTTTATGACCTCAAACTTGACTATTCGTCTTATTTTACCATTGTGACAGTATAAGACGGCATACTGAGCAGTAGTAGTGACTAGGGACACAAGGATTGCGTGCTCCTTTGGCTTCATCCTTGTTCACAACTGAGCTGAGCTCATGCCTTCGTACGTCCTCTCGATGAATTTTTGTCGGTCGGTCCTACTGTCCTAGGTTCTGCTCGCTCCGGTAATCTGTCCTTGGCGACCGGTTGTTGCGTTCGTCCATCTTGCTGGAGAAACCGAGTTCTAGTCGAGCCGTCCCTGATTCGCTCATGAATGAATGTTCATTCAGACGTTAGTGTAAATCATCATCATCGTGCAACTTCTAGCCACTAGGGAGCCAGGGAAAATGCATAGTCTCTACCTACTTATTAGTAGGGCTCCCTAAGAAAATTAACAAATAAGATAGTGAATTCGACTAAATTTCCTCCATATATATACACATACCACTTCTATGATCCATCTCCCACCCCTATGATCCACGATCAATAGGCAATGCATGCCAAGTAAGGTGGACCATGGTAGTATATATCTAGAGGCCGTACGAGGACGTCCGTAATGGTAATAGTTAGTACTAGCTATATAGTCAGTTGATGTGGAGGTGAGAGACAATAAAAAAGACTAATATATAGTAGTGGACTCGCATACTTCTCTCATATAATCTTGGACTACGTGAAATAGATAGGTTATTTATTCGTAACTAGTGACTACTCTCTGCTACTTTTTTCTTGTTACGTCACATCTAACTAGCCAAATAGCTAAGTATTACGAACGCCCTAAGGACTTTGATTAGAATGATACTAAGGGCACTCCCAATGCTAGACTCTAACATAGAGTCCAAGGCTATTTATTACCACTTATTTATAATATTTTGCTGATGTGGCAGTATATTTATTGAAGAGAGATGATGAAGGGGTTGTTTGGATGTCGGCCAACGCTCGCCACGCCACAGGTGGTGGCAGCCACAAGTATTCCTAGCTTTGTTTGGTTGATCACTAGCCTGTGGCCGCCACAGCTTTTACAGGTCATTTTCTCGCCGCGGCTTAGGCGGTCATTTTGTTCGCTGCACCTTCGGCAAGGCTGCCACAGCGGCGTGGTGGACGGTGGCGGGCAGCCAAACACGCTCGATAAAAATAAGATTCCAAGTCCTATTTAGACTTTAAGTCCACGATATTTAGAAGTACCCTACAACTAGCTACATGACCGGATGACGACTCTTCGATCGTCTCGTATGCATGATTGGCACCACATTAATTGAGCACTCGATCGGCGAGGCAACGGGCAACGACTGCTAAGCATGCACTTGATGACACGAGCAGCCTGATCCAGGACGGAGCACAAAAACCGTGTCGTCCAGCAGCCTCCATCATCTCTCGCATGGCATGGATATCATTCATCGCCGCTAGCTGCTTATCTGCACACCGCGTTCTCTCCTGCACTCTACTTATGTATCCACTGTCCACCGGAAACAAGACTTGGAGTCTGCATTTAGATAGTGAAGTGCAGACTCTATTTATCCACTATCCACTGTCCTTAGGGCACCCGCAATGGCTGGCTTATAAGCTAGCTCTTAGCATTCTTTTCATATTTTAATACAAGAGAGAGAAAAGCTAACTCTTAATTAAGAGCTAGCCTATACACGCATTTCAAAATTATGTGAGTGTGTTTGTATACTATGAGCTATTGGTAAGAGCTAGCACTGTTGGAGAGGTTAGTTTAGAGCTAGCAACTAGCTCATACCATTGTGGGTGCCCTTAGCGACTCTATGATGGAATCTGCTATGATGGAATCTGCATTGTGAGTCTGTATTTAGATTCTCAATGTAGACTCTATTATAGATTCTAAACCTATTTATTACCTCGAATATTGTGGACTTGAGTCCAAATAAGACTTAGAGTCTTATTTTTTCATCATCTCTTTTCAATAAATATACTATCACATCAGCAAAGTGTCATAAATAAATAGTAGTAAATAGTCTTGGACTCTATGATAGAGTCTGTATTGAGAGTGCCCTTAGGGCTGCTCCATCCTCCTAGATGATCGAATCACCGACGAGCATCTAGGGTCATGCCTATGTCGTTGCCGCTCCACAAGTGTGAACAAAACCTGACCCTCTTCTCTCCTTGCCTATGTAATTACCGGTGGCCGCACATGACAATTCACAGTACAGTATGGCCAATCTCATGAGGTGTCATCTGGGAACAGAAATTTCCAGTGATGTTAGATAGGGGAGATTTCACTTTAGGTCCTAAATTAGGAACAACATGTTTTTTCATTGTCAAAAAGGTAAGTTTTCTCTCTTTTTTTCACCTTCCAACAGATTGTCAGTATCTTGTGCGCATTTTGAAGAATGTGCCTGCACTTTATCTTTGACTAGTGAGAAACTAGAAATATAAGTGATAATATCAAATTGTTGCATGGATTTTTTAATAACCAAATGTCATATCAATGCAAAAGAATTTGGAGTTGCCCATAGTCAGATGGATCTAAAGGAACATGCTCCAAATCATAGAAAGACCATTTTGCCGCTGCTTAGCCAAGTCCCATGGGGAAAACCAAAGTGGTCTTCTGCCCGTGCCATATAGAGTTCAAATTATTAATGAGAGTAAATGGAATGGGAAAGAGATAGATTCCAAAATAAGACGGAACGTGGTCAAATTCCAAGTCATTTTGGTGGTCTCCTAAATTCTGGCTCCCAATTGTCTGCTCCGTAGAGGCCGGTCAAGTGTCATTTACAAAGAGATTAGCAGGCTCCAGAGGAGTAGTAAGCATCTCCAACAGTTTGCTAAATCACTTGTCATCCTTTAAAATTTAGCAAATAAATCAAAAAACAATCTCCAACAGTTTGTCAATTAGACTTACTAATTCTACACGCTTGCCAAAAGACGGAGCCGCACACCTATTTTTGTGAGCGGGCATCGACTTGCCATCCCCTCGCCCGCGAGTCCCTTGTTCGGTTTCCTGCATGCAAGTTTCCTCCGCATACAAGTTTTCTTCCTTTTTAATCTTCTTTTTTGATTTGGCAAGTGAGAAATGACAAATTATTAGAGATGACCTCTTTTTAATTTGATAAAGTATTATAACAACCTGCTAAAACATAAGATTTGACAAGTGAGAAATAACAAATTGTTGGAGACGAGTATAAGTACACGATACTAGATGAGTAATAATTTTCGCCGCCCTCGTCATACACCTGCAGTCTAAGTTCTCGTGCGCCGCCTGCATAATTGACCACGGAACACGGAACGGAACGGAACTGTTCAATATATATCACGTCACGCCATCAATCAACTCTCACATCCTTAGCAAAATGCGTTGAACAATTATTAATAAACATGCGGGCACGAACGCACGTACGTTCGTACAGGCTTTAATTTATCTCCCAGAGTACTACAGTACGCGCACCGCAGCACGCTTAATTTTTTCCTGATGATGGTGATCATTTTTAGTTTGTTTGTCAAGGAAATCAAACGTTAGGTAGTCACCGCCCCCAAGTAAAGAATTGAACGAAGCAATTGTACTTGACGTTGAAATTTCAAATTTGACAACTCTATACCTCCGCCTTGTTTGGAAAGTTTCTTGACATGGAACAAACAACTGTAGTCCCTGCAGCGACTAAAAAAAAAGCTTTATTGGAAAGCCACGGAATCGGCAATTGATTAAGCCACGTAACCGATCGGTGCACCTCAACTATAACGTACACGTACAACTATTCTAATGGCTTGCTCGACGACGAAAAGGACGGAACGAAAACGACGGGGGTCGAGATATCAAAGCCCTTCTAACGAACAACGTAACGCCGGTTAGTTGATTAAAGAAAAAACGCGTGAATTGAATGGAAGAGATTAATTCCCTGCAAAATTTGGGAGAATGGAATCAAATCGTGTAGCTATTATTAAATAATATAGTCTGTCCGGTGACAAAGGGCTCAATTGGATAATTGAATTGAATTCATTTTAATAATTATAATTTAGATATATATTAATTAAGTTAATTGGTTGTATATAGATTATATTTATATATTATTATTGGTTATATGAGAGATACTTATGTTTTGTATTTTTACTATAAGCGAGCGAGTTGAAGATCATGTTATAAGTTGCAAAATAAAAATATAAAATGATAATCTATAGACACTAACTTTTATCTTCCATCGTATGAATTTAAGATGTGCTTATATGTTAGGCTATGTTATGCATTAGTGTTTTGTAGATTATATAGATGGTCATATACAATTGCGTGAAACTTAAACTATAGGGAAAATATTATCGTTTGATGTGCATCCTTAAAATAAAGTCGTGGCGTAAGCACAAACACTATACTAGTCTAGAGAAATTAACTTTCATCTTCCATCCTATGAATTTAAAATGTGCTTATATGTGAACTTTAGAAAGTGATGAAATGTCATATTCAAACCAATAGACTAATTTATTAAGTAGATTCCAGTTCCTCTAAATCAAAAGATCTACATGACGTTATGTAGTTTGTGTCTAATATAAAGTGCAAAGGTTTAAATTACTTTTTTTGTTATTTTTAGTTTGAACGTTTCAAAGTTATATACGAGTATATTTGTATAGAGAACTATTTTTGCAAACAAAATATACAAAAGTAGTAGTTTAGATTATATTTTTTTAAAAAAAAATGTCGAAGATGTCACTTATTTGTGGAGATAACACGATGCTTAGAGCATCTCCAAGAGACTCTCTATTTTCTTCCTAAATGCTAGGAATAAAGATTTTGATAAAAAAAAACTATTCTCCAACACCTTATCTAAATGGTCATCTAAATATAGCCATCCTCTATTCCGGATTTTTCGCTAGCCAAAAATAGAAGACGAGAATGACTCTCTAGACTGTGTATGGGATATAGAAAAGCTGTTGGAAAGTGAAAAGATATACAAAGCGACATTTATACAAATGACTCTCCAAATGATAATTTAAATAGTGAAATTTAGAAAGAGTCTTGGAGATGCTCTTATCAGGTCTATTTGGATCCACTCAACTAAAATTCATATGTAGCTAAAATTTCAAAGAATAACTTTAGACAATCAAAAGTTCTCTCAGCTAAACTTAAACGGGCGTTTGGATCTTCTAGCTAATAAACTAATCTAAATTTTAGCTGAGTTGAAATTTGAAATAACCAAGCTCAACTATATTTTATTAGTTGGTCTTTTAAGTAGACTTTTTGAATCCATAGCAGCTACAGTTTAGTCGGTTGATCAAACGGGCCCGCAGACACGAATAGATGAATCAACTAGACTAACAATCGTTACCTACTTCTCTGCTCTGACAGTGACCTAGCTAGCTAGTAGATGGATTCCAAATAACAAAAATAATCTGGATATGTGTGTTGAAACATAGCAATCCCGTCTTTTACCAACACCCCCACAGCCCTAACCAAGAAAAAAAGTCATCGTTTCTCATCAATCCATTTAGAAGAAGTAACCAAAATCAGAGTCATGTTTTTTTTTGTTTTGAGGGAACGAATTAGCCCGCTTATGCGAATGCGCACGGGCTGAGCACTCGAGTTTATAAGTAATAGGTACTAATTCTGTTCAAAATTATAATTTATTTGATCCTTTTAATCTTAAGTTTAACTACTCGTCTTATTTTTTTAAAAAAAATATATATATATAATTTTGAATAGAGCAGTATATATATTTTTTTCTGTAAAGTGGTTGCACATAGCACTCGATGATGTCAAAACACATCGTCTTTTTTTAAAAAAAAAGAAATGAAAAGAACAGAAAAAGAAAAGGGAAAGAAATAACTGTTGGGTGCATGTCGAAGCGTGGAGAGTGGGTGATGTGGCCGACCGAGCATGATGATGATGAGCAATGAGCATCTGGATCCGATGGTGCGGTGCGCGGGGACAAGACAAACAACAAAGGCTTCGGCTTCTGCTTCTGCTTCTGCCACGGCAAGATAGATACGGAGTACAGTAGATAGATAACGCACAGCCAGCCAGCCAGCCAGAAAATGAAACCCAGAAGCGCAACACACTGCAAGTGCAAGGCCTGAAATGAAAATGCCAATGCCAAATTGCCAATGCCTGCTAGTTGCCTCTCCATTTTGTTGAGTGAGTCGAGTGCTTCGGAGGACCCTTTACCTTTTGGCTTTTGCAATGCCGGGCCACAGCTCATCGGCTGGAAACTGCACAGTGCGATTTGGATCCAACGAATCCGGTGCCTTCCGCTGCTCTACCGCGTGTTACCTGCATGCACAAACCGGATACCTGGATTATCATCCTGTCCACTTCTGCTTTTAGATAATCCTGTCCACTTCTGCTTTTTAGCCTCATATTCAGCTTTATCTCTCCTCGAATACTATTAAAGACCTGTTTAGTACAGTTCACAAAGCTGTTTTTTTTATCAAATACCTAGTTTCAAAATAGTTTTATGGATGAGTTGTTTTTCTTCCTTTCTCATAAAGATATGAAGTGGGATGATGTTAGATTTATTATGGGCCTGATCCATTTATTTATTCAATAAATCAATAGCTCTATGATGTGTAATTGTGTGCATTTTATTTGTACCGGATTGAAAGTCCAAGGGGCTGGGTGAGACGAGGCAGGCGGCGTGCGTGGCTGGCTGGGTGTTAATTGTTTAACGTACAATAACCACGACACTAATTACAGGAGTTACGGGAATTACAAGAGTTTTGATTCTTCCATTGATTATGGGAGTTTCATCCTTCAATTAATTGAGGGAGTTTCCTCTATGCATGCATGCAACTCTCCCTCTCCCTCTCACGCACACGTCTGCCTCCCTGCATGCCCATCTCTCTGTCTCCCGCGCGTAGGAGCTTGCGCGACCTTTTGGCCTTCCTTGCGGGAGAGATAAATTTCATTCCTCTTTCAACTTGGAACAGTTCCGAACTCATTTTCAGAACACCGTTCCGCTGCTAGTTGCTTCTCCATCTCGTAGCTTTGTAACTTTGCGCGCACAAAGAAGCGAGAGGGCAGGTGCCTCCGGAGCCCTTGCCGTTCGAGACCTTGCACGGGGGGTCGGCAATTAGGTTTTTGGAGAGCGTCTTCGCGACTACCAACACCGCCGCCGTTCGTCGCCGTCCGCCGTCTTCTCCCCGGAGGAGGCGCTCTTGCTGCAGCCGACGTCGTCTTTTTCCAGGAGGTTGCTGCCGCCATCGCCGTGGTCTTCTTCCCAGAGCCGCCGCCGCCGCCGCCGATCGTCTTCTTCCCGGAGGTGACGTCGCCGCTGTCTTCCTCTCGATGAACGTCGTCGTCGTCTTCTTCCCGATGGAGAGAACGTCTTCTTCCTCTACGTCATGACCTTGGAGTTTGGACAAGAATCGGGATCCTCGGATGCGCGAATTGGGCGGGTATGTTCTTTTCATCTCATCACTGTTTTCCGTTCTACAGTTCATATATGTTTCGGTAGTTCATTCATGTTGTTTCATATGCTGTTGCGAGTATGTTTCATATGATCAGTCTTGTTGTTTCGTAAGATGTCTGCTTATTGTTCCTGCTGCAGTTTTGTTCTGTATGTCTGTTTCAGGGTTAATATCATGTTGTTTCATATGTTGTTGTGTTTATGTTTCATATGCAGCCTGTTCGTTGTTGTTAAGAGATATATGTCATGTTTTTTCATTATGCTATATATATATCATGTTTACATACTTTTGATATCAACATGTTTCATATTGTTATGAATACAGTTGATGTCATGATCTCAACTTTAAATAATCTTTTATATGTCATCATCATTAAGTTAATTTATAGAATTAAAATAGCATGGAAATTATCTAATATTCTAACTGATGAACCTGGAAAAATAGCTTATCTTAGCTCTCCCCTTTTTCCTTTTCATATCTATGTATAAAGTTATTGTTGTTAAAGTCATTTTTTTTCTAAAATAGCTCAGCTTCACTTAGAGAGTTACTCATAAATCTATTTTTTTTTAAAACATAGTTTTGCTAGTGAAATAAGTGAAATAGAGATGTGCTAAACATGCCCTAAAATAATCGAATTCAGCTTCAAGTAAGTTTCATATATTATTAATTATTTTTACCTATATTTAATACTTATGTATACGTTTTAATGTGGACTAAGAAGCTTATAAAATTTTAGAATTCTAATGTGACTAAGGAGTACTTCCTCCGTTCCAAAAAAAAAAATTATGGGATTCGTGTTAGTCAAACTTTCTCAACTTTGATTAAATTTGTAGAAAATACGTACAACATTTATATCTCCAAATAAATTTGTTAAAAAACGAGACTTAAAGATTTTTCTGATGATACTAATTACTTAGCATAATTATTTATATATTTTAATATGTAGTTAGCGATATTTAAAAAAAATTAACTTTTTGGAAATCGAAAATAATATCTATTTAGTGACGGAAGTAGTATAGGTCAAAGTTTAGGGGCTCATGGCTAGGTGACGGAGGACGCGGAGGACGGAGGGGAAGGTGAAGTGACGGATGAGATGCTGCAGCCAGAGCCAGCAGCTCAGACGACGACATGACATGCGGTGAGGTGGGCGACGCGGGGACGCCTGTCTGCCTGCCTGCCTACCACCGCCTGCCTTGACCCCCTTCCCCTTTGTGGTGGCCTGTGGGCCCCACCCCCTCTTTCTCTCTGCGTGCCAGCCAGACTGCACCCGTTGACTTTCCTTCCCCACCCGCCTTTGAAATTTCAAATTTTGTGTCACATCTCCGTTTTTTAAAAGTATGCATATAATATTAAATATAGATAAAAAATATAATTAATTATATAGTTTATTTATAATTTGTGAGATAAATCTTTTGAGTCTAGCTACTCTATAATTAGACAATAATTATCATATACAAACGAAAATGTTATAGTGTTAAAATTTCAAATAATTTTATATCTAAACACCCCCATAATCTGCGTGCCTAGTGCTAGTAGTACTGCCTTGCGATTCCCGAATCAACGCAAGCACGCACGCATCCCTAGATTTGCATCCCTTTTGAATGCCCTACAAGGAGTACTCCCTCTCTATCAATAATTGAAAAAATAAGTTATTCTAGAAAAATCAATTTTTTAAAATTTAATTAATTATATAAAAATGGAAAAATATTAATATTTATAATAAATATAAATATCATTAGATAAATTGTCTAACATACTTCATAATGAATTTATATAGAGATATAAATGTTACACCTATTTTTTTATAAATCTAGTCAAAATTAAAAAATTTGACCTACAGACGAAGTAAGTATTATTTTATGGCTCTCATAATCTATTTCTTTATAAGATAAGATGATCTATATCCATATTTTCTATTTTTCATTTCAAGTACATGTGACATCAGTTCTCTAATAAGTAAAACTAAATGTCTATTTATATTTTTCTATTCATAATATATATACATAAATCTATGTGTGGTTAGTGGATATCACAATTGAAACTTCAGCGTCCGCGATCTTGAAATCAATCCGCTACACGCTATACACCATTTAGTATCTTGATTTTGATCTCGGCGAAGCAAAAACCGCATAGACATATATTGTTGCGTGGAGAAACGATGCTCAGCTATCTCTTTCGGTTTCACTTGTCAGTTATCACATTTTCATTTTCTAATGCTAGAAAAATATTTGTGGGAAAAAATTGTCTTCTCAAAAAAAAAAAAAAGAGCGTAGAAAAGAAACTTTCATCCCCGCAAATCCCACCTGATGGCAACCAATATCTCTGAAACAATTCCCATCTACAAATAAAAGGCACAACACACTTGCCCAGTTTCTAGATAATTTTTCTAATTTATGCCATAATAGTAGTAGACGAGGCAAAGATCACGTTAGTATTACGGGTAAATACGTGCGTGTGTTACACATAGAACCAATATTTATTTCAATCACAGGTTTTGTATTTTCGTTGAGTTGTTCTATGAGTATAACATAGGGAGCAGTCTGAAAATTAAAAATATACTGAATTTGGATCATACACAATATACATAGGGAGCAGTCTGAAAATTAAAAATACAGAATTGTAATTTTATATAAATTAGTAAAAAAAACAGGATTAAAAACATGATGAAAAAATTAAATATATTAGAAAAAGTAGCAATAATAATAAATAAGGAAAGGAGGGGAAACCGAAGGAAAATTAAAAAAAAAACGTGGATCCCAATAAAAACCGAAGCGAGAGGAAGGTTGACATGTCAGCGGCTGGCGCCATGGGCCCCACCGCCCACCTCTCTAGAAGACGAAAGCCGTGGTCGGGCGTCCTCCTCCCCTTCCCCTCCCCCGCCTCCGCTTCCTCCTCCTCCTCCTCGCCTCCTCCGCCTCTTTCCCGGCCGGCCGCCGTTTCTTCCCAAGTGGCGCCGGTCCCGGTCCCGGTCCCAGTCCCAGCAGGCGCCAGCGCGCAACGCGACGCGGGCAGTGGGTACGCCTGCGCGAGCGCGACCATTTCCGCGCCGTCGCCGCCCGTCTCCCCCACCTAACCTAACGCGCCCCCACCCCAATCGATCGCCTACTCGCCTGCCTCGCCTCCTCAGGCGGGGGAGGGGGTCGGTCAAAGGATACGGGGGGCAGTGATTCCGCTCCTCCCAGCCACCGAGGAGCGGCCCTCTGCGCTCCTCTGGTCCGGTTCGCCATGGCCGCGCCGGCCTCGTCGCCGGTCGAGTTCCTGCTCCGCCGCCCGCAACCGCGTCAGCGGCGGAGGCCGCCTCTAGCCGGCGCGTTCTTCGCGCCCACGGGGCTGTCCGGCGCGCCGCTGCTCCGCGCGCTGGCGTCGCTCGCGTCGGACCTGCTGGGGACCCCGCCCCCGCCGTCGCAGCGACGGAACCTCGACGCGCTCATGCGGAGGCTCGCGCTGCTCTCCGCGCTCCTCGACTCGCTCCTGCTCCTCCTCGCCGACGAAGGCGAGGCCGCCTTCTTCTCCGACGCCGCCAACCTCTGCTTCCGCGAGCTCTACGTCGTGCTCTTCCGCGCCGACCTGCTCGTCTCCTACGTCGCCTCCGCCGGCCGCGCGTGGGCGCTGCTACGGGCGCCCCAGCTCGCCGCCTCCTTCAGGGACCTCGACGCCGAGCTCGCCGTCGTCCTCGACGTCCTTCCCGTCGCCTCGCTCCGCCTCTCGTGGGACGCCGCCGAGTACCTCGACTTCCTCTGCGCGTGCTGCCGGCGGCGGGCGCGGGCTAACTACCACGACGCCGCGGAGGCCGCTCTCGGAGACCGCCTCCTCGCCGCCCTGCGCCACTTCGAGCTCGGCCAGCCGCCGGACCCCTCCACGCTCCGATCCCTCCTCCTCCTAATCGGCATCTCCGACGCCCCTTCTTGCCGCTCTGAAATCGAGTATCTGGAGGAGCAAATCCTGAGCCAAGAGGAGGACGCCGACCTCCCCCTCATCGGCGGCGTCGTCGCCTTGCTCCGGTACTGCCTCTTCTCCCTTTTCGACCCCAGCAACACAAAGGCGTTGCGTGTTTGGCTGTCGGCTGGGAACAGGCAGCGGATGCTCTCCTGGGGCTGCAGCGACGACAGCTCCTTCTCGGTGCCCAAGGAGTTCTCCTGCCCGATTTCTTTGGATTTGATGCGCGATCCCGTGGTTGTCTCTACCGGACAGACCTATGACCGCCCGTCGATCATACAGTGGATCGAGGAGGGGCATTCCACCTGCCCCAACTCCGGCCAGGCCCTTGCTGACAACAGGCTTGTGCCAAACCGGGCGCTCCGCAGCTTGATTTCACAGTGGTGCGGGGTGCATGGCTTTCAGTTTGATTCGCCGGAGAGCAACGAGGGGATGATTGAATGTGTTGCTGCATCGTGCAGCAGCAAAGCAGCAATTGAGGCGAACAAAGCCACAGCAAGGATTTTGGTCAAGATGCTGATTGAGGGATCCGATAATGCAAAGCCGGCCGCAGCTAGGGAAATCCGGTTGCTGGCAAAGACCGGGAAGCAAAACCGGGCATTCATTGCCGAGTTGGATGCGATACCAGTTCTATGCAGGTTGCTGCAGTCGTCGGATTGGATGGCGCAGGAGAACGCAGTGACCGCGCTGCTCAATCTATCAATCTATGAGCCGAACAAGACACGGATTATGGAACAAGAGGATTGCCTGCGTCTCATCGTCAGTGTGTTGAAGAATGGTTGGACAACAGAGGCCAAGGAGAATGCTGCAGCTACGCTCTTCAGCTTATCTGTGGTCCATGACTACAAGAAAAAGATAATGAATGAGCCAGGGGCTGTGGAGGAGCTTGCCTCTATGCTGACCAAAGGAACACCAAGGGGAAAGAAAGACGCGGTGATGGCATTGTTCAACCTCTCAACACACCCAGAAAGCTCAGGTCGGATGCTTGAGTCATTTGCAGTTGTAGCTTTAATTGAGTCACTTAGGAATGACACCGTGTCGGAGGAAGCTGCTGGTGCTCTGGCTCTGCTGATGAAGCAGCCTACCATCGTGCATCTTGTTGGGAGCTCTGAAACAGTGATCACTAGCCTCGTTGGGTTGATGAGGCGTGGAACTCCAAAGGGCAAGGAGAATGCAGTGTCAGCTTTATATGAGATATGCCGGAGAGGTGGATCAACATTGGCACATCGAGTGGCAAGGATACCTGGGTTGAACTCAGTAATACAGAACATCACGCTCACAGGAACAAAGCGTGCCAAGAAGAAGGCAACCTTGATTGTCAAGATGTGCCAGAGAAGCCAAATGCCATCAGCGCTGGCACTAGGAAGTACATTGACAGTGGTTGATCATTCATTGGTAGGGAACAGCACATTGAGGCGCGCTGCAAGCTTTGGCAGCGGGGAGTTGTCAAACCCTGTGTCAATTTCAGTGCCTGTGCCCTAGGTGGAAAAAAAAAATCCATTCCAGAGGCCACATAATTGTCACATTTGGTGAGTTTTGTTCCTGAAATTCTTTCATTGCATCCTCAAATGAAGGTATACAAATTTAATCCAAAGAATAAAATATATCAGATGTGCTTGTGTGTATGTGATTGTGAATAACTGTGCAGATATAGTTTTACTGGTAGAATTCCAGCTTGATGTTTCTTTGGCAAGCTTGGAAATTATTTATTTTTTGTTCAGTTTCAAAAACACCGAATATGTATGCAACTTGCTGTAAACTGTTCTCATAATTTAGTACTCGTGCCATTCCAAATCGAAAGTCATTTTGGCTTTCTCGGTATATAGTTTTTACTCTCTCTACACATCACCTATATTTAGGTATATGCATAAGCTATGTACCTAGAAAAGTCAAAACAACTTACAATTTGGAATTGAGGGAGTACTGAGGGAGTAGTTTACTTTTGAGGCAACATTGGAAAGAGATGATAGTACTGAGGGAGTAGTTTACTTTTGAGGCAACATTGGAAAGAGATGATATATCATTTCACCAATGGACTTGTAATAGAACAGAGGATTAATTATCACAAATGCATCTTCAACATATACGTGTCATGCTTTTGATCGACCAAAGAGAACTGGTGGTGCTTGGTGCATAGGAGAGGGAATAGATGCCAATCTGAAGAACATACATCCTGAAAAAGGCAGAGCGCTTTGATTCTTGAAGATATTTTTTGACTCAAGACAACCTTTTTGCAAAAAATTGAGCTCTGACCAGAATCTGAATCTCCACCAGAAAGATTATACATGTGCAAGCCAATCTATGCTGGACTATGAAAAAGACTTCAGCTTAAAAAACAAAAGATTCTTTGGAGGAGCCAAGTATCAATCAATAGAATAAAGGTTACAATTTGTAATGATGTAGATCTGGGGTTTCCCATAAAAGTTTCAATGAGTATGGTGCTTTGTCTACATTCTACAAAAGCGAGGCACCTCCAGCAAGAATTGCTGCAGGTAAGCAGAATGAGAAGGCCATCTGATCTAATGGTAACCCTTGGCGTTCACACATCACCATTGTTATCAAGGCTGGTTAGTTTACCTGGCCTACGGACTTTCATTCTGCAGGTGTGAGTATTCGTCATGAGAAACCGTGTGGAGTATTGCGTTTCCAGATGGAGAGATTTGCCTAGTACACCCATTTTAGATACTAGAAGTCTGTTTGCATGTTGCAACAACCGGACAAGTATCATCATGATAAGTCTGGAGACTTGTTCTGGAGAAACACCCTAGTTAGGCTGAACCATGTGTCATGCCGTTGAGTACTTGATTCAGGTCTCAACAAAACGTTCTCTATTTTCTTCTTAAAAAAACTTAAAGTTCATGAAAACACTTCGGATCAGATGTATGGCGGCCTTTAGGAGCCATTTAAAAAGTTTCAGAGAACCTTTCTAGAATTCTATTTTTTAAAAACCTTTCCAGAATTCAAGGATGAAAAGAATCATTAGCCAATTTTTTCTTTTGTCCAAGAAAAAGTGTTGCAGCGATTCTCTTGTTTGAGTTACATTTGCTCCACAAGACGACTCCTACAGACCTTTGCACGGTGTCCCACGTTTTGACGTTCTGGCAACACCACGTCGCCGTTCGGCCAGCCGGCCACTTTGTTTCTAAGGACGTTTTTTTTTGTTCCGTGGGGATTTTATTTGCTGTGTCACATCGAATCTTTCGACACTAGTTTAGTTTATTAAAAATAGATTATTTATAAAACTAATTACATGCCCCTGCGGGACTTAACAAGACGATTCTATTAAGCTAAGTTAATCTATAATTAACAAATGTTTACTATAGCACAACATTGTTAAAACATAAACTAAATAGGCTCAAAAGATTCGTCTCGTGAATTTACTTTCGGCTGACAAATTACTTTTTTACTTAGTACATTTTAAATAGACGAAACTAGGGACGGAAGATTCGAGTCTGTAATAATAAATAAACTGAGAAAAAAAAGGCGCCGTCCATTCTCTACGCCGCAGCTCTGACGAGTTTCACACCACATAATTCGGTGATGCGTCATAGATGGACCAAAACCAGGCAGAGGCAAGGTCTAGAACTCCCTCCATCTTAAATTACAAGGCAATCTAACTTTTTTGAGAAAATAATAATTACTATGATACTAAATAAGTATCATTAGATTGTTTATTAATTATATTTTCATACTATACCTATTTAAGGTTATAAATCTTTATAATTTTTTTTATAATTTTAGTTAATTATTGTGAAAGGCTTTGATTCCCTTAGAAAATTGGAATATTTTCTAATTTGGAATATGAGTAGTCCACACCTGGATCATGTCGACATGTGACGGAGGCTTCCAGCTAAGCTGATGTGGATGCGCTGGAGCAGCCTGATCGTGGAACTGCAGGGTGCAGGATACGTATCAGGAGAATCATGGTTGCTCCAAGATTGATGATTTTGTGGTTGCCGTGGATTCAGGTCACTAACAAGTGGGCCCCAGGACTACCTTTCATCGTCTTGGAATCGCCCTGGGCAGTGACTGAAGCGCTCTAGGAAACATAAATCTATAAAGATCTCTAATCTTGATGAGTTAGCTACAGTGCCGCCCCGGTTCCCTCTCCTAGATCCCTATTCATCTACAGTTCTCCAATCCTACCCGTCCGATCCTGCCGTCGTGCCATGGATGCCCGCCACGCTGCATCCACCCGCCGTGCGCCTCCAGCTTCCTCTCCTCGCCCTTATCCTCATCCACTGACGCCCGACAAACGAAAAACAAATCCCCTTCTGTCTCCTTCCCTCCCGAGGCAGCGACGCCGGCTGCTGCGGTGTGTGGCGGTCGGGGCACGGCGGCCCCTTCGCTTCCCAGACACCACGCGCGGGCGTATGCCATGAAGTCCCGCCCGCGCGTGGTGTCTGGGAAGCGAAGGGGCCGCCGTGCCCCGACCGCCACACGCCGCAGCAGCCGGCGTCGCTGCCTCGGGAGGGAAGGAGACAGAAGGGGATTTGTTTTTCGTTTGTCGGGCGTCAGTGGATGAGGATAAGGGCGAGGAGAGGAAGTTGGAGGGGCGCGGCGGGTGGATGCAGCGTGGCGGGCATCCATGGCACGACGGCAGGATCGGACGGGTAGGATTGGAGAACTGTAGATGAATAGGGATCTAGGAGAGGGAACCGGGGCAGCACTGTAGCTAACTCACCAAGATTAGAGATCTTTATAGATTTTAGTGCAGAAAAATCCCAATTTAAAGATTTCAAAGTTCGCAACAACCACACTGTATTCTATGATGGCAACATTGTGAAATGTGATTACATCTCAGAGCTACCAAAATCTGTGAATACTGACATGCCAAATGTATTTCGTCGATGTTTTCATGAGTAAACTTATGCGGGTGGACTCTTCATCTACAGCAGCCATCTCCCTTGCACATGAGATTCTGTCGCCCAGCAACTCGCCCCTGCTTATAGCCCTCTTGCACGGCAGGCAGAGCGCCACCGTGCCCCCTGGAACCTTGGCAGTAGGTATGCTCTTCTTTTTAATCCAGTTGCCTCCAAACTCATCAAATAACCATCCCATTAAGTTTTCCTGGTGATGCGACCGTAAAGCCCTTTAGCTTAACCAAATGATTTTGTTTGCCTTATTATTTCACACCTGTGATAGCTGCGAATTAATGAAATAGTCCAATCCTTGCCATGGGCTAGGCTATGGATCATGGAGGACAGGGTAGCTTACTGGCATGTTATATTACTCTTTAATGATGGTCTAGATCAACACAATTTTTTTTGTCGTAAGGCTAATATATCAAGTGTCTGATCTTGCATGCACTCTGAGTAATTACTGAAAATCTGATTCAGTTGTGTGTGTGTATATTCAGCGGTGACTAAAATAGGTTATGTATTCATTTCATACCCTCTGTTCTCGCTACTAAGAGATTGCATTTGCAGAGCACATGAACAATAATCCAATTGTCTCTCAATTGATGAAATAGCCATTGTTTTGGATTTCCTGGTGACATACTGCAACCGTAAAAGCCTTTAGTGTAAGCAAATGTTTTCTTACCTTCTTAATTCAGTCGTAAGTCAACTGCAAACTAATTAAGGAGTCCAATTCTCCAGCTTACATATACCACGGCACTATTTGTGAAGATCAGTAGCAATGTATTGCAGTGCTGATAAATATATAATACTCTCTTGCTGGAGGATTCATATTGGATGTGTGCAACCTGGCAAATATCTACTCTTCAAAGCTTCACTCGACAGAAAATGAGTCTCCATAGCCAACTGAAAAAGCCATGTACTATGCCAACACTATCCAATCAGATGAGAACCCATCTGTAACTAATGATACTAATCTTTTTTTTCCATGTATAGCCCATCTTTAACTAATGACACTAATATTTTTTTCCCATGTATACTCATATGATGAGAACCCATCTGTAACTAATGATACTAATATTTTGTTTTTCATGTATAGTCATGATGTTGTGCTATAACTTTGGCTTGCTAGCCCGTGCGAAGCACGGGGACACCGACTAGTATGATATGTCCATGGTTAAAGAGTATGTACTAAGAATCAAGGCAGAAACCAAATATGCAATTCACATTGAAAATCTGGTGTTTTCACCAAGTATAACCAGAAGGCGTGGTGTGTTCTCTGTCCTGGTCTTAGTGTATCCACCACAACCTCGACGTCGCGATTTTGGTAAACATTGACATTTTCAAAGGCAACCGAAAGAACAAAGATTTTAGCTGAGAAGGTTGTTTCTTTTTTCACTTGTTCTCATGGAAACTGAACTCATGATGCTAGTAATGACACCGGCAATATAAACTTTCCGACCAAAGCTTGTTAAGCCTTCCTTTTGCCATCACAAGTAATCAAATATGCTTCACCAAGTTTGTCACAAAAAAAAACAAAAAAAAACTAGTAATCATAAAATATGTCAACACAAACCGTGGGTCCACAGTTAGTCAAACCACTTATGTCGGTGAGGAAGTTGAACTTTTTTTTTTTTGAAACACGTGAGGAAGTTGAACTGAACTTGCATGAGTGCTCTACATGACTTCTTTAGTTCATAGAGAGGTAGTGCTGTGCATGACAACCTCCGATAACTGGGATAAGTCCAAACTATCTAATCCAAGCTCGCCTGATTCCTGGACCCCAGTTTTTGCATCCTATAATGATATGCATTAGTTACATCCTATAATGATATCCCTCATTTCTTGGACCCCTGCGCATTCGAGAGAAAAAAAAAAGAGGACAGTTTGGTTCCCTGACAGCAAACGATTGACCGCCATCAGAATGCTGATGCCAACAGCCATCGGATTTTTATTCCCAGTGTACTTTATGTTTGCTTTTTAGAACTTGGATACCACTAAGTCTCCACTCCTCCCCTTGTCTAATTGTTTAATCTGATACACGGACACTTGTCTTTGCAAAAATTTCCCTCCTCTAAACTGCATCTCTCTCCTCCCCTCATCTATCTCCGAGGCCACCTCTCCACCTTTCCATTGTCCAGACCAAATGATCACATGATCTGCAGAGATCTCCATGTCCAGTCCAAGAACTCACAAACCAGCCATGCCTAGTGTTCAAAGCTTGCTACTCCTTTTCATGCTGTTGCTGTTCATTCCTTTCTCCCAAGCTTGGTCCATTGATTACCCAAGCCCGATCGCCAACCTTCCTTCTCTGTGGACCAACAATGAAGCTACTATCCCTTACAATGCAACCTATGCTGACGGTTCCATGATCAGAGTCATTCTTGTCAGACAGAAGCCTGCCGGGTTTGGTCCATCCTTTGGCTGTGGCTTCATCTGCACTGCGCCCTGCAAGGACTTCCTCTTTGCAGTCTTCTTTATGTCCATCGGAGATCCAAACGACCCTGCCTTCAATGCCTCGGCCACGCCAAGGATCGTCTGGACAGCCAACAGGTACCGTCCAGTGAAGGAGAATGCATCAGTGCAGTTTAACAAGGATGGAAATCTCGTTCTGAGAGATTTCGATGGTTCACTGGTCTGGTCCACGAATACATCAGGCAGCTCGGTTGTTGGCATGAACCTTGCTGACACTGGGAATCTGATACTCTTCAACGTGATGGGGAAGACGGTGTGGGAATCCTTTGCACACCCAACTGACACTCTCCTCATTGGGCAGTCACTGTGGCAAGGGAAGAGGCTCAGTTCCACTTTCTCGGAGACAAATACTACTCAAGGTCAGTTCTACCTCACTCTGCAGGACAATGGCCTCTATGCTTTCATTGATGCAGACCCTCCACAGTTTTATTATCAGAAATCCTTTAATATAAGTGATGCAATAGTTCAGTCAAAGAGAAACATATCCTCTGATCAAGTGAAGAATAGCACGGCTCACATTTCTTTCTTACAAGGGAGCTTCTCAGCATTTCTTAGCTTCAACAGCACAGATATCAAGTTATTCGATATCTCTCTGCCTTTGACATCTTCAGCACAATTCATGAGTCTTGAGGATGATGGGCACCTGAGAGTTTATGCATGGGATGGTGTTTCATGGAAAGCTCTTGCTGATGTTTTGTATGTGTATCCTAATGAATGTGCATACCCTACGGTATGTGGAGCATATGGAATCTGTTCACAAGGACAATGCAGTTGCCCAAGTGGAAGTAATGTTGACGACCTTTTCTATCAGTTGGATGACCGGCAACCTAACCTTGGCTGCTCATTAGAAACTCCTCTGTCCTGTGACCTGACCCAGTATCATAAGCTTGTGGCACTCTCAAATGTCACGTACTTCAATTTTGCAAACAATTGGACTACCGATGAAGAAAGCTGCAAGGAGGCATGCTTGAAGACCTGTTCGTGCAAGGCAGTATTTTTCCAGCATCAAAATGCTTCTAAGGGCTCCTGCTATCTGATGCCAAAGATCTTCTCACTCATGAATTATCAGCCAGAACTGGTTGGTTTCAATTTATCTGCGTATGTCAAGGTGCAGATGTTACCACCACCATCAAGTAAGAGAACAAATGCAACTTCTTACCATATCGGTGTCCCTGTTCTGGTTGCAGTCATCTGCCTACTCATTTTCATGATCAGAAGAACAATAGTGAAGAGGATGGAAGAGGACGATCCATTTAAAGGAGTGGCTGGAATGCCTACACGGTTTTCATACAAACAGCTGAGAGAAGCAACCAATAACTTCAGCAAAAAGCTGGGGCAGGGAGGGTTCGGGCCAGTGTATGAGGGAAAACTTGGAAATGTCAAGATTGCAGTCAAATGCTTGCGCGATATTGGACACGGGAAAGAAGAATTCATGGCCGAAGTCATTACCATTAGTAGCATCCATCATATTAATCTTGTCAGATTGATTGGATACTGCTCAGACAAATTCCACAGGCTCCTTGTCTATGAGCATATGAGCAATGGGTCTCTGGACAAATGGATCTTCAGAAAGAACCAAAGTGGTTCACTCAGTTGGGCAGCTCGATACAAGATTATCCTAGACATTGCAAAGGGTTTGGCCTACCTTCATGAAGAATGCCGCCAGAAGATAGCTCATCTTGATATTAAGCCGGGAAATATCCTCCTTGATGACAAGTTCAACGCAAAGATCTCTGACTTTGGTTTAGCAAAGCTTATCGATAGGGATCAAAGTCATGTGATGACCAAAATCAGAGGAACAAGGGGTTACCTAGCACCGGAATGGTTGTCATCAACAATCACTGAGAAGGCTGATATTTACAGCTTTGGCGTAGTTGTGCTGGAAATAGTGAGTGGAAGGAAAAACCTGGAAAACAATCAGCCTGAGGGTAGCCCTAATCTAATTAATATACTGCAAGAGAAGATGAAGGTTGGCCAAGTTCTGGATATAGTAGACAATGAGGATGAAGATCTCCAGTTGCATGGGTCAGAAATGACAGAAGTAATCAAGCTAGCTGTCTGGTGTTTGCAGCGTGACTGCAGTAAACGACCAGCCATGTCACAAGTTGTCAAGGTCTTGGAAGGTGCTATGGACACAGAAAGTACTGCAGATCACGATGCAAATGGCAGAGATGGTATTTTTGATGCTTCATCCCCTTTGTCCCCTGTGCCAGTGGCTGCACGATAATATGTTTCAGCAAAAGGCAGGGACAAAAGGCTCCTTTGCAATTTAGTTGCAACTACCATGTATAGTGTCTTTGTAAATTTGTTTCTTGACATTGTTATTTGTTATGTATGAATGGAATGAAATATGAAGTTTATTGATCAACAATCTTCGAAAAACATGGAAAGATGAGAAGTAACATTTTTTTCCCTTTAGGTCACATTACACATAATCTATTTGGTCGCTTAATGAAAGAATCCTATATGGTTGGAGGATTTTGGCAAATGAGGCTAAGAGAAGTGCCTGCGGGATGGATGCCAAGTGTGCTACTCAATAACATCTGTCACAAAGTAAAGCCACTTTTGAAATTGTGTGCTATATTATTTTGGAGGATTACTGACTAGAGTTACATCAGGTGGAATTCTATAGCAGCTAAACAAGCAGACATGCCACAAGAGCTCATGATGATGTCCCAAAACTTTGGTTGGTTATGCAGAAGCATACCATCTGGTCGTTTGTGCAATGTGTCACTGCGTGCCACTGAACATTTGATCACCCTATTGTCTTCAGATAACATGTAGTACGTACCTAGCAAAGCATAAGCAACTAAGGTGGTGGGAAACCGGGAGGACGCGTGTGCGGAGAGGGTAAACCGGGAAGACGCGTGTACGGAGAGGGTACCACGCCGTGGCCAGAGAAGAAGGCCCAGTAATTCCCGGCCGCCCATATCGTCGAACAGCTCGCGGACTTGCTGGCCACCGGAGGTGGAGAGATGGAGGGATCCATCATCCACTTGACCATCTCATGCCAGAAGTGCTAGCTCTAAGCAAGCGCGCCGCCGGCGGAGAGCCGCGCGTGGCGCGCCGGATGGGGCTGCCTCGCCGGCGCAGCGCGGTTTGTGACTGGTGTATTTTAAGTTTTTATTAACCAACTTGACACCAATACTCCTTTCTTTTAGCCCAACACGGCTACATCCATGAAGGGGTCCTCTAAAATCCAAGACGACTTTTTTTTTAATACCAAGAAGACACTAGTGAACTTTCTTACGTCATACTCTATTTTCTAAATTACCGTGTTTGAATTTAGGGGGCTTCATTAAAAAATGTATTATAGAATCGAGATACATATCTATAAGATTTATATATACAAACAAGAGTAAAACACATGTGTTAATCATTTAAATCGTTTAGGCCCAAATACTTCCAAATCGTTTAGGTCTTTAAGCTCACTAAATGTATCATCACCCTCACGTCAGTGGTCAAAACTGGCTCAGAAATACGTGTGTCGAAAATTGTACCTTTTTTTACGAGACGGAAAAAAATTGTACTTTACCCATTTCCGTTTCACGCTCATGCATTGTCCCAAAGCTGGTGGAGGTGATGAAGTTGGCGAGGAGTGAGGTGGAGGGGATGAGGCACACGTCGTCTCGTTAGAGTCGAGCGACATTGATAAGGTGCGCAAGAGCAATTGAACGTGGTGAAGCCAAAACTGACCTAAATCAGTGCGACAGTGAAGCATAACCCCTAGGTTTTAGATGGAAAATGAGCTGTTACTAGAGTATGGTAGGTGCTTAGGTGCCCTAATCGTTTGTGCTTGAGCAAACAAATGATCTTTAGGCTTTTGATCTAGTAGAAATTTTGGACTCAATATAAATTAGTTGTGAATTAAAGTATACTCTATGTACAATGTAGTTCCCGACTACGACAAAAGATAGAAAGAATAGTATATAGAGAAATAAGTGTGAAGTGAACTACAAAAATGACGGAAGGTTTCCCACTCATTTCACCTAGCTGTCAATGTGGTGGTTCTGTAGTTCATGTAGTCCATATCTGCAACACATACACGTGACCTCTCGATTACACTTGCAAAGGCCAAACTTTCTATCATATAACGCAGTCTGTCTCATTGCAGGGATGCCGAAGAAGCTGAAGCGCGTGCGTGCTTGGAGGGAGTTAATATGGCTCTCCGGTGGCCTGATACCCCAATGGTCCTTGAGTCTGATTGCCAAACGATGGTGTCCAAACTTCACGTCACAGGTCGTGATCGCTCTATTTTGTGGCAAGTCAGACACGTGCTATGGGTAGTGAACTACGAAGACCGAAGATAGTCAAGATTAGTAGGGAGCAAAATAAATTAGCACATGAGTTGACACAATTTGCTATTAGGTTTAGGGATTGTCAATGTTTTTTTACTTGTTTCCCAGAGTGGATTGTTTCCCTCTCTCTTGCAAGGACATTACTTAATTTTTAATAAAGCTTTATGTTCGCAAAAAAAAAATCAAGAAGTAGTTTGCTTCGTTAACAATAGAGACCAGTCCACGCCGCCGGACTGGAGAATCAAAAAATTTTACACATGAGTTCATCAATTTAAATCAACAAAGCAATTTCAAGATTTACAAGATACGGAGGCAACTGAATCAAACTGCTCATACTCTTTCTTTGGAATCAAACTGATCATAGTGTTGCAAAGCAGGCTTTTGCAGCAATACAGTCACATCGTCCTCTCAATCAATTGTACCAACCTAATCAGTGCCCTCTAATAGAAGCACTGCAGTAACTTTGCTAACAGTAAGTTGTTGTAAAAACAAGCAGGTTTAGACTATTGATGATACGTTTAGCAAGTTTAACGTCTCGAAGGTATCAATTCGAAATTATATAATACTCTTTTTATTTTAAATTATAAGACATTTTAAAAATCTTAAAAAGTCAAAACATCTCAAGTTTAACCAAAATTATAGAAAAAAATTATAAAAAAATTATAACATCAAATAGATATACTAAAAAAAATATAATTGATGAACAATCTAATGATACTTAATTAGTTGACATAATAAATGTTACTATATTATATATATAAGTTTGATTGAACTTAAAATGTTTTGATTCTTTAAGATTATTGGAGTGCTTTATAATTTGAGATAGATGGAGCACTGGACAAATAATGAGTTTAAGAACCACGAACAAATCATATTGAGTTTGTGCTGTCTCACCATGTAGCATGCATTACCTAGATACCCACAATTAGCTTTTTGTTAAGATCAAGTTTCAAACCAACATAACAGTAACAATAGCTCATTAGCATCGTTGAAAACTTTGTCCACCTAAATTTGAACCTTCTTTGTTTTGAGGGACCTAAATTTGCATCTTCACTAACAGATATTAATTCTGTTCTAAATTATAGTTCGTTTAACTTTTTTATTTCAAGTTTAACCATTCATCTTATTCAAAAATTTATGTAAAATCTGGCTTTTTTGTTATAAGTTGCTTTAGTAATAAAAGTTTTTCTTATAAAAAATAACTTAAATTTGACTATATTTATAATTTTTAAATATGATAAGTGGTTAAATTTAGAGTCGTAAAAAAAAATCAAACGAACTATAATTTAAGACTATAGGATTATTTTTTTTACTTTTGCTACGCCTAATCTTCGACAGGTTATTACACGTACATGGACGTGACATAAAAACTTCCATCGAAAAATCCGGTGTTCACGCAGCACGAATCTCAAGGTCATCTTGGTTCTTGGACGATTTACGAGTCGTGGGCGCACCACGTGCACGCAGCAGACCGCAGGGATTTGTGTGGTCCGCCGTCCGCGCCTCCCTTCCACGACGCTCCCTCCAGCGGCATCCGCCCCTTCGTCGTCGTCGTCGGTCGAGCCGATTGGCATTGGCTGTCTGCCGCCCTGTTCCTCCTCCTCCTCAACTCATCAGTCCCGTTCCCGTCCCAATCATGGTGGCGTGGTGAGAGACCCTTCCGTCCGGCCGTCCCTCCCCTTGCTGTCGTCTTCTCCAGCGAGAGAAGAAAAATGAACTGCGCCGCCGCCGCTCCGTCTCCTCCGGTGCTTCTCTCCAGGCCGCGGGTGAGTGCGCTTTTGCTCCCTTACCCCCACCGCTGCATCATCTCCTCGCCGCTAATTGCTAGGGATGTAGCCTAGGTCCTTATTTCATTCGTTTTATAGATTTTGTAGGGAGTGCGAGCACCGAAGGTCCCATGGTCTAGTGGTTAGGACATTGGACTCTGAATCCAGTAACCCGAGTTCAAGTCTCGGTGGGACCTATTTTTTCATTTCATTTTTCCTTAGTCCATTTTTGCTGAAATCAGGCTGACCAGCACGACGCTACAATATATGAAGATTGGAATGAAATCTTTTATTTTGATTTTGATTTGTTTTGTTCCCTGTCATCAGGGTGGCTTAGCTGCTAGCTGCTCCACGACAACAAATCAGAAGGTGCTTTTCCTAGGCTCAAAACAGTTTCCACGGATCACATACAGCCCAGTAAGCCGGTTGTCACGGAGAGAGGTGATAGCTTTCGCTGGGCAACAACCTTGGGACCTCGGCAGGTTTTTCAAGACGTTGTACTTCTTCAATGGGCCTCCAAACCCTCTCAAGGTTCTATCACTGACTTCTGAGTGCTGTCATGCTACAATGTTACATTCAGAGTGAGTTTGGGATATGATGTCTCCAAGTCTTGATGCTTTTGCTTCGATCTGTAGATTGTAGAATCTATCATCAGCAGTTTCACTGGACCTGCTTCTAGTGAAGCGCCAAAGAAAATGGAAACTTCGGATGTGGTGCTGGTTACTGGAGCCACTGGTGGTGTTGGGCGACGGGTGGTTGATACTCTGCGGAAGAAGGGCGTACCTGTTCGAGTATTGGTATTCTACCCTCAACCATACTCACTTTGGCCTTTAACATTTTTCCATTTTTTTTTTGTTATGAGCAATTCTTATACCCTTATGACATTTCTTCCATTTTTGAGTTCAGGCTAGAAATGGAGACAAGGCAAGGAGCATGTTGGGGCCGGATGTAAATCTGGTAGGTCACTTATTTTAGTTTAATTACTACTGCTGTGCTATGGGATTTTATTTCAGCAACTGCAATTTTTTTTTTTGAACGCAAAACTGCACTTCTGCCCCCTACTTCAAAGCCACCAAACAAATTCTTGAAGAGTCATAGCTATGTAGGATTTGCATCCTAGTGGTATTACCTGATACCTTTTTCAGATAATGATAAAACATAATTTTCATGCTATTACATATGATGTTAAGTACTTACCTTCAAAGAATCATGTCATCAAAACTCCATATTTAGAGTTACAAACTGACTGCTGGTTTCAGATCATAGGAGATGTTACAAAGGAAGACACACTTGATCCTAAGCTCTTCAAAGGGGTAAAAAAAGTAGTCAATGCAGTCTCTGTAATAGTGGGGCCAAAGGAAGGGGATACACCAGACAGGCAGAAGTACAAACAAGTATGTCACACGCTCATTACTACGATATGTGAAGAATTTATGCACTCTACCATCTGGATACATCAGTGTGACACTTTAGTCTCGAATTCATGCAGGGCATCAAATTTTTCGAACCTGAGGTAGGGTATCAGAAAGTCTTCACATGTATAATAAGTAGCACCTGGTTCTCCTAAAAATTACAGCTCTTGCTATGTGACCCCAAGTTCACAACATTAGATGTTTCTCCAATCAGATCAAGGGACCTTCACCTGAAATGGTTGAGTACATTGGAATGCAAAACTTGATTAATGCCATAAAGAATAGTGTTGGACTTAGTGAAGGGAAACTGCTGTTTGGGCTCAAAGGTATATCTTTCATTGCCTTATTTTCCTGGTCAAATTATTTGTTATACTCATTTAATCATTTTCATATATGTAGTCTGGCACTACTATGTGTGCTGAAAACCCAAGTGTGTCCACAAGCATATAGGCCTGGGATCATGTAATCCTGTTCCCATATGGTTGATAAATGATCATTTGGCTATTGTTGCAGCATCTTACTAGTATAGTACATCATTTTGGCATGATAACTTAATTGTGAGATGGAAACTAATCAGGAGATTACAATCAATCAATCGTAACTAATCCTATACTACCATAAGGGCCATGGCCTTCGTATCTCTAACATGTACTCTAACATTAAGAAAATCCATGTTTTGCTAATCATGATTGTTTTATTTCATGTAGATATATTTATTTACTTTTTTATGAGTTCGTTTTCATTAACATGTAGCAAAATAATCTCATTTTTATGTAGGCAACTTATCTGGAAAGATTGTGTGGGGAGCTCTTGATGACGTTGTAATGGGTGGTGTTAGTGAAAGTACATTTCAAATCCTGCCAACAGGAAGTGAAAGTAGTGGACCAACTGGGTTGTTCAAAGGTATTTTTACTTTTATTCGCTGAATTTTGGATATGAAATGTTTTATTTGCTTGAAACGATGGTATTCTAAACTGGTAACCTGTGGATAACCTACCTTCCTTGTAGGGACTGTATCTACTTCAAATAACGGTGGGTTTACTAGTATAAGGACAAAGGTAGTTACTTTCATGAAATTCTGAGGAAGAAAATTACTGCTAGGCATTTAATTATTATTTGTGTGCTGTGTTATCTTCAATTGTGCTGTGTTATTTTTAATGATTAACTATATCCTGCGATGTTTCATGCAAACAAATGAAATTGCTTTCTTCCGTCACAAGCAAGTGTTATTTTGCATGGTCAGAATTAATACTGTTAGAGAAGTTTGATTTAGGGCAAACCTAATAACTTTGAAAACTTTAGCTATTGATTACTTGATATTGAGTTTGTGATGCTAAGACGACATGAATAGATTAGTCTGTTGATTTTTTGTATATACAGACCATTCCAACTTATAGTTCCATTTAGATTTGTCCTAAATCAAACTTCTCTAACTTTGACCAAGTTCTTAGATAAATATGTTAGCATCCAGTTCAAATAAATGCAATATCAAGACCTATTTCATGGAAAATTTAATGAAACTAATTAAATGTCATAGATGTTGGTGCATTTTTCAATAAACATGGTCAAAGTTAGAGATGTTTGAGTTAGGACAAAGCTAAAGTGACTTATAGTTTTGAATGAAGGGAGTATTATAATAGGAAATCTTAATCAAAGATATGTTTTGGAGACCGTGTCATAGTTCAAAATGACAATAATTATGGAGCTTGAGGGAATAACTCTATTACATATCTTTATTTTTCAATGCATCCTATTTATAGTGATGTTACATTGCTAACAGTATGATACTTTACTTGAATGGCAGAATTTTACTGTGCCAGAGGACCTGTCAGCATATGATGGTATTGAATTACGAGTTAAAGGTGATGGACGACGATATAAACTCATTATACGGACTAGCTATGAATGGGATACTGTTGGCTATACAGCAAGTTTTGACACAACTAAGGGGGAATGGCAAAGTGTATGTCATATCATGCTGTAAATATCTTTATAATTTGTTTCAGCGACTTAGAACTATGTTCTTATTCCTGGATCAGGTTAAAGTACCTTTCTCTTCTCTGAAACCGGTATTCCGTGCTCGTACGATGACTGATGCTCCACCCTTCGATGCAAGCAACATTACTTCACTACAAGTATCACTTCTTCTTTTTTTTTCCTTCATCAGTAAACATTTGAAGAATTGGTAAACTCTCATCTAAATATTGATGTAAAAATTTTTGTAGCTTATGTTTAGCAAATTTGAATACGATGGAATACTCAACCCAACATTTACGGAAGGTCCGTTCGAGCTTCCTTTTTTGAGTATTAGAGCATACATAAACGAGCCAATCACTCCAAGGTTTGTCTATCTACTAGTTTTCACCTTTCAGGCAATGAGACCAGTACAACAGAATACACATAGCCACTTTGTTTTTCAGTTTCTTTTTGGAACCAATCGGGACTAACTGTGCTTGCTTTTCTTTTCTATGAAGGTTCGTTCATGTGAGTTCTGCGGGAGTTACAAGACCTGAAAGACCAGGGCTAGATTTAAGCAAACAGCCACCTGCTGTTCGATTGAACAAAGAGCTTGGCTCCATTTTGACTTATAAGTTGAAGGCATGCTCACTGTCTTAAACACATCTTTATATAAAGAAAACTGCATCTCGTTCTTAGTAAAGACGAATGTTTTTGTTATTCTCCTGACATAACAAATCACAATTGTACATTTTTTTTTGTACTGTAAATAAACCACCCATATGCATCTAAGTAGTTAAGATATAGACTGAGCATCTGTGCTGCTCATTTTGTCATGTTGGTTATCTTGGAACCCTTATATAACGTATGAGGTGGCCTTTCAGGGAGAGGATTTAATTCGGGAAAGCGGTATTCCATACACTATTGTGCGGCCATGTGCATTAACTGAGGAACCGGCTGGAGCCGATCTCATCTTTGATCAGGGGGACAACATCACAGTATGTATTGAAAGCACCTTCATCATGTGCTCTACTGCTCTGCTTTCTTCCCACAAAATTGATTTAATGACATTCATGAAACATCTTAGGGAAAGATATCAAGGGAAGAAATTGCCCGGATTTGTGTAGCAGCTCTGGCAAGCCCAAATGCAGTGGGCAAAACTTTCGAGGTTGAACTCTGTAACACTTGTTTGCAAGAATATTAGGACAGAATTTATTGTCAATTATCTTAGAGAGAAAGCTAATGGTGGTAATTCTTATGATCAGGTGAAGAGCACTGTTCCATTTAGCGAACCATATGTGATTGACCCTTCAAATCCCCCTTCTGAAAAGGACTATGAAGTATATTTCAAAGAACTCAAAGAAGGCATCACGGGTAAAGAGGCATTAGAGGCAACACCTGCTCAAGTTTGAAGATATCATTGAATGAAGAATTGCAACACGGGTAAAGAGGCATGAGAGGCAACATCTGCTTTCATAAATTCTGACACAGTAACCCCCACTCTGAATGTCTTAAGCCATCTAGAAAGATATATGACACTAATGCTAGATTTTGTAGTTGAAGATCACACGAATAAACTAGATGCATGATACCCCGCGTGTTGCTGCGAAAATTTGTAGCGTTGTATATCTATTATATGACAATTGGTGAAACATATATACTGGGTGGAGCGGTGAGACATCTAAGGGCTCCCGCGCCAAGTTGTGGCACTCCATCTCGATCCTCCCGCTTTAGCTTGAGCAAAAACACAATGTGTTTGGCCTCGAGGTCAGCTTGTTGGGCCCTGACTGAGATGCTCAACCTTGTTTCGTAGTTAGGTGGTCTGCAGGGTCAGAGTTAGGTCCGGAGGCACCGTCGATGCAGTAGCACTCGCGTGACGGGTGGAAACTTTTTTGCTTTGTTACACTCGTACTAAGTCAGCCCCTGAGAGTATCTCAAGGAAGGTAGGCATCGACGACAATGAAGGGGCGTTGGTCTGGCGGCGCCCGAGAAGACAACACCACACAAACATCTACTTGCACGCGAAAGCACTTGATGGGTTTAGCCTCGAGCCCTTGAACGATTTGGAGAATCAATCACGTGGTTAATCGGAATGTTATGGCGCTAATCTGAGGGTTTAATCTACCCCTATTTGACACTCAATAGGGACATCGCCAATATACGAGCGATGAGTGCTAGTTTTTGTCGGCAGTTGGTATTTTCCAACTTGGCCAAGATGCGCTTGCTGTGATGTCGGGTGTGCTGTCGTGATAGATAGAGGTAGACCGGTAGTATTGTTGAGGCTAGGAAGAAATACTAGACGATGACCTTTGTGGGAGCTGTTCCTCCTTGGATGCATCCACTCCACCCTATCCTATTAGTTTTAGGACAAATCATTCCAAAAACCTTGAAAAGTCAAAGCATCTCAACTTTGACTAAAATTATAGAACAAATTATAAACATTTGTGGTATCAAAACTAATAAAATTTAGTTGGGATCATAAGTAATATTATATTATCATATAAGTTTGGTTAAACTTAAAATGATTTAACTCTCCAAGATTCTTATATATTGGTACGGAGGGAGTAGCATTCTAGCATAAGCATGATATACCTTAGAAGTATCAATCAATAGAATATAGAAATGAATAATCACATCATCCACCTAATTAAGTGTCATTCTCCTTTCCAGTAATGCATAATGCGAACTGTGCGATAAGTCCCTTAGGACTTAGGATCAGCTTGGGAAAGTGCTTATAGTTCTATGTAATTTGCCAAGTGGAACCTGCATGACAAGACAGCAACTGCAAATCCAAGTCCGAATCCCAATCCAACAAACATAAATAGAGTTATATCGACATGATCTTGCGGCATTTTTGGTTTGAACTCATTTGGCTGAGGTGAACTGGCACATTGTCTGCTCAAGGGTGCTCCACAAAGGCCTATGTTACCTTCAAATGAACTGTTCTCAAACGTTCCAAATTGGCGTGATTGTGGAATCCTCCCTTCCAAATTGTTGTTAGACAAATCCAGGGTTCCAAGAAATGTGAGATTTGCTAGTTCTTGTGGTATCTCCCCAGAAAGGTGGTTCCATGACAGGTCTAGTGATTCCAGCTGACTCATCTTGCCTAATTGGGGAGGAATATTTCCTGCGAATGCATTGTGTGACATATTCAATATATGTAGTGATACAAGGTTTCCGACCAAATCTGGAATAGCACCATTGAGTTTATTATTTGAAAAGTCGACTGAAGTTAAGGCTGCCAATATCCTTTCAAATGTGATGTATTGCCTCTTAACTGTTATTGCAACAGTATCTTGGTAATATTTGGATGCATCATGACCCAGAATCTGTCCAGTGTTATTCATCTTCTCCGTCATAGATTTAAACATCTTGAACCATTGTGGTTTCACATTGCCAGAGAAATTGTTTGAGGCAATATCAATTATTTGTATCATCGAGAAATACCCCTGGAACTTTCCACTTCTGAAAGGGTCATCTAGTGTACCATAGAATTGATTGGATCTTAAGACAAGTACACGAAGATAGGAAAGGTTGCCAAGCCAAGATGGGAACACATCTACAATTTCATTGTTTCCAACATCAAGAACCTCCAAATTAGTGCATTTAGAAAGAGCCCTAGGCAACTGTCCTTGAATGTTATTTCCATTTATACTTATTGTCTGCAGATCACATTGGCTATTAATATTATAAGGCAACTCTCCTTCGAAGTGATTCCCCCTCAAATTTAATATATTTAAGTTTCCATCTTCTATCAGGCAAGATGGAACTTGCCCTTTGAAGTTGTTATTTGCCAGGTCAAGGACTTTAAGATAAGTTAAATTGCAAACTGAAGGTGGTATATAGCCTGTTATGTTATTATTGGATATCTTGAGATACACAGTTTGGCTAAGATACAAAGTGAAGTTTAACATAACAGATGTGAATCTGTTATTTGAATAATCCAAGACTTGATTTGGATAATCCATTGTCAACATGTTTGGGATCGGGAGTTGGCCCTGGATTCTGTTGGAACTCAGATCAAGTAATACCAAATGACTGTTAGGGAGAACATATGAAGTGAGCTGCAAATCTGTGAATGCGTTGTTCGAAAGATTCAAAGACATAAGGCTATGGTCCCATGTCTGCCATATCCAATTTGGAATAGTCCCAAGTATCTTGTTGCAGGAAAGGTCCAGTGTAGTGATATAATCAAGGTGTACCAAGAAACTAGGAATTTCGGTCAAGCAACATGACTTCAGCTCTAAATAAGAGAGTTTTGGTAATAAACGGAATGTGGAGTTACTTCTTTTTCCCTCGATATACAGCTTGTTGTCGGATAGACTCAACTCAGAGAGCTTTCTCAGTTTCCAAAAAGAGTCAAGGTCTACCATACCTGTCAGGTTATTTGAGCTAAGATCCAAAAAAAACCAAATTTATGAGGTCGAAGAGTGATGAAGGGATATTTCCGCTGAATTTATTATCATTTAAACTAACAACTTCCATGAGTGAAGATACTGTATGAAACTCTTGTATGGGTCCAGAAAGTTGATTCAATGAAAGATCCAATTGTAATAATGATGGTAAAGTGAATAGAAATGTCGGCACATCCCCTGCAACAAACTCAAGGGTGGGCTATGTTCAGTTCGTGTTTAGAAAACAAAGTGCAATTCTGTGAAAAGTAGCAATTAAGAAAATGAGACAAGTCAAAAACATAAAAATAAACTAACATTAAAAATTTGCACATAACTTTGTATACTCTTTTCTCAAGTTTAACTAAGATCATTAACATCCTCAAAAAAGTATTATAAAATTTCAACACATACTAATCGCGTATCAAACGTGTGGCCTTAAAAAATTCATATCTTCCTTGTATGCAGTCGGATAAAGATACTTTTTATACAAAAGTTGTGGCACTCCATGAGATCTACAACTTTTGAGTTTTAAGTTTTTTATTTAAAACTGTTTAGGTTTTTATTTAAAATTTTAAAAAATCTAAATAACTTCAAAATAAAAAAAAATCCAAAACTATTAAGTTGTAGATCTCATCGAGCACTATAATTTCCATATACATAATATCTTTGTCCAACACAACATAAGAAAGTTATGGTTTTTATAACATGACAAGTTTAGGATGCGATTAATATGCTTTTGAAACTTTATAATATTTTTTCGAGCATTTTAACAATATCAAACAAAAAACTCAAAAACTAAGAACATGTATATCTCATCGAGTGGTACCACTTTTATATACAAAGTATCTTTATCTAATAACATATAAGAAAAATATCAATACGTGATTCATATGCTACTGAAATTTATAAGTTTTTTTAGCATATTAACAATCTTAAATGAAAAACTCAATACCATAAGGTTAAAGGTCTAATCGAGGGATACAAGTTTTATGTACAAAGTATCTTTATCCGATAAAATACAAGAAAGATATGATAAAAATTCGGTACATGATTAATATGCTTTTGAATTTTTATAATCTTTTTAGCATCTTAACGATCTTACATAAAAAAATTAAAACTATAAAGTTATATATCTCATCGAGGGTTATAATTTTCGTATAAGGATTATATTCATCCGATATCGTATGAAAAATGTGATTTTTCTAAGATTAAGCTTTATCACTGATAGGTGAGCCCCATTTACCAGATCTATGTAAACGCTAAGTCAGCATTAGGTTAGACTTTCTGATAGAGTCTGCATTGTGAGTGCCCTAAAAATCCTGAATTATAAAGCTGCCATCGCAATAGATAACACCACCCGTTTCATGGCCCTCATGTTGGAGCCTTGATGCCACAGGGGAAAGAGTCCGCGGTTCTACCAATGCTGATCTGCCACGTTTGTTTTGCTTCCATTGAACATTTTTCTCTCTCACAGACACGACAAATAAAAAAATTACTACCTTCCTAAAAAAATATAATTCTAGAACAATGTCATGATTTAGTACCAAATTTAATCAATTATAGATTAATAAAAAAATTTATATCAAACAAACATCATTAGATTAATTACAGAATGTACTTTTATAATAAATTAATTTGAAGCCATAAATGTGAATATTATTTACTACAAATCTAGTCAAACGTAAAACACTTTAACTAAAACGCATACTATATAGTTGCATTCTTTTTAGGACGGAGGTAGTAGTTTGTAGCCTAAGAATGAGCATCAAACGGTTGCACACAACCAAATTTGATGCATGAAGGTGTTCACTGAATTGGAACCGTATCACAACTTAAGGATGAGGTCTCTTGGTCAAAAAAAGCATTTCCCAATGTGAGGGTGGCTTGTATGTAGAAACAAATCTATTGGGAGGATTTGTTTAGGATTTAGATTGATATAAATCTGACTACATCCAAATAAGATCTTACATGAGTTATATGAATTAGTAGTTCGGAAAATAACAATGGGGATTATAAATTGGCCCTCCCACGTCTAAGCTTTTATGGTGATACTAAACATACTAACTACACCCACACCCACATGGGTTTTACTATAGGGTATTGGGCTAGGGTATTACAAATTACGATGAAGATTAGGGACCCTTTATATTATTTTTTCTTTTAATGGCAGGCATGAGTATATATATATATATATATATATATATAGAGAGAGAGAGAGAGAGAGAGAGATAGATTTAGGGGGCTACTTATGTTATTTTAGTGATAAAGGTTGGCAATCTAGATATGGATTTTAGTGGGTACTTTAATCTATTTTCACAATGGCATGTAATTTTTAAGAAAATACAATAGATCTTGTGTATCATTGTCATGGATGATTGGAGTCTCTAGAACTATGATTGGATGATTTTATTTTTGTGAGAATTCTTTAGATTACCTTTTTGTTAACACACATCTCAAAAAGAATTAACACCTCTAATGAGTAAGAGTAAAGATAGAGACAATAACGAAGAAATAAATATTTAAGAGCAAAAAATGGCAAATATTATTTATGACAAAATTTTCCATGAGTTCATGTATGTTTATGGTTCTTATACGTATCATATCAATTAATTTTATGCATAATTCACAAATAACAAGGTATAATGTGATAGTTGGATTTTGAATCTTACCGACAAGGTCATTATGTGAAAGGTCCAAAAAAATCAGTTTAGTCATGTTGGCAATTGTATTTGGTATTCTCCCGGAGAAGCTGCAATCTCCAAGTATTAATACTGCCAACTTGTTGAGAAGTCCAATTGCCGGTGTTATAGGGCCAGAGAAAGCATGATAGTTATAGGATATTTGCAGGAATCTTAAGTTTTTGAGATTGCCAACTGAAGACGGTAATTGATCCGAAAAAGCACAATCAGAGATTGCCAAATATTCCAATGTCGTGAGGTTGCCAATTGATTGTATAATTGGCCCTATGAAATCACAGTATCTGATATCCAAGCTTCTCAAATTGGTGAGGTTTCTAATCCAGGAGGGCATTGTCTTGGTGGAGTAGCAGTCAGAGAGTTTCAATGTTGTCAAGCCCTGGAGATCACCAATCCATGAGAAATTTGACCCTACCTCCCATGAAAAACTTATCGAAGAGAGCCGCAAGGTACTAATATGGTCCAGCTTGTTCACAAAAAAATATGGAGGCTCCGTAAAAATTGATTTTCCATCTATTCCCAGATCTGCCAAAGATGTGAGATTGCCAAAATAGCTCAGTGTGACGCCAGAGAAAAGAGTATCCTGTAGATTCAAAGTTTCCAGTGAGCTCCCGTAGGGAAATTTTGGAATATGCCCCAAGAGTTGATCGTTATTTGACACATCTAGTACTGTCAGATTCTTCAGTTGAAAGATTTTTGGAGGAAAGCTGCCTCTCAAACCATTAAAGCTGAGTTGAAGAACTCTTAAACTGAGAAAATCTGCAAAGAACTCCGGAACCACGCCAGAAATTTCATTCAGTTTGAGACTGATCACTTCAATAGAGCGGAGATGTGACATGGAGTAATGGATAGAACCAACAAGCCTGCAATACTTCATGCTAAGAACCTGAAGATGAGGAACATATTTCCCGAGAGTTCTGCCCCAGTTTTCTCTGCCACTACCTATGTCCACTCCGTCAAGGTAGAGCTCTCTCAAATTTGTGAGGTTTGACACTAGTGACTCGAAACTTGGTTCTTGTAGGATCAAAAGGTTATAGCTGTCAAACACATTATAGAGTGTGTCTATTTCAGCAGCATCAATGCCATGGATTGAAGAAAGATCCAACGATATGAGACTTGGGAGTGTGCCTATTACGATGGGAATCTGTCCATAGAAACCGGCATAAGAAAGATTGAGGTGTGTGAGTACCGAAAGCCTCTCAAAGCCACTTGCCGGAATACGGGATCCACCGAAGTCATTCTTGCTCAGGTCGAGTCGCTGGAGCGAGGTGAGGTTGAAGAGCGCTCCTTCAAGACTGTAGCTGTACAAGCCACGGCCACTGAGGTCAAGAACAGTGACATGACCAGAGACGCTGTCGCAGCCAACACCCTCCCAGAGGCAGCAGTCAGTGCCTACTTCCCATGAAGCAAGGGTGGTGGCGGAATAGTCGAAGAGGAAGGATCGCTTGAGCTGGAGGAGTGCTGCAGCATGGTCTGGATGGCACCATGGCGAAGGAGCTGTGAGGTTACCACCATAGGAAGTGGATGAAGCTAGTGAGGAGAGGTTTATCAGTACTACGAAGAGGGGGAGGAGATAACTAGCACGAGCCATCATTCTCCTTGCACTTCAGAAAACAAAAAAAAAAACAAGACACTTCTATATACTGTATTATTAGATGGACACATCCCATTCGCTTCCGCTCAGAGTCCTCACAGTGGTCCACCGTAATGACTTTGAAGATTTCAAAGTCAAGCCACCGAAAGATACCAATAATTAAGAGGGGGCTTTGGTCGGGTCAATGATTCTAGCTGCAGTCACACTCCCAATGCTAGAAACTAGCATATAGTTTCTATAGCTCCAAGACTCTACTATTAGAAACTATTCTTCCCAATGCAAATTTGTATAAATAGTTTCTATGAAGAATGAAATTTAGTGAACACTTATATGCAACACAAACAAACAAGAATTAGTTGTGCCAAATATTATGTAGCCTTGTACGTATCACACTTGTATCACAGAAATTAAAAGAAATCAATTACTGAAGATTGGAAACAACATACTGTACGTATGAGTGTGTACTTACAAGTCCCAGCACTACATATAATCAATTTCCATCTACAAGCACACAATGATGACACTAGCAGTACAAGCTGACATCAATTCCATATAGCTGACATCAGTACCTTGAATTGGAGCCAGCTCGCCGTAGAGGGAGATCTCGTCCTGGATTGGAGCAAACTCTTCTCTGTAGGCGCTGACAACAAGTGCAGGAGCAGGCAAGCGGCACGGAGGAAAATCAAAGTCGCGGGAGGGTTGGGGCTGCGCGCGGGAAGGATTGGGGCCGCGCGCGGGAAGTCTCCACCGCGCAGGAAGAACAGCGTGCGGGGCCGCGAGTGCGTCGTGGCTGGCGGCGGCAAGGAAGGCGGGCGTATGGGATCTGAAGAAACGACCAAGGAGTTCGCAACGCTAGTTTCCTCTGCATCGATTGAATTATAGACGTCAGTCTATCCTAGAAACGGTTTCTTGTGTTTTGACAATAATAAACAGTGTCACATCATCAAAACATAATAAATAGAAAGATAATAAATACCATGAGTTCTGTTAGAAGCAAGTACTCTATCCTAAATTATAAACATCACAACAAATTTTAGAGAGTCAATATATCTTACATTTGATCAAACTTATATGATAAATTTATGATGTTAACTAAATATTATTAGATTTTTTATCAATTATATTTTTATAGTATAACTATTTGATGTTATAATTTTTTTATAATTTTTTTTATATTTTTTATTTAAATTTAAGATTCTTTAACTCTCCAAGATTTTTGAAATATCTTATCATTTTAGACGGAGAAAGTAGCTTAGTAGGCAGATGCTCCACCAGATTTAAACTATTACATACACGCACCTTCACCGGATTTAAACTATTACATACACACACCTTTATATTACCAGGACATACGAGATTGATGAAATCACTGTAAGCGGCTTATCGTTGATAGACGTACGCTTGCCACTTGAAGGAATATGGCATTACTTACTGAAACAAATTAGAAAAACAAGTATATGTGCCAAATCGAGAATTTTAGCCTAAATGAAGAGGTTTCAGTGTTAGAAATCCAACCAATTTAGCTATGCTCATTTTATTAAATTATTGTCCTTTCAAATATTATGCTAGTGAATCATACACCTGTATTATTAGAGATTAGAGATGGACACATCCCATTCACGATGCGCCAGTGCACCACCGACAGTCCACCCTAATGACTGAAGTTTTCAAAGTCAAAGCTACCGAAAGATACCGATAATTAAGAGGGGCTTCAGTCGGGTCAATGATTCCAACTAGTCACTGACTCCTGTCAGAATTGTTTCGTTACTCTTAAATAGGTTTGTAGACAGACGATCCACCAGATTTAACTATTACATATATCTTATCTTTATATTACCAGGACACATAAGTTTGATGAAATTACCATAAGCCTTCGGAAGGGCAAATGGGGCAGCTATTCCAGGCACCACCACGCCACTACGGGGAGGCTATGCACCGATCCTGGTGGCACGTATCCTTACGACACCCTCGTGTTCCTCTGGTTCATGAAAAAATAATTATTGGTCCATTATTATCACTATAGGCATGCATAAGTGGTTTAAAAACTTTAAAAAGTTAGCAACCATAATATATATGGATCAAGTAATCTATATAGACAGCTTTTGTGTCAGTAGCTAATATTTATTGTTGTTACCACAATGTATATGAACCTTCCATAATAGAATCTGGAGTGAGAGAGAGGGAGAAGGAAGAGAGAGTAATATTTATTTATTGAGTAAAGTGCAATAGCGGTCCTTAAACTTGTGCTCTTGTGTCATCCCGATCCCTAAACTCGCAAATAGGTCCTTAAACTTGTTCATCTCTGTCATTCAGGTCCCTAAACTTGTTCGGTTGTGCCATCCCGGTCCTTAAACTTAGAAAATAACCGTTTAGGTCCTTAAACTTGTTCAACTGTGTCATTCCGGTCCCTAAACTTGTTCAGCTGTGTCGTCTTGGTTCAAATAGAACGATTCAAAAACTAGATATCAAAAAATAATTCATAACTTTTTCATATGAACTTGAATGAAGACAAACTTTATATCAAAATTGTAGCTCTCGACGTGATCTATAACTTTGTAGTTGAAAAGTTTTTAAAATAAAATTGTTTAGGCTCCCAAAATATTAGTGGATATTTATAGATTTTGAAATTTAAAATTTAAAATCAAGTTTTCGGACACTAAATGATTTCAAATAGAAAACTTTTCAACTACAAAGTTGTAGATCACGTCGAGAGCTACAATTTTGATATAAAGTTTGTCTTCATTCGAGTTCATATGAAAAAGTTATAAATTATTTTTTTATATCTAATTTTTGGATCGTTCTGTTTTGACTAAAATGACACAACCGAACAAGTTTAGGGACTGGGATGACACAGATGAACAAGTTTAAGGACCTAAATGGTCGATTTGCATGTTTAGGGACCGGAATGACACAACTGGACAAGTTTGAGGACCTAAACGGTCGATTTACGAGTTTAGAGACAGGGATGACACAAGAGCGCAAGTTTAGGGACCGCTGGTGTACTTTACTCTCATTTATTCCTTATGGATAGTCCATAGCACTATGCATGGGCGGCCCCCCCTATGGCCTCATTCTTCTATTATATAGCTATAAATTGCACTCATTTCTCCATCAAATCTCTATAAAATTCACTCATTTCTCCATTAAATCTCTATAAAATTCACTAAAAATTTCTAGATAGTAAGTATTAGTTTTAAATCATGATTAAATTTTCATCGTCAATCATCATGTTTATTAATTAGCCCCTTCTTGATTGCATCCTGGATCCGCCAATGGCACTATAGGTATCTTTTGCTTCTACAATATTTTAGCTAACCCGTAGTGAATATTTTAATGGCTATGGACTGGTTTATGACAACATTGTGATTGTTCTGCCAAAATATAATCTAATTCAAATGGTACAATAAACCCTTCGAATCAAGATTCCATTTAGGTATATTTAAAACAAAATATCATAAATACATTCTATAACATCACATTAACACTACACAAATATTATAAAATATAACATAAATATCATATTTATACCACGTTCATGAAATGTAAAAAGTAAAAAAACAAAAAAAAAAAAGAAAGTAATTAATTACTCTCTCTATCCTGAAAGAATAGATTCCTAAAATCCGTGGTAGTCAAACTTTTTTAACTTTGACTAACTTTATAAAAATTAATAATATCTATGACGTAAAATGAGCACCATGTGAAAATACATTCTATGGTAAATTTTAATGTTTTTCTATAAATTTGATCAAAGTTAAAAAAAATTAAACTTAAGACAACTCGAGGAATCTATTCTTTTGTGGATAGAGGGAATATAACTAAATAAAAAAAATGGTACCGTATATTAAAAAATATATACTACAATATCAAAGTATATCACAGAACATAACAAATACATCGTAGAACATTGAAGAATCATGGCCCTGGTTGGTTTCGGTGATTAACAACAATTAGAGATTATTATGGCTAACGTGTGTTTTGCAGAGGCTATGCGTAGCCTAGCCATGGTGATCAAGGAAAATGGGCTCTAAAGGTCATCACTTAGCCCCCAAGATGGATATCGTTTCGGTTGTTAAGGAGACATGATGATGACCCTAGAATGATAGGCTAAGTGCCATAAGGAGATGAAGGGTACTTAGAATTAGATAGGGCTTCTCTTTTTACCTTTGACCGTACTATTAAGAGGGGTTGAGACTAGTAGCTTGACTTAGGAAAGCTTCATGTTTAGGTGTGGTGCACACTTGATTTCCTTAGCTCTAAGCAAGCCTATGGTGACCGTAAGATATCCTAGAACAACTTCCATATTCATCGCGACGAAAAACGGAGTTGTCAAAATCTTTTTCTGGGCGACGGACGCTCCTGGCAGGGGCGCCGGACGCTGTCCGACGCGTCGGACAAAGGCGCCAGACGCTGGGTGTTGAGTCCACAGCGTCCGTCGGCCTTCCAGAGAGGTTGTTTTCTGGCTAAGTTTTTCACGGTGCGTCGGACGCTGTCCGTCGGCCAGGCGTCGGACGCTGCTAAGAGCGTCCGTCGGCCTTCCAGAGAGGGTGTTTTCAAACCCTAGCCAGTTTTCAGCGTCGGACGCTGTGGCTGAGCGTCCGTCGCCCAGTGACGGAGCGTCCGTCGCTGGGAACAGTGTGTCAGAACTAGCCGTTAGACAGAGGCGTCGGACCGTCCGTCGCCTAGGCGTCGGACCGTCCGTCGCCTCAATTATGAACAGAAACTAGCCGTTGGGCATGCGACGGAGCGTCCGTCGCCTAGTCGACGGAGCGTCCGTCGCCAACTTAAAATGCCAGCCCGAGGCAGTTTTCAGAGGGTCTATTTATAGCCCCTCCCACTTCTCTCCCACTAAGCCTTTGCTCATTTGAGTTGCTGAGTTCGTTGAGAAGGTTGGGAAGAAAGCAAGAGCCCTAGAGAGAGAGAGTGATTCACAAATCCATCCATCCTCTCTCTAGTTCATCCAAGAGTTCAAGTGTGCATCCTCTAGTTGTGAAGCTTGAGTGAGTCAAGAAAAGATCGAGGCTTGTTACTCTTGGTGATCGACATCACCTAGACGGTCCGGTGGTGTTCGGAGGAAGGTGATCGCCGGAAGATTGTCGGCGGCCCTTCTCCATCGACGTGTGTGATCGGTTGTGGGCGATTCACCGAGCCGGAGTGGCGAAGAATCAGCCCGTAGAGAGCACTCATCCCTTGCGCGGGATTGAGGGGGAGCTATACCTTGCGAGGTGCTCCAACGAGGACTAGGGGGGAGTGTCGACTCCTCGATACCTTGGCAAAACATCGCCGTGTCAAGCATCTCTTTTCTTAGCTCTTTATTCCCGCATTACTTTCCGCATTTGTCTTTCAATTCATACTAGAATTGTGTAGGAAGTTTTCGCTTTCCTTTGCTTTGTTACCGCTTTCTAGCTAGGACACACAAGCGGTAGGCACTAGGGGGTTAATTGGTTCTTTATAGGTTTAATTCTTGTTTAAAAATTAAAAAGAGCCCAATTCACCCCCCCTCTTGGGCATCTTGATCCTTTCAATTGGTATCAGAGCAAGGTTGCTCTAAATTAGGCTTCACCGCCTAGAGCAAGATGTCCCATGGGGATGGACCACCTCCCATGTTCGATGGAGACGACTTTCCTTATTGGAAAGTTCGTATGGAGGCCTACCTAGAGGCCGTTGACGTGGGCGTGCTCAAAGCCGCCACAAAGGGAGGTACTCTCTTCGCGGAGGACCTCAACTTTGAAAAGCACAATGCCAAGGCAAAGAACATACTCTTTCGAGGCATTAGCAAGGATGTCTTCAACCGAGTGCGTAATGCCAAAGACGCATTTGAATTGTGGACCACTATTTGTGCACTTCACGAAGGCACAAAGAGTGAGCGTGAAGAACGCTATCACTTGGTTATGGCTAAGCTAAATTCTTTCTCTATGCATGCAAATGAAAATGCAAATGAAATGTACTCACGACTAAATATTATTGTAGAGGAATTGAATGGGCTCGGTCTCAACCAAATGGAACCGGCCGATGTGGTACGCAAGATTCTTTGTGTCTTGCCCATTGAGAAGTATGGCCACATCGTCACGGTGCTTCACCAAGAAGATCTCTCCGCCGCTACACCAACACAAATTTTGGGCAAGATCAATGCCCATGAGATGTACATGAAGATTGGTGATAGTGGCTCATCTTCCTCCTCCAAGAAGAAAGAAAAAGAGAAGGAGGAAAAGAAGGACTTGGCTCTCAAGGCATCCTCGTCGGAGAAGCACAAGATGCAAGTCGTGTATGAGAGCACAAGCGATGATGATGATGATGATGATCTCGCTCTCATGGTGAAGAAAACAACCAAGATGTTGAAGAAGCTAAGCAAGAATGGAGTCAAGTTTGACTCAAAGAAGAAGAAATTCTTCACAAGCTCTTCAAGAAAGCCCCTCTCCAAGATGGATTGCTACAATTGTGGCAAACTTGGACACTTGGCTCATGCATGTCCCGAAGAAAAGAAAGACAAGTACAAGAACAAGAAAACTAACAATAAGTTCAAATACAACAAGGGCAACAAGGTTGAGTCAAGTGATGAGGATAAGAAGGATGACAAGCCATTCAAGAAGAAAAAGAACTTCAACTTCCACAAGAAGAAGAAAAATGGCAAAGCCTACATTGTTGGTGATTGGCTCACCGACATTGAAGACTCAAGTGACTCATCCGGAGATGAAAGTGAAGAAGAAAAGGTGGCCGCCTTGGTGATTGGTTCATCTACTCCACCGCCACCACCTCCGTCATCTCCGGGCTCATCCTCTACACACCTATGCCTCATGGCTAAAGGTGACAAAAAGGTACAAAAAGAGGATAGTGATGATGAGGCTAGCTCTAGTGATGATAGTGATGATGAATTTGAGGCACCTTCCTATGATGAGCTAATTGAAATTTGCAATAAATACACTAAGCTCATTAGGAAGTATAAAGGCAAAAGTGAATCACTAGAGAAAGCAAATGGCAACTTGCATGCTAAGCTTGATGACTTGACTAGTGCTAATGATGAATTGAAGCTTGAGAATAAATCTCTCTCATCTAGCACTAGGGAGCTCAAAGCCTCACTCAAGCAAGTAAATGAGAAACATGATAAGCTTGAGAGGTCAACACAAGAGCTCCATTCAAGGTACAACTTGCTAAAAGATGACTACAACCAAGTTAAAAATGAACATGGCACACTTGTGATAGCTAATGAATTGCTTTCAAATGATCTTGCTACACATGTTGCTATTAACCCGGTTGTTAAGTGTGATATAGCTACTTCTTGTGAGGACTTGCTTGATGAAGTTGCTAGTGAGCAAAATGCAAAGTGCAAGGGCAAGAAGGTAGTTGAGGCCGACAAGCATGATGACTATGTGAAGATGAGGCAAGAAAACTCCAAGCTCAAGGAAGAGCTAATCAACCTCAAGGCAAGCAAGCCACTCACTATCAAGTCGGCCAAACAAGATGACAAGGATGCAATGACCTTGATCAAGTCTCTCAAAGAGGAAAATGCAAAGCTCAAGGTTGAGAAGATCAAGCTTACAAGTGGATTGGAGAAGTTCACCAAGGGCCACAACCTTCAAAGTGAGCTCTTGATGAACACTATCATGAAGACCGACAAGACCGGCATTGGGTTCAAGGAGAACCAAATCATGAAGGCCAAGGTCAAGATAGAAGCCAAGAACTATTACAAGAACAAGGCTATGAGAAGCATCTATAACTCACCAAAGCCCAAACCCAAGAAGTGCTTTGGATGTGGTCAAGAGGGTCATCTTCAATCCCAATGCAAGACTCCACCTCCCAAGACCTTGCCCAAGCACATAAGGCCTTTCGCTCATGATGCACACTTCATCATTAACAAGGACTCCAAGGGTAGACCTCAAGTTGTTTTTCTCGGTCCAAAGATGAAGAACAAGCCCAAAGTGCTATGGGTTGCTAAGGAGTTGGTGGACAAGGCTATGGGACCTCGCCAAGTGTGGGTTCTCAAACAACAAGCTTAACGCCAAGTTGCTTGTGTGTAGGTGAACTACAAGACCGGTGGAAGTCATTGGGTAATTGATAGTGGATGCACTCAACATATGACCGGTGACTCCCGGATGTTCACCACACTTGAGGAAGATTGTGAAGGGCAAGACAAGATTACCTTTGGGGACAATTCAAAAGGCAAAGTGCAAGGTCTAGGCAAAGTGGCAATCTCAAATGATCAATCTATATCAAATGTCTTGCTAGTACAATCATTGAGCTTCAACTTGCTATCCGTGGGACAATTATGTGATCTTGGTTTCCAATGTCTCTTCACTCCAAATGAGGTAGTTGTGTCCAAGATTGAAGATTCATCATTGATATTCAAAGGGTTTCGACACAACAATCTCTACCTAGTGGACTTCACCTCAAATGAAGCTAGTTTGCAAACATGTCTTTTCTCCAAGAGTTCTTTGGGTTGGCTATGGCATAGAAGATTAGCACATGTGGGAATGTCAACTTTGAAGAAGCTTGTCAAGAAGGAATTGGTTAGAGGTGTGAAGGATGTGGTGTTTGAGAAAGATAAACTTTGTAGTGCGTGTCAAGCCAGCAAGCAAGTAGCAAACACTCATCCAACCAAAGCTTTCATGTCAACCTCAAGAGTTCTAGAGCTACTCCACATGGATCTTTTTGGACCTACTACCTATGCTAGCCTTGGCGGCAATCTCTTTTGCTTGGTGGTAGTTGATGACTACTCTAGATACACTTGGGTGTTCTTTCTTCAAGACAAGGGAGAAACTCAATCAATATTCAAGAAGTTTGCAACTAGAGCCCAAAATGAATTTGATGTGAAGATCAAGAAGATAAGAAGTGACAATGGGACCGAGTTTGTAAACACCAAGATTGAAGACTATTGTGATGAAGTTGGAATCAAGCATGAAGTATCCGCCACATATACTCCTCAACAAAATGGTGTAGTAGAGAGGAAGAACCGGACACTCATCACACTTGCAAGATCAATGCTTGATGAATACAACACCCCCGAGAAGTTTTGGGCCGAAGCAATCAACACCGCATGCTATGCGGCCAACCGGCTATTTGTCCAAAGGCTTCTCAAGAAGACCCCCTATGAGCTTGTGAATGGAAAGAAACCGGATATATCCTTTTTCCGAGTGTTTGGTTGCAAAGTGTACATCTACAAGAAGCGCCAACACTTGGGCAAGTTCCAAAGAAGATGTGACATTGGTTTCTTAGTTGGGTATTCACTTAAATCCAAGGCATACCGTGTATTTAACAAAGCCACCGGCTTAGTTGAAGAAACGTATGACTTAGAGTTTGATGAAACTAATGGCTCTCAAGAAGAGCATGAAAGTCTTGATGATGTAGGTGATGAACCCTTGAGGGAGGCCATGAAGAACATGCCAATTGGTGCTATCAACCCACAAGAGGTGGAAGGAGTTGAAGATGAAGCGAATCAAGATCCTTCTCCACCTCACACGCCTCAAGTTGATGAAGAAGATCAAGTGAGGGAAGCTCAAGAAGACACTCACATCCCTCAAGATCAAGCCGAGGCCGAAGCAAGCAATGTTGAAACACCGCAACCTCCTCCCCAAGTGATCAATAGAAGATCTACACCTATGCTTCAAGCACATCCTCAAGATCTCATCATAGGGAGTCCATCAAGGGGGGTAACAACACGATCTAAACTTGCTTCTTATGTTGAACATCACTCCTTTGTCTCCTTTGTTGAGCCTTCTAGTGTGGAGGATGCACTTGCGGATCCGGATTGGGTGAACGCCATGCACGAAGAGTTGAACAACTTCACCCGGAACGAAGTGTGGACACTAGTAGAAAAGCCCAAAGGAGCAAGAATCATTGGCACCAAGTGGGTGTTTAGGAACAAGCAAGATGATCAAGGCGTGGTTGTGAGAAACAAGGCAAGATTGGTGGCAAAGGGGTTCTCCCAAGTTGAAGGCTTGGATTTTGGGGAGACTTTTACACCGGTTGCAAGACTAGAAGCCATTCGTATCCTTTTGGCATATGCTTCACACCATAAAATGAAACTCTTTCAAATGGATGTGAAGAGTGCCTTTCTTAATGGCTTCATTAATGAACTTGTTTTTGTCTCACAACCTCCCGGGTTTGAAGACCCAAATTGTCCTAATCATGTGTATAGGTTGTCCAAGGCACTCTATGGACTGAAGCAAGCCCCAAGAGCTTGGTATGAGAGACTAAGGGACTTCCTACTCAAGAAGGGCTTCAAGATCGGGAAAGTGGACACCACACTCTTCACCAAGGTGCTAGATTGAGAGATCTTTGTTTGCCAAGTATATGTCGATGACATTATATTTGGGTCAACAAACCAAGGTCATAGCAAGGAATTTGGTGCATTGATGTCCAAGGAGTTCGAGATGTCGATGATTGGCGAGCTAACCTTCTTCCTAGGCTTCCAAGTGAAGCAATTGAGGGAGGGCACCTTCATATCTCAAGAGAAGTACACTTATGATGTGCTCAAGAAATTCAAGATGGAGGATTGCAAGCCAATCAAGACCCCAATGCCTACAAATGGGCATCTCGATCTCGATGAGGGAGGTAAACCGGTCGACCAAACTCTATATCGTTCTATGATCGGTAGCTTACTTTACCTCACCGCTTCTAGGCCGGACATCATGTTTAGTGTGTGTATGTGTGCTAGATTTCAAGCAAACCCTAAGGAGTCGCACCTTTGTGCGGTTAAAAGAATCCTTAGGTACTTAAGGCACACCCCTAGCATGGGTCTTTGGTATCCCAAAGGAGCTCCCTTCCAACTAGTTGGCTATTCCGATTCGGATTACGCCGGGTGTAAGGTTGATAGGAAGAGTACCTCCGGCGGGTGCCACATGCTAGGAAGATCACTTGTTTCTTGGTCCTCAAAGAAGCAAAATAGTGTGGCATTGTCAACCGCCGAGGCGGAATACATTGCCATGGGAGCAAGTTGTGCACAAATCTTATACATGACCCAAACACTCTTTGATTACGGCGTGTTTTTAAAAGAAGTTCCACTATTGTGTGATAATGAAAGCGCCGTAAAGCTTGCAAACAACCCGGTTCAACACTCTCGCACCAAGCACATAGATATTCGCCATCACTTTCTTAGAGATCATGTGGCTAGGAAAGATATAACACTAGTTGGAGTTAAGAGCGAAGAGCAATTGGCGGATATCTTCACTAAACCACTCGATGAAACAACCTTTTGTAGGTTGAGAAGCGAGTTAAATGTGCTTGATCACTCTAATTTCACTAAAAGATGATCTTGTGTGAACCTTGCATTCATATGTATTATAACATGTTTAATATGGTAATGCATATAGGCTTGGCTAACGCGGTTAAGATAACCGCCCTCAAAGCGTGTGACGAAGCTTAACCGCGGTTTAAACTTGCAAGCAACCTAGATTCTCTTTTCGTATTGCATAAGCATATGCATGAGTGTTGTTTGCCCTTTCTTTTTCGGATAAGTTTCTTGAGCATCCTCTATGATAGTTCACTTAGGGGAGCATTCCAAGCTCAAATCTCTTCTCTACCCCTATTGTGGTCATATGATGTCTCCTTGGCGCTTCCATTTGAATATTTTGAGCTAAAAACTAAATTTAAGCCTATGGCAAAATAATCGAAAATGATTGTTTGAGAGATGGTTCTCATATCAAGCCCAATCAAGTGTTATTTGGATCTTATTGGGATTGTAACTTGGTTGGGAGAAAGACGCAAAAAGAAAATTTGAAAAATTCCAATTTTTAGGCGTCGGACGCTGCCGACGGACGCTCGGTGTCATTTGCCTCAGCGTCCGTCGCGATCGTCTGGAGCTTAACCTTGCCCGCAAAAAGGGCGACGGACGCTCTCCCAAGCGTCCGTCGCGGAGCGTCCGTCGCGGTCAATACGGCTGAGCGTTCCAAATCGGCTCTGGAAGCCCGACGGACGATGCCGTCGGACGCTCCCCGAGCGTCCGTCGCATGCCGACGGAGCGTCCGTCGCCTATGCGTCGGACCGTCCGTCGCGAACTAATCGGCGAAATTTTTTTTAAACCCCGATCTTTTCTCTGTTTTGCTCGTTCGTTTCAGTCCGCCGCTGCGTTGTTCCCAAACCCTAGCGCCGTCCGTCCGCCGCCGTTGAGCTCCGGGGCTCTCCCTCGCCGGCGAGCTCCTCCGTCCTTCCAGCGCCGCCACCAGTCCAGCGCCGACACCAGCCCCGCGCCGCCATCTCCGCCACCTGCTCCACCCCCTCTCCTCCTGCTCCACCCCGCACCTCTGCCACCCCTGCCGCCTTGCCTAGTGCCAGAGCTCCTCTCCACCGTCTTCCCTCTTCGATTCCCTGCAAGATTCGAGGTGTGGAGGACTTGGTGTGCCGGGCAAGGCCTCTTCCGAGGCTCTGTTGGTCGGTTGATCACCTTTGGGTGATTAAGGTGCAGTTTCTTGCCAACTCCATTTTATCCCATCAGTTTGTCACTTCCCTTCTCCACCCTAAAAACCTACCAACCCTAATTCTTCACCTCTCCATCTTGTTTTCAATATGGATTGGAGTTGCGAGTTGCAGTTGATAGGTCGGGGATTCTCTTCTCTTCTCCCTTCTTGGTCAGAGGCTCGAGGTATGACAGTGGATATCACGATTCTATTCTTTCCTATTTTCATGCTTCTATAGATTCGTACCTCTAGTTATATGCTTATGATATATATCTCTCTGTCCATCTCTGACGAGCAGGGTCAGTTTGTCAGTTGATCAGAGACTCAGACAGTGGGCAGTGACAGATAACTCGGGGCAAAGCCCGCGAGTACGGATCGAGGCAAAGCCTCGCGAGGACAGTCCAGGGCCGGCGTGCCACTCTTTGATCTGCTTGGTTCCAGAGGATCAGGGACAGTGTCTGATTGGCAGTGGAGCTGTGCTTTGGTTGTTGAGTCTTCCTGTCAGTGGTTTGGTTGCTAGAGTTTGGTTGTCAGTCCAGGACGAAGAATGCAGGTCCCGTCCCCGGTAGTGGTGGTGACCCTCCACCTCCACCGCGTCCACCCACTGACCGCGGGAAGGGCAAACAGAAGGTTATCTCGAGGAAGCGCAAGAGGCCGGCCATGGATCCGGATTCAGTAGCCGCTCTTGCTGTAGCAGAGGCAGCCGAGAGAGCTGAGCGAGGAGGACGTTGCGCCGGCTTGAGGCTCTCACCTCGCCGTGGAGCGCGTAGTGACTCCTCTCCACCTCCAGTGTCAGAGCCCGTCGAGGCTACAGAGGCACCAGCTACAGAGCCAGTCCCAGCGACTGAGCCGACAGAGGCCGCGGGCCCCTCTACCATTGGAGAGCTGATGAGCCGTCGTGTCACTCGTTCCCGAGGCTCAGGTGCACCACCCAGCCCTCCAGGACCCCGGCTCCCAGACCCCGTGAGGCACCAGGTCAGGACACTTACAGCGAAGCAAGTTCCGATGCTTCGGTTCGTCGACTTCCAGTCCTGGTTCCCACCTCAGAGGGACCCCCGTGCCGGACCAGACTTCTATACCACAGTGCACGAGGACTTCTACCGAGCGTATGTTGACACCGATGCTCCCTCAGGGCCCACAGAGTGTGCCCAGCTACTCAGATCGAGGGGATCGGCGGTCCAGAGATCCTGCAGCATCTCCAGTACATCCAGGGATTGACAGATCTGATGGGTCGCTCAGGGGCATATCAGAAGGAGTGGGTGTATCAGTTCTACGCCTCTCTGTGGATCTCACCTGATCACGAGTTCCTTCACTTCGCATATAAGGGACGTGACTTCAGGGTTACAGCTGCCAGGTTTCGAGAGCTCTTTCACCTTGGATCTTCTCCTACCAGGATCCACAGCCTTTGCTATGGGGATCAGGAGGCTCCTCGCAGACCTCACGATGGCATAGTACCATCCACAGACTTTGTCAGTCCGTGCTTTCAGCAGCCGTTCACTGAGGGTTCGAGCCGTACGCCACGAGACCTCACTCCTCTGGCTCGGATCCTCCACGAGGTTCTCAGACGGACCATTCTACCCAGGATTGGAGCTAGGGATACTATCACTCGACTTTAGCTTTGGCTCCTAGCTCACATTGTCCGGAAAGAGCAGTTCAATCTATGGGATCTGATAGTGAGCGAGCTCGAGGACATCATAGCTGCTGGATTTAGAGGTCATTGGCAGCTACAGTTCACACACTGGATCTCTTACTTGGTAGTTGCCAAGACTGGGTCAGGGGTTATGAGAGTCACCCTCACGAGGTCAGCTACAGAGTTTCCTGTCTATTCGATGAGCCAGCTTGTGGCTCATGGGCAGCTACCTCGCCCCAGCAGAGCTTACAGACCAGGCACGAGACAAGCCGGAGTGCCACCACAGTCAGCCGAGGTCGCCGATGCCACAGTTGAGCAGATAGCTCAGGCAGAGCTAGCTGGTTTGGACGCCGAGATTGATACAGCTGCAGAGACAGTGTTTAGAGAGGATCTCGACTCTGACAGCACGGACGAGGACTACCAGCCCGTGCACGAGTATACACCTATGACACATGACCACGAGGCTGGTGGGTCAGGCACAGCTGCAGCAGCTCCAGCTCCAGGCTCCAGCTCCTCAGAGGCTACCTTGCTTTCTATTCTCTCAAGGATGCAGGAGGAGCAATCTCGTCAGGCAGAGGAGCAGAGACGACAGGCTGCAGACCTACGGAGGCTTACTGAGCAGCAGCTGGCCGCTCAGGCACAGACACAGGCTAGGCAGGATGAGTTCCAGCGCCAGTTCCTAGCCTACCAGCTCCAGCAGGCAGAGATCCAGAAGACTCAGACTCTTCTACTTGAGCGTCTTCTGGCCTCTAGCTCCGGGCAGACCTCGACGCCACACTTTCAGTTGCCCGCAGTCTCTCAGAAGCAGCAGTTCACCTCTCCGCCACCGCAGACTCCAGTAGTAGTGGTGCCCACTCCAGCGTTACCGTCCAGAGGACAGCAGAGTCAGGCACCAGCTACACCTCCCTTCCAGCCAGCAGCTTCTCCAGAGTACCAGACTCCGAGGACCCAGGTGTCCTCTTGGATAGGTTCACCCGGAGAGTTCCAGACGGGATTCACTCCTACCCGGGGAACTACTCTAGCAGAGGCCTCACGAGATCTGTCTGCTTCGTACCTGGAGATCACGGGAGAAGACTCCCCAGGAGCACCTCAGCAGTTCACACCAGCTCCAGAGACCGCAGTGGATCTTCCGGCGACAGGCACTCACCAGTCCTCAGTTGCGTCGTCGGAGATCGCACCTGAGCAGTCGGCACAGACAGTCACCACACCTCCAGCTGCCGTTCAGACGGATGCCATATCATTAGCAGATGAGGTTACAGTGGCAGTGTCCTCTCCTGGTCAGACTCAGCCTGCAGAGGTTGCAGCGGCAGTGTCCCTAGTGGCACTAGCAGTGACCACGTCCCCCTCGCCTCGAGTCTTCACTCGTCGGGCCCCCAGGCCCACTACCACTGAGGCAGGACCGTCCGAGGCACCAGCAGAGTCTCCACGACAGTCAGTTGCGACCGCAGCTCCAGAGGTGCCAGTGACAGCTTCAGAGGCCACCCCAGTTGCACCTACACCAGCAGAGACCGTGTCAGATGAGTCAGACGAGTCCGACCTTCAGGACTTCATTATGCTGGATCGCCGAGCTGCCGCTACTTCGCCTTCTTCTCCAGCCCCAGACTCGTAGTTTTTGGTGCTAGACGCCAAAGGGGGAGAGAGAGGGTCGAGTATAGAGATAGGGGGAGGGATTTTGGATCTTTGTGTGCTTTATTTCCCCTTTCTCTTTCATCTTATCTCTTCTATGCATTTGTCTATATGTGTGATGTGATGATGGTTGATGTATATATGTGTATATATGGTTGCATGTGACAAACTCTTGTGTTTCTCTAATATATCTTGTGAGTTGTTTCATGTTCATGATATATCTCTTTGCCTAACGATATTTGAGCTTCCGCGTTTTACTCCGATACATCCTTTGAGAATATCATCAGGTACCGCTTCTTCATTCATATCCATAAGTACCATGTTTTGTGATTTGGCTTGGGTGAGCAAATGTACTTCATTACCTTCTTACTAACCTTTGCTCAACCATTCCAAGTCTCCCTCGATTCTTAACCAAAACTCTTATCCATACTCGAGGTTCTATTGTCGTCAATCACCAAAAAGGGGAAGATTGAAGAATCATGGCTCTGGTTGGTTTCGGTGATTAACAACAATTAGAGATTATTATGGCTAACGTGTGTTTTTGCAGAGGCTATGCGTAGCCTAGCCATGGTGATCAAGGAAAATGGGCTCTAAAGGTCATCACTTAGCCCCCAAGATGGATATTGTTTCGGTTGTTAAGGAGACATGATGATGACCCTAGAATGATAGGCTAAGTGCCATAAGGAGATGAAGGGTACTTAGAATTAGATAGGGCTTCTCTTTTTACCTTTGACCGTACTATTAAGAGGGGTTGAGACTAGTAGCTTGACTTAGGAAAGCTTCATGTTTAGGTGTGGTGCACACTTGATTTCCTTAGCTCTAAGCAAGCCTATGGTGACCGTAAGATATCCTAGAACAACTTCCATATTCATCGCGACGAAAAACGGAGTTGTCAAAATCTTTTTCTGGGCGACGGACGCTCCTGGCAGGGGCGCCGGACGCTGTCCGACGCGTCGGACAAAGGCGCCGGACGCTGGGTGGTTGAGTCCACAGCGTCCGTCGGTCTTCTAGAGAGGTTGTTTTCTGGCTAAGTTTTTCACGGTGCGTCGGACGCTGTCCGTCGGCCAGGCGTCGGACGCTGCTAAGAGCGTCCGTCGGCCTTCCAGAGAGGGTGTTTTCAAACCCTAGCCAGTTTTCAGCGTCGGACGCTGTGGCTGAGCGTCCGTCGCCCAGTGACGGAGCGTCCGTCGCTGGGAACAGTTGTGTCAGAACTAGCCGTTAGATAGAGGCGTCGGACCGTCCGTCGCCTAGGCGTCGGACCGTCCGTCGCCTCAATTATGAACAGAAACTAGCCGTTGGGCATGCGACGGAGCGTCCGTCGCCTAGTCGACGGAGCGTCCGTCGCCAACTTAAAATGCCAGCCCGAGGCAGTTTTCAGAGGGTCTATTTATAGCCCCTCCCACTTCTCTCCCACTAAGCCTTTGCTCATTTGAGTTGCTGAGTTCGTTGAGAAGGTTGGGAAGAAAGCAAGAGCCCTAGAGAGAGAGAGTGATTCGCAAATCCATCCATCCTCTCTCTAGTTCATCCAAGAGTTCAAGTGTGCATCCTCTAGTTGTGAAGCTTGAGTGAGTCAAGAAAAGATCGAGGCTTGTTACTCTTGGTGATCGACATCACCTAGACGGTCTGGTGGTGTTCGGAGGAAGGTGATCGTCGGAAGATTGTCGGCGGCCCTTCTCCATCGACGTGTGTGATCGGTTGTGGGCGATTCACCGAGCCGGAGTGGCGAAGAATCAGCCCGTAGAGAGCACTCATCCCTTGCGCGGGATTGAGGGGGAGCTATACCTTGCGAGGTGCTCCAACGAGGACTAGGGAGGAGTGTCGACTCCTCGATACCTCGGCAAAACATCGCCGTGTCAAGCATCTCTTTTCTTAGTTCTTTATTCCCGCATTACTTTCCGCATTTGTCTTTCAATTCATACTAGAATTGTGTAGGAAGTTTTCGCTTTCCTTTGCTTTGTTACCGCTTTCTAGCTAGGACACACAAGCGGTAGGCACTAGGGGGTTAATTGGTTCTTTATAGGTTTAATTCTTGTTTAGAAATTAAAAAGAGCCCAATTCACCCCCCTCTTGGGCATCTTGATCCTTTCAAACATCACACCAACACTGCACGAACACCACTAAATATAGCAAGAACATCATATATATACTATATAAACATCACAAATATCATGAAAATATTAAATAAAGTAAAATAAACAGTTAAATCGTTAATTACAATCAAATGAAAAGAAGAAAAAATATTATAGAACATCATAAAATATAACCTAAAACATCGATGTATGATTACTCAACATCACAAATAACATCTAGAACATTACAATTCTACCCGCGGACATAAAAAATAATTATAAAACCTTACATGTATATACTACATGAACATAACATATACATATGTAAATAAAAAAGTGAAACATAAAATTATAAATAGAAGAAAAGAAAAATAAAAAACAATACAATACAAAATAGAAAAAACTAAAAAAATTATAAATTCTATAAAAAATAAAAATGTATAAATGTTAAAGTAAAAAGATAAGAAAAAATAATTAAAAATAAAAAACAAAATAGAATAAAAAAAGTCAATACAAAATAATAGAGTAAAATAAAAATTGTAATAGAATAAAAAATGAAGAGAATGACAAAAGTCTAGAAAAATAATTAAAGAAAAAGAAAATATTGAATGAAAAGAAAGAAAAAAAATAAAAATAATACAATATAAAAAATATAAAAAGGTAACAAAAATAAAAAATAAAGACCACAGAAAAATAAAAATCAAAAAATAAGGGAAAGAAAAAAGATGACCAAAATAAAAGTTATAGATCTTCATTGAAGTTGTTATTTTTTGAAATTCAAAACTTAAATTGTTCAAATCAAGTCACATGAAAATATGACCAAAATGAAAGTTGTAGATCTTGAGGAGTTCTAGAACTTTATAGTTCACAATGTTTTCATTTGAAATCATTTTGATATGAAAAAAAACTATGTTTGAATTTCTAAAATTTGAATTTTGAATTTTTTAAAACAAACTCTGATGAAGAAATAACCAAAATAAAAGTTGTAGATCCCAAAAAATTATATAATATTTTAGCTTACAACTTGTTCACTCAAAGTCATTTTGTCATGAAAAACTATATTTGAATTTCTCAAATTTAAATTTTGAATTTGTAAAACGACATCGGATGAAGAAACAACATAATTGAAAGTTGTAGATCTCAGGTTTTGCATGACAAGATGATTTCAAATAGAAAAGTTGTCAACTACAATACTTAATAGCTTTTAGAGATCTACAAAGTTTATTTTGGTTGTTTTTCCATCTGAGGTTGTTTGAAAAAAATCAAATTTTAAATTGTTTAAATTCAAACGTATTTTTGCATGACAAGACGATTTCAAATCAAATAGTTGTCAACTATTAAGTTTCATATATTTTCAAGATGTACAAAGTTTATTTTGGATGTTTTGTTATTTGTTTATCCAACATCGTTGCTCTAATATTATTGACAAGTCTTATATCTCTCTTGTAGTGAGACATATGTAAGATTTGTTAATAACATTATTTTTACTTTGTTATACGACCAAATGACCAAAACAAATATTATATATCTTGATGAGTTATACAGCTTTATAGTTCAAAACTTTTTATTTAAATTAATTTATTGCTTCAAATTGTGCTTTGAAATTTGGATTTGTCTTCTGTCAGAAAAACACTCGACAAAAAGCTCTTTGTCGAGTGTTAAAAAAATACTCGACAAAGAAGCATATTTTCCTAGTCTTAAAAAAACACTCGGCAAAAAAGTTTATTTGTCAAGTGTAAAAAAACACTCGTTTTTTTTGCCAAGTGTTTTTTTGGCACTCGTTAAAAAATCTTTTTAGCGAGTGTAAAAAAACACTTGGTAAATTCCTTGACACTCAGCAAAGAGCCGATTTCCCACATATAGGATGGAGAGAGTATACATGTTAGTACTTCCTTTTTAGCTCCGCCCTAATCCAGGAGACCGAGAGTATTTAGGTTGGTTGTTCATGTGAGTCAGGTGTTGACGTAATGTATTTTAATCTCCCTCTGAGCCAGGTGTTCATCTGACTCATGAACTCTGTTTTTGATTCGTTCATGAAAATAGGGTGTATCCGAATTTAGTGTACTCCTATTGTAAAAACCAACACGGTTTTTATCCTATTAATTATCGTATTATATAGTAGGTATTTCGCTAATGTGACAAGCAATTTAACGAGAGAAAGAAAAAAAAACTAACTTAGAAATTACTCTTCATATCAGATTTAGAAGTTGTTTATAATAGTGACACGGTCTCCCAAAGACAATTTTGAACTCTTATTTTTATAATGGAATAGTGATATATGTATATTTTTGTAAGTATTTTTCAAAATAAATCTATTTGTATAATTTTCACATTTATAATTTTAACAATTTAAAATTTATTGATTATTTATATTCCTAATATTTAACCTAAATATTGTCCAAAATAAGTTTTAAATCCAATAAGCAGGGAGTATTTGTAAGTTATTAGACGCGACGTCTTAACGGGCAACGAGGCCGTAGAAATGATCCGATACAGCGTTGGGAGGACAGAGATCTCAGTTTCATCTACGACAGATCCTGTGTGCGCCGCCGGTGAAGGATAGCTCCTGTGGCCTCCGCCATCGTGGACCTCCTGCAGCAGCAGCCGCACGCGCGATCGCCAACGGGAGCTCGTGTCCCGCCGCCACAGAGCCGGCTCGCTTTTGCCTAGCCAACGACGAGATCTCACGCACCGCGGCTGCAGAGTCTCGCGGCCGCCCCGCGTGCGCGGCTGCCGGTGGTCGTTCGCGCACCGCCGCTCCGGAGCTGCCTAGCTTGTGCGGCCACTGACGGAATCTCGCACGCCCTCGTGTGGCCGCCGTCGAGTCGTCGAGAGCTTGTGCATGCCGTGGACAGCCGCTAACGCTGAACTCGTGCGCATCTTCAACACACGCTAGAGCTCGAGCTCATGACGGCCAACCGGCTGTTGTGCCCGCAAATTGTGGCACGCTGAAGATGCTGCCAACCGGCCTAGTTTCTTTTGGATCCGTGGTGAGGATAGACATGATCACATAATGGAGTTCTGAGTTCATGGTGCAGAGCTGACTCGTCCACAAGAGACACAGAGGATCCAGATATGTTATAGATTTACTTGGTTTATCATTGGTCAGAATTTTATTATTTGAATCTAAATAGAAAACCTGCATTGAGATAGATAGTTTCTTGGTGCAGAGACCATGGAAACTACTCAATAATTTCTATATTGTAAGCGTCCTTAGAAAAGTAACAAAAAACAAAGTTCTAAATTACTCCAAGGGCATATATCCCAACAAATAAAGTGGTAATATCCTTTAAACCGAACAATAAAAACCATAATAATGGAGGCCAAGAAAACCATGTGGCCAATATATATATTGACTGACTCCACACAATAATCTTGCCGCAAAACACACGTCATAGTACCATATTGGCATCATTTAATCACCAAAAGCGAACTATTTGAAACAAGCTTAAAAAATTAATTAAGTGGACACACAGCACAAGTACTTCAACCCCAAGCATTTTACTTAATCAGGATTCTGAGCAAACTACAAATTACATCAGTAGTGGACATACCAGCACTTACAAATACTCACAAGCATAACTGCATAAGCATCCTAGTACTATCTTTACATCCCAGTAACTAAAAAGTAATCTTCGTCATATCCGAAAGTACAAAGTAACTTCATCATCACCAAATTAAAGTACGAAACCGTTTGTACATGAGCAGAGAAACTGCAAAGGAGTTTAGGAGACACAGGAGCCTGTTTTCTGTCCGGGCCAGCACAAACATTGCACAGCAGCATGCCTGGATCGACTGGATGTCAGCAACAACAGAACACCTACGTACATCATCAGAGAAAAACAAGAACAACAACCGTCAGGATTGGGGGAGCAGAACGCGAACACCAGCAGCACCCTTCGCGGTAATTCTACCCTTAAGATAACTCACCATACCAACCTTCCTCCTCCAGCTCCGGCGGCTACGCCTCCGTCGGTCTCGCCCCGCGGTCGCGAGGACCTCGGGACGCAGGACCAGCGGCGACCAGAGGCCGCTCTGGCTATACTCGAAGCCGAACTCGCTGGTGTCCTCGAACTTGCCGAGGAGCTCGTCGGAGAGGTCCCTCGGCACCACCTGCACCATGCCACAGCTGCTGCTGCTGCTACCTTGTGAGGACGAGGAGGAGTCTGCCGCCGCTTCACGAGACGGAGACAGCTCAGGCGGCAGGCTCATGAGGTCCAGGAGCGACGGTGATGGCGGCATGGCTAGCTTTGTCCTGATCAGGCAGGCATGCAGACAGAAACAATGCATATGCATGAGGAAGAACCGAACAAACAAGGATGGGTGGATTGATAGGTGAGTGAGAGTGAGATAGGTGAGCTGTTGTTCTTTCTTGGTAGCGGGGCAAGATGCCTGTGGGGCACTCGATCTGTGGGGATGCCTGGAGGAGCGGATAGGACTGTGGGAGGGAGTGAGAATACAGAGAATCTTATGCTGCCTTGCTGTTGTCGTTCTTCGGTAGTTCAGGATGGTGAAAGGATCTGCTTTCTTGGTTTCAGTGTCCTTCCGTGTTGTGTTTAGAATGTGTATAAACTTAAAAAAAAAACCAAAAATCGCGGGGGTCATGCTGATATTTTTTTTTTCCTTCGATCGAGTCTTGTGGAATTCAATTACTAAATCTGTACTACATGGTGAGATGTGATGTGGCACGCATGACTACATGATTAGATTTCGTCGGGATTAGTAGCCATTGTTCATGAGTGATCTATGGAACTTTCTTCAGATCTCCATGTGACGCATCGCTGTGAAGAATGAAGATCACATCTGTAGATGTTGGCATGCATGATGGCTATCCAAGCAACCACGGGCATGCACGCACGACACAACTATAGTATACAGAAGACACAAAAGGACTTGGGTTTATTAATGGCATTGCATGCCACGAATAGTTGCAGCACACTATGGTACACAGTTTTCTTTAGATGCTCTTATCTTAAGTCGTCCATGTACTTATGCGATAGCACGTGTTCTGGATCCCTCGATCTGATTCTGACTTTTTTTTATCCAAAAATCATTATCATGTATAGTGTTGTTTTTTTAATACTTAAAAGAGAAAATATGCTTTATATTATGTGCGGTTCTGGTCAAAACTAATTTATAATAGTCGAAGACAAGCTATTCGAAGGGTGTTGCAAGAGTGGCACATAATAATTTAAATGTGGACGACGATAGATTTATTTGGTTGTTCAACATAAATGGCGTATCTGTAAAATCGATGTATAGTGATCTAATCAATAACTGTTTAAAGATTATACAAGAGATTTGGCGTATGAAAGTACCTCAAAATAAAAAAAAATGGTTTCTTAAAAAGGGGTTATTCTTACAAAGGATAACCTTGCCAAGAAATGATGATTTTGTAGTAAATCTGAAACAATTCAACATTTGTTTTTTTTACAAAGTATACACATGTGTATTCTCGATGATACCCAAACCTGTAACATCAAGCCTGGTGTGACACCTCCTTAGTCCTTACTACCACGCTATATAGGATTGATAGAAAATTAGTATCTATGATATTCTTTTGTATTAACTTCTTGTAATATCATACAATTTGTGATAAAAAACATGGTTTTTAAAGAAATAGAGATGCAAATTATACTTGCATTTGTTCATGTGCAAGTGTTGGAAATGTGTTGGCTTTACATTGATACAATGCACTTATATATGGAAGTGATGTTGCATTCAGTGATATTGTCAAGTCATGAATTTGTGCTCCTACTTGATTGTTTATATTCTGAGTTGTTGATGCCCAGAATGTTGTCGGTGATGGATCAGACTAGAATTAGGTTCAAGTGAAACCGAGATTTTGGGACCAAATTAAGTGTGGAATTGAGGTTCCTTTGGAAGATCATTGGTTGTTCAGGCTAGAGAGCAAAGCATGTGAGTGAGAACTTGCTGTTGTGTGCAGTGAATTAATTTGTCACTCGATGTTAGCGTGTTAAAAAAGGAATCGTCTACTAATATATGGGAAATTTAGTTCTGGACTGAAGATATATAAAGATATACTGGGGATGTTGATATTATACTCAAAGTAACTAAAAGTCCTACCAGCAGTCTTTCCCGATGGCTGGACGCCAGTTATGATTAATCAACAAAGACCAATTCGATGGAGTAGGATCCACCCAAACTACGGTGGAATATTAGGCACCTAACATGCATGCCTACACTGCACCTTTTGAAGTTGATATGGACTAGCACGGTAGGGCGCGCTCCGCTGCGCCGGTTTGTTTGACACGCAAAGAGTCGCACAGTCCGAGCGTCTGTCTTAGCATTTGCAGTGACAGATACCTCCATCCCAAATTGTCTTAGCATTTGCAGTGAGATACTCCCTCCATCCCAAATTGTAAATCATTCCAAAAATTTTGGAGAGTCAAAGTTTATAAAATTTGACCAAATTTAAATAATATAATAATGACATATTTAATATCAACTAAGTATCATTAGATTCGTTATTAGTTATATTTTCATCCTATATCTATTTGATGTCATAAACTTTTATGTTTCTCTCTATAATCTTTGGTCAAACTTAAAATGGTTTGACTCTCCAAGATTCTTGAAATGACTTACAATTTGAAATAGAGTGAGTAGAAAACTTGTCGTGTATTGGTGGAGATGCAACGAAATATGGTTGTTGTCACTCTGTCACAATAGATACGTTGCAAATCATACAAATATTCATAAGTACCAAAAATTTTGAGAACCATAATTTTTTGGGAACTACCAAACTATAAGTACAAAATTCTCATAATGTATGGTATAATTTTTTTTCATCAACTGAAGTGCAGCTGCATTCATAGGAATGCAGAGTAACATGTTATTGCAGCTGATCAAAGCAGCACTGGAGCATCAGGGCAACCAACTACTGATGTGGTTAATGTAACTTTCAGTCCAAATATTGTCCAAGCTTCAAGGCCCTGTGGTGTCAAGCCAAAAATGTTTCTCAAAGATTAGTATAACCCAACCAAGTGTGCATATCACAGTTCAAATGGGCACAAAGGTAAAATTATATCTAATTCAGGTCAATGGAAAGAGCACCTGTGTAGCCAGTTGGTACACTAACAGAAGCCAAATGCATAGTATGCATCAGTTTCACAAGTTATGCAAGATAAGCCATTAGCCTATTAAATCCACAAAAAAGGTTCTTTCTTTCCCATGTTAGGTCAAACATTAGCCAAAAAAAAAATCATTGATACTAAAATCGTATGAATTACATTTACGTATGAATCCTTTGGGGATATAAAAAAACAATAGAAAAAAAGGATCAACAGACCCTTTCTTTTTTTGCCGTCAAAAACATTCTACAAACAACCCAAGTTAGATCGGCAATTAATCTGCATTTTTACAGTGCATACAACGTGCATCTCTTACGGTTTTTCTTCACTAAGAGTTCTCATACAGCTGTACTAAGAATTCTCATGATTAAAATGTGTTCGTTAGTGCTAACTAATTCACGTCAACAGATGAGCTAACATGTCTTTCCTCAGGAAAATGAGTACATTATTATGGCAGCCTCATGAATGAAATGTACCTTTAGAAAATAGCAGCCAACACAAGGAGGACGACAATATATAGCCTTATTAACATTACAATGAGTATCCAAGAGTAGTAGATATAGATAGTAAACATAATTAAACAGGAACAGGAATACATGTACATCTGCTAAAAATATTTCTTATGGAGTTATCTTAGGCACAACTCATAAAAAACCGGTGCTCTTCTTTCACTATTGCAGATGAATTTTACATCATATGTAAATACAATAGCATAACATGCAGAAGAAATAACCTGTGCTCTAGATTGACGGTGTTTGATAGGATCCTTTTTTCCAAAATCAACAGACAGGGTATCCTGTGTATAGGAAAATATCAACAAACCACCATACATTAGAGCGAGCACAAAAATCGATCAGACAATGTAAGATGAACAAACCTTGCAGAGCCTGCAGAGTCTGAATGTAAAGTATGAAAAAGCAACATACTAACATGTTTGAGCTTTTATAATGAACCAATATGTAACCAGAAATCTCCATGGGAAAATCAATAGCATAATACACCGATATTATCGAAACTAACACAAGAAGATATTTTTTAATGATTGGGAAATGGTCTCTACCTGATATGTGTCCTGGTTGACATATATAATTGTTCCTTGCCCCATAATGGTTGAGCCAATCCAAATACGACGATTAAAGAAATAATTTTATGATCAAGGTACAAAGTAGGCCATTTCTGACAATAGCATAGAAACCACTGTTTGAGGAAACTATTTGGTTGAACAGAACATCATTAGTAAATTGGATGGAATTAGAACAATACATAATTACCATAAGCATGCAACAATAGCTAATTAACATGAGCACAGAACAATATCTAATTGGCAAACATTGCTACAAATTTGGGAATAAAAATCTAGATATATGTACCAACCCATAATTGACATAGGTCTGAAGATACATATTTGATTGGAAAAGGGAAAAATGCTAACTCGCAACATGAAGATACGTGTTTGACGTAGTGAAGTATGTATCCCACATACAGACATGCATTTTGCTACATGTACCAAAGCATATATGAAGGCAAGCACACATGGTATGAATTGTAAATAATGGAATACATGGTTCAAAAAATGAAAGGTAGGATGACATAAACTTATCAAGGTGGTGTCACCTAGAACATTTTTCTCTTCGTAATAGCCATTTAGTCTGAACCTGAAACAAAACACCACAATATTTTCCGCTTGAATATGCAGGTAAGCAGTATTGTGCACAATAAAACAACACATAGGAACAGTCGACCAATAATACCACATACCACCACGATAGACATAGAACAGGCTGCGTGTGTGGCCGCAATTACGAAAACAGAGAATGAAATCGAACTATGTAACCTGAGTTGCATGTAGATCCAGATCTGACAACTCGAGTCGAGGGCAAGTCCAGATCGAGTTAAGGGCAGGACCGGATCGAAGAGCAGGTAAAAGATGGAGGAGGGACACGAACCCGAGGCGGCGAGGTAGTCTGAGGACGGTGGCGAGCTAGTAGAAGACAACGGCGAGGTACACATCCCATGGATACCAGCAGAGATGGGGATGCCGCATGGCTGCACCGCACCCCCAAGCGTCGTCGCCGTCCCTGCCTCTCTGTCCAGATGCGGCTGCACAAGTACCGGCGGAGCTAGTCACGGCATCCGCACACGGCGTGGTTGGTGGAGAGGAAGAACAGAAGAAGGCGACGACGTGATCTGATGGACGCGCATAGCCGGCGGCAGGGCGGCGCGGCCAGGGAAGACGCAAAGCCGAGGAACGAGAACTGTAGAAGCGGAGGCAGCGAGGTGCGGGTGCGAGTGCGACGGAGTCGAGGAGTGTTTTTTCCTTTTCTTTTTTACCTGCACAGCTGATACAATACGGGACAGATCTCTTTCCATGTAGTATATCGTGAGAGAAAGCCTCGTCTAATCTTGCAGCATGACACGTCGTGTATACGCGTACAACAGCCTGATCGTACGCGTGCAGACTTCGCATTTATTTGCGGCAGGCGGTAATGTGAACTCGGTAAAACGGTTTTGGTACAGTCGCTGAGGCCCTCGTTGGCTTCCATTTTATTCGTGGTTGAAGATCTATCATATATACATCAGCGTCTAGAAATCCAAATCCACTCTGATGTTTGACACTCCTGGTTGGATGTTATCCCTATAATTTATTTCATCTTGTTCGCTTAAACGTATTATTTTAACTTATCAATAATGATATAATATTTTTTTTTAAAATAAAACAACAAAAAATAGCATCCGCCAGCTTATCAGCCACAGGATAGTGTATTAGGGAGGGAGGGGTTAGACATCTAATAATTAATTAATTAATATCATGCCATTTACTTTAGACTTTGACAAACAATATTTATTTGATTATTTATAGTTAAGCAAAAATAGCACTACTAAACTTCTCTTATCCATATTAAGTGTCACTATGAGATTAGTGTTGATTAAACTTTCTTAAGTTTAACTAGATTTTCCATTCAATGATATTGTCAAGTCTCGTACTTGATTGTTTCTATTCAGAGTTGTTGATGCGCAGAATGTTGTCGGTGATGGATCAGACTACAACTAGATTTTGGTTGTTCAGGCTAGAGAGCAGGGCATGTGAGAACTTGCTGATGTGTGCACTGAATTAATTTGTTACTCGACGTTAGCGTGTTAAAAAAGGAATCGGCTACTAATATATGGGAAATTTAGTTCTGGACTGAAGATATATAAAGATATACTGGGGATGTTGATATTATACTCAAAGTAACTAAGGTCCTACCTGTCTTTCCCGATGGCTGGAGGCCGGTTTTGATAATAAACAAAGACTAATTCGATGGAGTAGGATCCACCCAAACCCACGGTGGAATATTAGGCACCTAACATGCGCATGGCTACACTGCACCGTTTAAAGTTGATATGTACATCAGCATCTAGAAATCCAAATCCACTCTGATGTTGACACTCCTGATGAGATGTTACCCCTCTAGTTTTAGATAGGGAAAATTGGCTCCTGGATACTCAAAATGCTTCCTTTGTTGTTGGACACTGAAAATAGAGCGATGGTTTTTGACAAATTTGCTTGTGAACACAATGTTCAATAAAATATTTTAACAAAAAATATATAAAATTACTCAAAATTATATAAGTGCCCAAAAATTATATTATAAAATTTTATATACACTATATGATGAGAACTATATAGTAAAAATATTGTTTTGTGCTAAAATGATCATCTTGCTCCTCTTCATAAATAGACAAAGTTAACCATAATTAATTTTTTTGATATATTTGTAGGACACTAAAAATCTTGGAAAAATCATAGAATGCGTAGATCACCAAATTATGACCATGCTAAAAATATTAGCTCAAAATAATAAAGTTTATAATGGTATATTTAGCATCAATGAGTTATAGATTTATCTCTTGTCGAGCTTAATTGATATATTGAACTTTATTATTTTGAACTAATATTTTTAGCATAGTCATAATTTGGTGATATACGCATTCTACGATTTTTTTCAAGATTTTTTTGTCCTACAAATATATGAAAAAAAATTAACTATGGTTAACTTTGGCTATTTATGAAGAGGGGCAAAATGATCGTTTTAGTGTAAAACAACATTTTTATTATATAGTTCTCATCATGTAGAGTGTAGAAAAATTTATAGTACAATTTTTGGACACTTATATGATTATATATATATTGTTAAAATATTATATTAGATAGTGTGTTCACCAACAAATTTATCAAGAATCAGAGTGCCCTCCAATAAATCACTCTATTTTCAGTGTCCAATAGTAAAGAATGATCACTTTGAGTGTCCAGGAGTCAATTTTCCCTTTTAGATATGTACTCAATTTGGCAGTGTGTTGGGAGGGGTGACGGGGGTGGTTTAGACGCATAATAACTAATTGGTTGATTAAGATCATGCCATTTACTTTAGACTTTGACAAACAATATTTATTCGACTATTTATAGTTAAGCAAAAATAGTACTACTAAACTTCTCTTATCCATATTAAGTGTCGTCACAAGATTCCTGTTAATTAAACTTTCTTAAATTTAACTAAATTTATAGAAAATATTAACAATATTTATATCTTTAAATAAATTTAGATGTTTTGATTTCTTTAGATGCGTAGTTTTGGTTATGCACTATATTTAGATTCGTAATAAAATATATATATTTAGAAAAAAAACAAAACATCTAATAATTTAGAAAAAAAAACAATATACGCACGGGTCAAAGCATACGGCTCGCCTCTCCCTCCATGTCCCTATGGAGTCGAGCACCACAACGCTCGCATGTATCTTGTCTAGATCGCCGTCTTTCTGATATCCGGCCGCCGCCATAGTCATACCCCATCGGTCACCGCCGTCACCTCTTCTCTCTCCCCTAATGCCGCCGCCTCTCTCAACAGTTCAGGCCTTCTTGGCCATATATTATCTTCATTCACTGAAAAGCTGAAGAGAGTTTGATTTTGCCTCAGGGTTACCCATCTCAAGGGCATGGATGAGAGGCAATTTGGCAGGCATTGGCAGGAAATTTAGTTTTCAGCAGGTTGGCAGCGAGCGAATCACTGAGCTTTCTTATCAGTGCTCAAAACAAATAGTTTGACTTTAGCCTTAGCTCAACGAGGCGGCTATAATGACTTCGTCAATCTCGAGATCTGTCGGCACAGTCTTTTAGAGGTGCTCATACGGGTGATTAGCGTATGTGTATTCATAGAGATGTGTATTCATAGAGGTGAGTGTGCGTGCGTGTGAGTATCGTCGTTGTACTGTGTAAAAAGAAGAAGAAGAAGAATTATAGTGCTAATGGTTTAGTTAAATCTGTAGTAGGCCATGTCTTGGTTTTTGTAAAACGCTATAGTTCAGAGACATTTTCTCAGATTTGGTTGATATGGTGCAACCTGTTAGGATTTAAGCTTTTTGGGGTGAATTTTTGTTAGCTATGTAAGACATTTGCTCATGTTTACATTGACTGAGAAGGACTATCCATTTACCGGGCCCATTTCTGTTCAACAAGATTGTTCTAGAAATCACTGGTCTGTTATGGCTGATTGTAGATTTTTGAATCTTGTCATCACTGATGGTTCGTCTCAATCACTGATCGAAGTCAACAGCTAGACCAACAACGTTTCTACTGTGAACATGTGCAAGAAATTTTATGAATAATATCATATTCTTCTTCTATGTTCAGGCACCATCATACAAGGCTGGTTCAGTTAATTGATTTGATACGATCTAAATACTCATGCATTCCAAATTATAAATCATTTTAAAAATCTTGGAAGGTTAAAATATCTTAAGTTTAATGAAAAATTAAGGAGAATTATAAAGATTTTTTATATTAAATAAGTATATTATAAAAAATATAATTGATGAAGAATCTTTTTTATGAAATTATATAGTATAACGACGATGTCATAACACGCATGTACACTTACTTATATGAAAACACGTACGCAAATTCTATCTTTACTAGCATTGTCGAAGAACTAAACCAACAAATCTAGATGTACGAAGTCACCACAGGAGCTTCTGATGTCAACAGAGGAGTTGTCTCCATTAAAAATATAGCACCGCTAAACACCGAACTAAACACCAGTGCTAAATCGAGGACTTGAATTCAGGTAGATATGTACTACCACAAGAAACTTTACTAAATAATCTTAGTTGTCGTTATAAATATTATTACCTTATTATATATATATATATAATCAAATTTAACAGCCTTAAAATATTTTAAATTTCTAACTTTTTTTTTAAAAAATAACTTATATAATTTTAAGACTCTTGAAATGACTTTAGTTTAGAATGAAGGGAATATATAGCGCAGCAGCATCAATCTCACCGGAGCACGAGCCACGGCGCGGCTTCTTCCCTGTATCGGGCTATCGGTATCTTCCCTCGTTTCGTTTGGCAGGAGGGACGCCCCCGCACCTTCCGCCCTCTCTCGTCTCTGTCGACGCCGACCGACGCCTGCGCCTCTCACGCCTACTCGCCTCGCCTCTCGGCTCTCGCCCAGCGGCAGCCGGCCACCGCTACCGCCACCGCTCTCATCTCCGCTTCCTCAATCGCTCCCCCATTCCACGCGCTTAGCCTGGGCTATTGCCGCCTCCCGGAGCTGAGCGCCCGGATCCCAGAGGTGTCAACTCGAGCGGACGGGTGGGAGTTGTGACAGGGCGGCGGCTCTGGCCTCCGGGAGACTGCGGCGACAACCGTGTGCGACGGGGGAACGAGCAGCTTCGATCCGCCAGGGGCGAAGCACGATCCCCGTCCCTGCTTCCCTAAATCATCCGCGCCCCGGTCTTGGCCTCCCCCGGATCCCCACCTGCTCTCCTCTCTGGCCACGGCCAGGGTTGTGCTTCGCCGCCGCTGCTGCCGCCGCCGCGACCTTGACTCGTCTCCGTTAGCTTCTCCTGATTTCGACACGCAAGATGGTACCCATCTCTTTACCCCCTTGACTTCCCAGAATTACATTTTACTCGGTATATATAGGATCTGAATATTGCGTACCTTTCTAGTGTGGATGGATGCTGTTATTAGATTACTCTGTTCACATGTATCTGTCAGCATCTGGATAGTCTTGCGTAAATATTGTGTCATGCTGTATATTCCATTTCCAATTGGATCAATAATCAATCTTGCACCTACCTGTGGCAAAGTTGTATTCATGATCAAGACTCGACGATTACCCATTTTAAATATGCCTATTGTGAAACAGATAAATAGAAATTCTCAGAATGCTAGAACTCGCTAGGGAAGCCTATCATAAGGTGTAGATATCCTACTCCTACAGGTGCAAAGCCTATTTAGTAGTACATTGCCAGTCATTTGTTGCAGAATTAAATTGGATCAAGTGCATGTTCGAGACATTGAGTGTGAGACTATTTTATTACAGGTAGTTATAGAGAATCGAGTACTTTGAAATGCTTCTGGAAAGGTTATTCTAAGGTATAGCAGTGCCCACAAAAATTTAGTGTGATTTACTTGTCAATTACAATGCAAAATTCTGTGAGATATTTGTGGTACTGTATTACAAGAAAAACAGTGTTGTCTTTGATTAATTCAATGTGTTGCTACATATCCAAAGTTATAATCTGGCAACTTGTTTTGATGCCTGGATCCAAATTATTGGCATGGTTTTCTGTGTTTAGATTACAACGTATTACCTCTGTTCCAAATTATAGGCCGTTCTATGTAGTATGTACCTAGAAAAGCCAAAACGACTTACAATTTGGGACACAGGTAGTACAATACTTATATTAGCTGCTTCATCTGCAAAATAAAAAACAAGATGAATTATGTGCACATGATATCCTGCAGGAGTTCAAAACTGTGATTAAAGGAGAAATCGACACAAATAAAACGGGAACAAACAAAGAAATTTATGATGCTCTTCAAGACTAACCAACTTCCCAGATTGCTGTCTTGTTATTGTATGCTGAACTCTTCTTACAGCAGTTGAGGTAGTACTACAACAGAAGAAAAGTCAGAAAATAAATGTTGTGGAATTATACTGCTTCATGTGGAGTTAAACTGTTAATGAAACCTTTTCTTGGGTTATTTACTTTAGATGGGTCATTTCTATTGGGTTTTCCATATTGATTATAATAGTTACATTTTGATTCTCATTAATTGATGATATCTAAGTGCAGTGTTGTTTTTAAGAAACACCCATAATAAATGCATGAATTGGATGGCCAGGTTTATCACTCTAGTTTCGTTGATGATGATGAGATCAGAAAAGCTTGCAGCTGTCCTTTGCTTCCACTGAAAACTCATATCAAGGGCCCAGCACCAGCTTCTGACCCTGGTATCGCTGCTACACAGAACTCATTTGATGATGTACTACTACTTTGACCATACTGAATTTCTTATTGATGTCCATGTTATACAGATAAAGCGGACATTGTTGATGAAGCCATAACTTTCTTTCGCGCCAATGTTTTCTTCAAAAATTTCCATGTAAAAAGCTCAGCAGACAAGTTATTGATCTATCTGACGTTTTATATCAATATTGCCTTAAAAAGACTAGAAGGTTGCCGGACACTGGCTGTTGGGACTAAGGCAATCATTAATCTGGGATTGGAGAAAGTTCCTGTACCTGGGGAACCAGGGTTTCCTTTCCCTGGACTTTTCACTCTTCCCCAGTCCCAGCAGGAAGCAGGTATACAGTTTCATCTTTAATTGTATGACATATATGTTTTTTTTTTTCAAGACTAGTCTTTTCTTTGTATAAAAGTAATATGCTACTCATTATTATTTTTACATGATTATGTTTGTTGTCATAATGTAGACTAATTAAGTCAGTAAAACATTCGTGTGCCCATGGATTCCAATGATAAATTGACAATTGTGCATTTCTGTGTCTGAATGCAGAATTGTTGAGGAATTATTTGAAGCAGATAAGGGAGGAAACAAGTGGAAGATTGCTCAACTGTGCATACAGAGCTAATGGCTTTCCAAACAAATGGTGGTTGGCTTTTGCTAAGAGGAAGTTCATGAACATTGTCATCCTTTAGACTTGGGCTTTTTGTACCAACAGGTTTAAACTGTTTTTTCTTATGATCATGTGAAGTATTCACACAAAAAAAATAATAATTATCCTACATCTCAGTGGCAAGCCAAAGATTTCGGTGAGAGGATAGATAAATGCCTAAGTTAAACTATTTGCTCCCAACTTGTGATGGATAACTGCGTAGAACAGTAATTGCCATGTTGTGGTCTTGCCTATTTAATTTCCACCTGTGTTTTATCCGAGAGACAAAACCTGATACTGGGTATGTTCTCCACTGATGTGTCTTGTGTCTAAAGATGAGACAGTACAGATGTTCTTACTTAGTATTGTGCATGCTGCAAGAGTGGCATATATGTTGTAACTTGTAAACTTGTAATTGTTAATTATTCACGGTAATTTCTCTGTCCCTCTTACAGTTTACTAATTGATCTACAACGTAAATAAGAGGGTGGGGGACTGGATGATTACTCAATAGTATGGGAAACCGATGTTTTGTTGTAGTTTGTATGCTGCAGATGTCAGCAAGTGAGAAAATGATATGCACCTTCATATGCAAATACTTTAAGCTGACTGGCGGTTTATTTGATTACACTCGAAGAGAAGGTAGAGATATTTGGGAAAAAAAACAGGTGAGCTTGTTTGGCACGAATAATTCTTGAAAGAACTTGCAACTTGTTCACACCTTTTCCCCTTTCCGAATAGAGAATGCACGTTCAGTGTACATTAGGCTGGACTTCTGGGGTTTCAGCTTTAAAGAGAAACTCGATCTGGGCCCTTAAGTAGGCCCCTTAAACAAAACAAAAAAAACATAGTGAAATATAATCTACAGATAATAAGATCTATTTAAACACATGTCTAAAGGCCACCTAAAAATGAGAAATGTTATCCAACAATCGAGTATTGGACACACTCGATTTCTTCTGGCCCAGGCGCCTTCTCTCTCTAGCCTCCCTCTCTCCTCCAAATCCGACGACCTTAGAAGGTGAAATTGGAGGAGGTAGGTCGGCCAGGCGGTGGGAACGGCAAGAGAAGAATGGCGTTTGGGTCCTAGGAGGAAGGAGGTCGCTATGGCCAACGGAGCTTTGGCGAAACGCGAAAGAGTGGATGGTGGCGAGGGCGAGGAGGAAGAACACTGGAAAAAGATCGAGTGCTCCCCACCGACACTCGAGTGCTGGCTAGACACTTCCAAAATAAATAAAAAAGATAAGTCCTAATCTTCTTTCCACCTCTTGTTCCTATGTCATTCATGTGGACTAGGAACCATGTTTCAATATTTCTGGCCCTCAAACGGCAGTTGCGCTCGTTCTCTTTCTCGTGAGGGCGTGGAATTGCATCTGACACCTTTGCGGCTCTGCGTCCCGATCCGAGCCGACTCCTCTCGTCTGGCATGGCTCCTGCAACGGTTACTCCCTCACCGCCACCGCTCTCTTCCCCGTCCCCGACCCTCCATCCTAGCGCGGCGTTGTTCCTCTCTCCCTGCAAACCCCCCTTTACCTAGTGAGGCCCTCCCTAGCAAACCACCTCCCGCCCTAGTGCGGCGCTACTAGAATAGATCTTAGGGCTGCTTCAGGACTCAAACTATCTCCAACAGCACAAACCTAAAAAGGAGACCCATTTGATGATTTGGGTTTTGGTGTGGCAAAAGGATAAGAACCTAAAAGTTAGGTGCTCCAACAGCCAAACCAAAAAGAGAGGGTGCGTCCCCCTCCCCCACCCCACCCCACCACCCACCCACCCCCACGACCACCACCAAAAAAAAAAGAAAAGAAAAAAAAACTACCGCGAGCACGGGAGCCACCGGATCCACGGCCTTCTCCTCTCCCTCGGTGGTTCCTCTCCCTCGGCGGCTCCCTCACCAACCACGGCGGTGGCCCTCCCCTACCCCGACGCGCCCTCGCCCCTGCAGCTCTCTCCTGGGCGGCGGTGGCGGGGCCTGAGCGGCAGCAGGCTTCTCCTCTCCCTCGACGACTCCCTCCCCAACCCCGGTGGTGGACCTCCCCCACCCTGGCGCGCCCTCGCCCCTGCGGCTTCCTCCTGGGCGGCAGCAGCGGGGCTCGAGCGGCCGCAGGCCGAGGTTGCGACCGACAGCCCAGATCAGCAGCAGCTCGCGGCGACCGACGTCAGGGACTTCCTGCTCAAGCGCTCCCCTCGATGCTGGCCGCGGCAAGACGGAGCAGCTGCGCAGCCACCCGTTGTGCCAGCTCCGGTCATCCCCTTCACTAGTGGTGGTGGGCCTGGCGCTACATGGAAACGCAAATGGACCAAGAGAGAACGCGTAGGAGGGGGTGCAAAATAGGTCATGTGTTTGCCTATTCTGGAGCTTGTTTTCTACCGATAAAACACTATGCACCACCTATTTTGGGTATGGGTCACGTGATAGCTATGATGTTGGAGACAGTCTCAGGAGATGTAAAAAGGTCCTCAAAAATAGAAGCCCTCAAATCACCTGATCTGAGTTCCTGTCAACAGTTATTTTAAGAAAACAGCATTGTATGTTTAAAGTGACGTTAAAGAAAACAGCACCATTCTATACACTGAAGCACGCAGCTAGGAATTCATGACAACATTCGTTATTTTTCTACTCGCCTTCATCAAGTGGGCAAAGCAGCAAGAAAATAACTTTTTGAAACAGAATCAACCATGACCGCCAAAATGAGCTGGATGTAGACTTGTTAACAAGGATTATATAGTAAGGGTTCAAACAATCTATTATGAATATTTAACCACCATATGAAACTGGCTACACAAGTACATCATGCTGCAAGCAATAGCCATTAACAAAGTTCTAGCATAGAAAATTAGACTAAGCAGAATATCTCGAGTTCCAATTGGCAGAAGAAATATAGTCTACGCAGACTGTTGAATGTTCTCTGCAAGGAACGCCATCCCAGGGGCACGCTTAGACAGGGGACCGTGAACACCCTACGCAGACTGTTGAATGTTCTCTGCAAGGAACGCCTTCCCAGGGGCACGCTTAGACAGGGGACCGTGAACACCGTACAGCTGCACAAAGGCCAAAAGATGAACCAGTATTAAATAGATTGGCCAATTGTATTAAAGCCCATATATTCAAGATCAGTTCTTCATGTGAAACAAATGATGCTTAAACAGCAACACATAAATACATAAATAACTGGAACAACTTCTTTACCTTAGCATTGACACCATCATGTGCGAGCTTACCCTCACTCTTGTACTTCAGATACTCAGCACGGGTGAACTTGGTGAAACCCTGAAAAATCAAGACAATGCACCAAACGAGTTAAATTCAAACCTTTCATCAATGCTGTGACTTGACATTGGGTTCAACAGCAAAGCATCTCCATTCCCACATACCACTTCCTGCTGCGGATGATCTTTTGGCGGCCAGGGAACTTGAACTTGGCACGGCGGAGGGCTTCTTCAGCGTGAATAGCATTGCTTTCCTTGCAGCGAACAGAAAGGAGGACCTGACCAATGGCCACTCGAGCACAAGTACCCTGGGGCTTGCCAAAAGCACCCCTCATTCCAGTCTGGAGCCGATCAGCCCCAGCACATGAAAGCATCTTGTTGATACGAAGGACATGGAAAGGGTGGACCCTGACTCTCAGGTGGAAGGCATCCTTCCCGGCACTCTTGGTCATGTACTTGTTGCAAGCAATGCGGGCAGCCTCAAGAGCTTCGCTGGAAACATTCTCCTTCTCCCAACTCACCAGGTGGACACAGAAGGGGAACTCATCCACTCCCTTCTTCTTCATCCCAACATCATAAATCCTGATCTTGGGGTCAGGGACACCACGGCAGTACCTTGACTTTGGGTATGGCTTGTTCTTGATCTGGCGGTAGCATCTTGCTGGTCCTGGTCACAAAGATAACCAAGGACCTAGTTATTACCAATGTGCAGGAGATGATATCGAAGCATACCATTCATTAGAAACAGAAATGCAGACAAAGAAAATAAAGCACCCACAGCCACCTTAGCCTCTACACCATTACTTCACTACATAGGTGTAATATCAAACAAATGAGAACCAGAACTTAAGCTCAAAAACACATTTTTTTTAATGAATCGGTGCAAATATCACATAGCCACCACTGCTATTCTATCAAGAAATCCGGTGAACCATATGACATAGGTACTCAATCAAGTGACATCAATGCTTATGCTTAAAAAGATAGCAAAATTGGTCCATAATTCATACAAGTTCATCACTTTATTCAGCGACTCATCATAATTCATAAACAGAACCCGCACATCACACAAAAATGAATGCCAATAAGAAATCAATAAAATTATCAGCACTCTTAACAGAATAGAGTAATTGTATTAAACAGGTTCTAATCCTTGTTAGATGTCCACAGAAAGGAGAGTATCTTCCTTGTAATGACAAAGCCATCCACTAAAAAATATTGGAAACTTAGTTACGAATCAGTGATCCTAGTATCGACAAACATGCCAAACTTGCTAGAGACAAAATTCCGAACCAGAATTATCTCTATATGCTCCGCCGAATCATGACGCCATTAATCTCATTTTGCACATAACTAGCTAACTAGTAACTACAATGGGGAAAACAGAAATCCGAAGACATCACCGATACAAATCACGTAGGTGTCTAGATGGCCTAAGTACTATTGGATCTAAAAACCGCAAAATCATCTGCAGATTTCTCATAGCTCATAAGACTCGCATATCCCACGGGCAACAGCATCTAACAAACATCAAAGGGATCCTAGCAACGTTGAGAGAGAGTTTGGGGGAAGAGGAGCGAAGGTGAGTGATCTTACTTCTCCCCATGGCGACGGCGGAGGCGAGTCGACGGGGAGAACACGGCGGAGGCAGGGGAGCACCCGGTACACGCTAGGGTTAGGAGGGCGTGGATTATATACGCGGTGAGACCAGTGGCGTGTGCGCTTGCGTCTGTGTGGTGTGAGCTTGGGCTTGGGGTGTATTGTGGGCTAACCCATCCAAGGCCCATGTGAACCCGAATCTGTAGGACGGCATGTTTAGGTACTCTCCGTTTAAATAAATAAACTAGATGATACTTTTTTTTTTGCTTGAAAAGGTTTACGATTCTCTAGTAATATAATAAATTGTGTTGTTAATTTGGGATTTCTGGAACATTGGATTATTTTACACATGCAACTTTGGTGTATGATTAATATGACGATTGCGGTATCTATTTTAGATAATATAAAACACGTTCATACATATATTATCGTGGTATTATACTTTTAGGAGAATTTCTTGTGCACCATTGTAAAAGATTGCATTTCCTTCTATGCTACTACTCCCTCCGTCATAGTATATAAGGCGTAATCATCTCTGGTTCAAAGATCAAGAACACATTTAATTCTCTCTCATAGCACTACATCGATGTATGTGCGTCTAGAGAGAGCACGCCTAATTATGAGATGTAAATAAAAAATGGTTATGCCTTATATATTAGGACGGAGGGAGTAACAGAGACGAAACCAACGAGATAAGAAAGGGGGACCAGTGTAGTGAGATAAAATACAATGACTATTTAGCAACCTGGTTGTTGAATATTATTTAACACTTTATTGTAGTATTTTATTACCAGTGAACCCAACAATAATAATTTATTAACACTTCACTGTATTTTTTTATTCTGGTGAGGCCAACAGTAATAAAAATTCATACATGAGTAATAAATTATTACTGCTGGACTCATAGAAATAAAATGTTGGCTACTAAATAGTATATATATATATATAATTATAGTTTTTTTGGTTACGATAACACATATAAGTAACTTTTTTGCAAAAGAAAATAAAAGAAAGAAATTATAGAGGTTCTCTAAATTTTTGGAGGCATAGAGGGGCCATGGCCCCTGTTCGCATCCTAGTTCCGTCTCTGGCTAGTGAAAAAATTTGACGACCCTCAGCGTCATTGCTCTAAACTTTTTTCTCTTCATGTCAATGTCGCCATATTAGGTTGTATGCACTGTCGAAAAAAACGCGCACTGGCCTACTCCATTAGCTACTCTATTGAACCGGACGTGCGCTCACACGCAAAATTTGACGGTCCTCCCAAGTGCTGTAGAGGAAGTTAGAGGCAGCATGGGTCTAGTGGGCCCACGTCCTCATTCTACACGCCCTGCTATTTCAACAAACTAAAAAATACAATAACTCAAAAACAAAAAAAACAAATTAAATTCCGTTTGAACCATTAAATTCGTTTCAATAAATCTTTCAAAACAAGATCTCATATGCATATATTTAGATAAATTTTATTTATAAACATGTGGGCCCCACCGTTGGCAGTTAATATAGTATCAGATATAGAGGATGATTGGTGCGTAAGAAATATCTATAGATGAAGAAATATCGCTGACCAGGACAGAATAATCCTTTTAGAGGATGAAGAGTGCGGAGAGCCTTAGGCTCTAAAGGTGTCAAACTGCAGGTATAAAAAGTCGAAAAATACCCCTTGTCTAAATATGCCTTTTAGGGTTTTAAAAGCATCTTAATGACTTTTTTCTTTTTTTTTTGGAAAGTTAAATGAAGAAAATTTTTATATGAACTAGATCTACAACTTTCTACTTTTGATTTTTTTTTTTCATTTGAAGTCTTTAAGATGCTAAAAAAACCCTAATGACATATGTAGACCTAAGGGTATTTTTTCCTGTTTTTAAACCCATAGTGTGATACCGTTAGTGGGCGGTATCTAAAAAAGGCGGGGTCTAGACAAACCCCGAGTAAATTTTTAAGTGTGCGGGGATCGGATGGTTTCGCTCGGGGGGGAGACAAGGTTTATACTGGTTCAGGCACGAACGCTCTACGTCCATTTGTCGCGGGGTCGTGTTACCGAGCGCGGGGGTGCCGAGAGGGGAGCTACAAGCAATGGTGAGAAAGAGAAGTTGGGTTTCCCAGGTCTCGTGCGTAAAAGAGGTTCTTGGTTTTGGTGAGAGCCCCGCGTGAAAAGCGAGTGTGGGGTTGGGGTTAGAGTGTCCAGAGAAGAGAATTGAGGGGCCCCTTCCCCCCTTTAAACGTAGGGGGAGATGACAAAGTACAATAGGAGAGGGGGAGGGGAACGGGGGGCCCCGGGTTTGGGCGTCAAATTTGGGGAAAGCTTTTTTGGGGCTTCTGTTCGCCTTTCTTCCCCCGGGGAAAAATTGCGCCCGTAACACCCTCGTCTGGGCCCCGTTCGTCCTTGAGAAGCTGTAGCCATGCGCCTTGCAATCGGGGAAAGTCACCA